>CM055846.1:409468-419468 GCA_029490765.1 Euthynnus affinis | reverse complement strand
TTACTGTGTGTGTGTGTGTGTGTGTTACTGAGTGTGTGTGTGTGTGTGTGTGTGTGTGTGTGTTACTGTGTGTGTGTGTGTGTATTGTGTGTGTTACTGAGTGTGTGTGTTACTGTGTGTGTGTTAACGACTTCCTGTCTCTGACCGGCTTCTCTCCGTCTCTCAGCTTCAGCTCCTGGTGGAGATCGTCTGGCCGCTCTTCATCTTCTTCATCCTCATCGCCGTGCGGCTGAACTATCCTCCGTACGAGCAGCATGAGTGTGAGTTCACACACTTCCTGTTCAAACACACTGACACGTCATAAGCGTGTTTAAAGTCATCATGTCTGTGTTTCTACATGTTACAGTGAAAGAGAGAAGCTGCAGACAGTTTGACTGATGAAGCTTCCTCCTCCTCTTCCTCTGAACCGTCCAATCACAGCTCTCGCTTTGTAAAGACTAGTTACCGTCTCTTTAAGCTGCAAACTGTTTTAATAATCAGTGAAGTGAAGCTTCTTAACTTCGGTCTCTGCGACACTACACTGAAGATCTTTGGACAGTTTATGGAGCACAGGCTGATCAATAATGAGAGTGATCAATAGTTCTGCAGTCACAGACCTTCAGCTCAAAGCAGGAAGCTGAAGGTTCATTCATGATGTGAGAAGTGTTGTGAGCTTAAAACCACTTCACTAAATAATCAATGAGCTGCTGGTCCATGCAGGGATCCATTGATGTGATCAGACAGCAGGGAGTCACAGCTTCCTGCCGACACTCAGCCTGCCTTCTTCATGTAAATCAGCTGTTTACATGTCAATAGCTCTGCTGCATGTAAACAAAGCGGCCGCAGTCGCTGCAGCTCGGAGTGTGAACAGGTAGCTCCAGGTGTGAACAGCCAAGGTGCATGCTGGGAGCTGATTATCAGCGTTTAGACTCTGGCACCTTAAAGAACGTCTGATATCAGGAGGTTATTGATTGATGATGATAATGTTTACTATGCACTCATGCTGCTTTAAACTCCTCACGCTGATCTATCAGAGAATTTATGACTTTATCACATCTGTTGAAGGTCAGAGCGCCTCGACCTGACCGTTATATAACACCTGAAGGACGACACGGTTAAACCTGCTGTAAGTGTGTGTGGAGCTTCTGTTCAGCTTCAGCAGTCTGAGTTAGTCATATCAAGTGGATATCTGACACATTTACAGTCTTTTTAGCATCAAATTCTCCTCTTTGTGTTTCCCTGTTGAGCTGCAGGTGGAAGTATAGAAACAAAAAGAGGGACTTTGCCACTAAAAAGACTGTAACGCTGAAAGATATCTACTGTCAGCATGAAGCAGATCAATCACTCACATGATCGGCAGAGATCAATACAATCTGATTGAGTCAGGTTAAAGTCAGATGAGCCTGAAGGACTGAAGCTAACTGTGCTAACTGTGCTAACTGTTAGCAAACGATGACTAAACACTTATTAACTTCTGACATGATAAAAAGATAACGGCTGCAACTCACCGTTATTTTTATGATCAGTTCATCTTTCAATATTTGCTCCGTTAATTGATTAGTTGTTTGGTCCATAAAATGTCAGAAGATGCTGAAAATGATGAAAGACGACGTCATCAAATGTTTTGTTTTGTTCACAATAAAAATCTTCAGAAAGTAGAAAAATACATGATATGATTTATTTATGGATCACAGACACAAAACAAAACTCAAAAAAGTTAAAACAGTTTGTTTTCATGTTAGAAATAAAAATACAGAACAGTTTGTGATTAATCGATTAATCGCTGCAGCTCTGACGTAACGTAAGATCATAAAACATGAAGATATTAAAGCTGCTGTAGAGTAAGAGGATCCTCACACTGATGAACTGTCCCTTTAAAGCACAGATAGAGTTCTTTATTAATCCTGTTGATAATCAGCACATAACAAAACAATGAGGTCATTTAAATGAAGCATAAACAGAACATAAGAAGAATAAATATGATGTTAACCTGACATTAGTGACGACGTGTCAGGACAGAAACAGGAAACATGAAATAAAAGAATAAACTCCATCAAACCGCTGAAAGACATCCTGCGGTTTGATATTTAAGCTGAACATTAAAAAGGCTTCAGGCGACGTTATTTACAGCAGGAACAAAAGCTGCTGACTGGAAACATCCACATTCCTGCCTGCGCTTTGTTCCCAGTGTGAGGAAACATCCTGCAGGTCTCACCGAGCGCCGCTGCAGAAACTACTTCACTGAAACTCAGCCTTTCTCCTAAAACGCTGAAAGCAGAAGCTGCTTCGGGACGGAAACGCTTTCGGTTCTGCTGCAGAGTGTTTGTGCTGTGATTCACGCAGCATGTGAGCTCCGCAGACCAGTTTCAACACGTCCTCACGGCTCAGAGAGAGAGCAGCCGAGGATTCGCTCTGATGCTCTCTGAGTTCTGCTTTCTCCTGAAGGGAGGGGCTGAACTTACTGTCTGAGCTCTTTATCATCATTATTATTATTATTATTATTGGGAGATCAGATCAGCTGATAAATATTATTGATTAGTTGTTTGATGGAAACATATTTATTATTTCTGAGTGTTGTTAAATCATTTAAAAGGAATTATTGATCAATCAGCTGATTTGTTTCCCGTCAGTTCATCTAGAAAACATTCGTGATGTCGTTCTGCTCCATAAAAGACTCGACTGATGATTTGAATAATTGCAGTTTGATTTGAGGTTGATCGATTGATTGGTTGATTGATTGGCTGTCGTGTGGACTGTGTGGATGTTCAGCTGACTGTCAGAGAGTGAGTGTTGTTATCTTATCAGCTGTGATTAGAAAGAGGCCAGTTGGCAGTCTTAAGGTTCTCTGATAGCAGCTCCGCTCTGCTCCACATTCAGCTGACGGAGGGGTTAAAGGTCGCCGCTGCCTCCGCCCTCGCTGAGCTCAGAGCTGCTGATAAACCAATCACAGGTTATCTACCTGCGGCGTGTCCAGGTGAACGTTTGTTCCAACGCAGCAGCAGATAAAGACGACGTCTTCAGATTAAAATCTGACTGCAGGCGAACACGATGACATCACACGTGACGCTCACGTGTCACATGTTCCATCCGCCGTTCTTATAGAAGAAGACGGACTGAACCTCTGATGCTGCTTTAATAATCAGTCAGTGTTTAAACTTAAAGACTTAAAGCTGCAACATGATGATTATAAGAGTCAGTTTCCTGCTGCAGCTTCTTAAATGTGATGATTTACTTTTCTTTTAATAAATGAATCAACAGATCCATCGATTAATCAGATGATCCATCGATTAATCAGATGATCCATCGATTAATCAGATGATCCATCGATCAGCTTTAAACTTCTCTGTTTAGTTTCTCAATATGTTTTCAGATTATGTGTCATACGGACCAGCATGTCTGTATTACAGGGAAGGAGATGACGGAGAGATGAGGAGGCGCGGGGGGGAGGGGGGGGAGGGGGGCAATCTATATCTATATCTAATAAATAAAAGTATTAGAAATGATGATCAGATGAATCAGTGATGATAAATATTGATGAGCTGCAGCCTGATGTTCAGTAAATATGAATGAATCATGATTGTTTCACAGACTACACCTCCCATGATCCTCTGCTGCTGCAGAGGTGGCTGCTGGGAACTTTGCGTGTGTTGAAGTGTTGAGTCGTGTTTTCTGCCCGCAGGTCATTTTCCCAACAAGGCGATGCCGTCGGCCGGCACGTTGCCATGGCTACAGGGAATCCTCTGCAACGCCAACAACCCGTGCTTCCGCAACCCGACGCCGGGCGAGTCTCCGGGCGTCGTCGGGAACTTCAACGACTCCATGTGAGTCCAGAGCTGATCACTGATCAATAACTGATCAATTATAAATATATATTATCATATCATCAAACTGAAACTCATCAAACTTCTATTGATTTATGTTATATTTATATTATTATAAGTGACACTTCAACTTCCTGCAGTTTAACTTTCTTCTTCTTTTACTTTTTAACGGACAGTTTTAAACAATCAGCTGTTCGTCGCTTCATCTTCTTTCAGTGTTTAAACAGAAACACTGACGCCATCTTGTTTTAATGTTTACACTTCAGCTGCTTTCACTTCACTCACTCTCAAACTGACACTTCGACTTCCTGCAGTTCTCCAACATGAAACTAAAACGTACTTTCAGCCTTTTAATCTTCAAATGACGCCATCTTGTTTTAATGTTCACGCTTCAGACGACAATTCAGCTGCTTTCATTAACTGATAATTCAGCCGACAGCATCTCACACTTCAGCTGCTTTAAACACTCACATACGAAACGTTTATGAACCTTTCATGTTTTCTAATGTTTAATATTATTATATATAAACTCATCTGTGTTTGTTTTCTTTGCAGAATCTCTCGTCTGTTTTCAGACGCTAAGAAGATTCTTCTGTACAGTCAGAACGACAAGAACCTGGACGGGTTTAAGGAGCTGGCTCAGGCCCTGCAGGCTCTGCAGAGCAGCAGATCAGGTGGGAAACACGCTGACGGCCCGCTGCGTCTCACCACAACACTTCACTTCACTTCATATTCATACCTGAGAGTCTTTGCTGACACTTTGGCTTCATGAGTCTTGTTGTGTTTTTACTGGTGATTAAAAGTCATCAATAAAACCTTTTAACAAACAAAAGTGTCTGTAGATGAGAGGAGGAGCGTCTACAGACTCAGAGGGTCAGTTAGTGTCTGTAGATGAGAGGAGGAGCGTCTACAGACTCAGTTAGTGTCTGTAGATGAGAGGAGGAGCGTCTACAGACTCAGAGGGTCAGTTAGTGTCTGTAGATGAGAGGAGGAGCGTCTACAGACTCAGTTAGTGTCTGTAGATGAGAGGAGGAGCGTCTACAGACTCAGTTAGTGTCTGTAGATGAGAGGAGGAGCGTCCACAGACTCAGTTAGTGTCTGTAGATGAGAGGAGGAGCGTCTACAGACTCAGAGGGTCAGTTAGTGTCTGTAGATGAGAGGAGGAGCGTCCACAGACTCAGTTAGTGTCAGTAGATGAGAGGAGGAGCGTCCACAGACTCAGTTAGTGTCTGTAGATGAGAGGAGGAGCGTCTACAGACTCAGTTAGTGTCTGTAGATGAGAGGAGGAGCGTCTACAGACTCAGTTAGTGTCTGTAGATGAGAGGAGGAGCGTCTACAGACTCAGTTAGTGTCTGTAGATGAGAGGAGGAGCGTCTACAGACTCAGTTAGTGTCTGTAGATGAGAGGAGGAGCGTCCACAGACTCAGTTAGTGTCAGTAGATGAGAGGAGGAGCGTCTACAGACTCAGAGGGTCAGTTAGTGTCTGTAGATGAGAGGAGGAGCGTCCACAGACTCAGTTAGTGTCAGTAGATGAGAGGAGGAGCGTCCACAGACTCAGTTAGTGTCTGTAGATGAGAGGAGGAGCGTCTACAGACTCAGTTAGTGTCTGTAGATGAGAGGAGGAGCGTCTACAGACTCAGTTAGTGTCTGTAGATGAGAGGAGGAGCGTCTACAGACTCAGTTAGTGTCTGTAGATGAGAGGAGGAGCGTCCACAGACTCAGTTAGTGTCAGTAGATGAGAGGAGGAGCGTCTACAGACTCAGAGGGTCAGTTAGTGTCTGTAGATGAGAGGAGGAGCGTCTACAGACTCAGTTAGTGTCTGTAGATGAGAGGAGGAGCGTCTACAGACTCAGTTAGTGTCTGTAGATGAGAGGAGGAGCGTCCACAGACTCAGTTAGTGTCAGTAGATGAGAGGAGGAGCGTCTACAGACTCAGAGGGTCAGTTAGTGTCAGTAGATGAGAGGAGGAGCGTCTACAGACTCAGAGGGTCAGTTAGTGTCTGTAGATGAGAGGAGGAGCGTCTACAGACTCAGTTAGTGTCTGTAGATGAGAGGAGGAGCGTCTACAGACTCAGTTAGTGTCTGTAGATGAGAGGAGGAGCGTCCACAGACTCAGTTAGTGTCAGTAGATGAGAGGAGGAGCGTCTACAGACTCAGTTAGTGTCAGTAGATGAGAGGAGGAGCGTCTACAGACTCAGTTAGTGTCTGTAGATGAGAGGAGGAGCGTCCACAGACTCAGTTAGTGTCAGTAGATGAGAGGAGGAGCGTCTACAGACTCAGAGGGTCAGTTAGTGTCTGTAGATGAGAGGAGGAGCGTCTACAGACTCAGTTAGTGTCTGTAGATGAGAGGAGGAGCGTCTACAGACTCAGTTAGTGTCTGTAGATGAGAGGAGGAGCGTCTACAGACTCAGTTAGTGTCTGTAGATGAGAGGAGGAGCGTCCACAGACTCAGAGGGTCAGTTAGTGTCTGTAGATGAGAGGAGGAGCGTCTACAGACTCAGAGGGTCAGTTAGTGTCAGTAGATGAGAGGAGGAGCGTCCACAGACTCAGTTAGTGTCTGTAGATGAGAGGAGGAGCGTCTACAGACTCAGTTAGTGTCTGTAGATGAGAGGAGGAGCGTCTACAGACTCAGTTAGTGTCTGTAGATGAGAGGAGGAGCGTCTACAGACTCAGAGGGTCAGTTTGTGGTTAAACTGAGCGCTGTCTCTGCTCCCGTCGTCCCTCTGCGGGTTTTTCAAGCTGATTGAACAAAAAGAATTTGGTTCTTTGTGTGTTAATTATGAGTTAGTGTTTTGTGCTTTGCTACCTGCTCCGACCTGCCGGCTGCTCCTCCCCCCTCTGATGGAGCTGCGGCACATTTCTGCCCTTTATTCGCTCTAATCGCGTCTGATGGGACAAACGGAGGCGTGTTGTTCCATGAGAACGAGCCGCTGCGGTGAGAGCGGGGGCGGGGAGGCGAGCCGCGGCAGGTTTACCTGCTCACAGCTTCTCAGGTGATGTTCACCTGATCGCAGCGAGGAGAGGAGGTTCAGGGCTTCACACGCCGCCACGGCTCCGGGGTCGGCGGGGCGGCGGCGGCACGCTGAGCGTCACTGAGTTCAGGACGGACGTGTCGCTCTGCAGCTGAACAAACAGGCCGGAGTCTCGAGGTTCACTCTGAACGTCCCACAGACTCACACATGAGCGCCTGACCTTTGACCTCGCAGCAGAAACCCCGCCGCTCTCTGCTCAGCGCGCCGCTGACATGTCAGACACTGTTATTTCACAACATCAGTCTGCATGTGAGATTTGTTCCACGTGTTTTAATAGACAGTGGATCAATCGCTCGACTCAGGAGGGATAGATCACTGATCAATGATCAGCTGATCAGTGATCACTGATAGAAAGAACAACATGTAGAAGAAAATCAACAGAATAGAGACAAAAACAGAGTTAAAGTTTAGACTGTTTATAGACTGATGGATCATTGATCAGCTGATCAGCTGATCAGGATGTTGGCAGAGTTTCTATATGAATCTATGAAAGGACAGTGTCTGCTGTTCCTTACGTTGTTCTGGGGGATAAATGCAGAGTCGGTGTGTTTTATCTGTGAGCTTTTATTTGTTTTCACTCAGTGAACTTCCTGTTTGCAGCGAGCGAGTTCAGACTGAAGTTAGAACATCAGAAACAAACATGTGAAGTGTTTTAGTTTGAGTTAACCTGTTAGTCTGTAGGATGAAACAACAGACACGCTGCAGCTGTGTGGAGCGGTGAGGATGAGGAGGATGAGGATGATGATGGGTTCATGTAGTGTGTGAAGGATGAGCAGCGTCCTCATCATCTTACTGGTTTCCTCTCAGCCTTACTGGTCTGACTGGGAACCACTGACTGTCACTCATCAGGAAGCTGCTGCAGCTCTGAGCTGAGATGAATCATTTCATTAGAACATCTGTAAAGCTTCACCTGCAGGATGGAGGCAGCAGCTCCAGCTGTGGCTGCTTTTGGCGTTTCATGTCTTTTACCTGAAGAAGAAGTTGATCTATTTATCTTCAACTCTCTTAAAGTTTGTGGGACAATAAAGGTTGAATTCAAAGAAAACAGGAAGCAGGAACAAACATGATGTGTTGGATAATAATTACATGAAGAAGAACTTCACAGACTGAATCAAACTCAGATGAAGTTCATAAACTCTGTCTGAGGTTTTGGTTGAACGGGATGAAAACAGGTCACAGCTGCGTGCTGATTGGCTGAGAGCTGGACGTTAACAAGGTGAAAGCCGTGATTGAAGCCGACGTGTTCCTCGGCGGGAGCTCTCAGAGGAAACTGTTCCTCATTTGACCAATCATATCAGTCACAGCCGCTGATGTCAGACAGCTCAACATGTCCGCTGACCCGTCGCTAACACGCTTAGCTCACCTCAGCCTTTTTGTCCCCGGGAGGCCTCCGTACCTCCGCTGCGTCTGTCCGCTCTGAGCCCAGAACTCTGCTTCACACGAGTCACGTTGCATCTGATGTCACGAATCCTTCACATCGCTGAAAGTCAGAGGACTGAAACTGAAGCAGTGACTCTTTAATAAACGATTAAAACAGAAACAATCAAATATCTGAAAGTTTTTATTCTTCATAAATAAAAACAAACTGAATGAAATAAACAGTTTGTTGTTATAAACATGTTCAGAAGCAGCAGTGACACAGACGGAGCTGAAAGAGTTAAAAACATTTCTGTTGTTCTGTGATGAAGTTTCTCATCTCTGCTGCTTGTTAAGACCTGCAGGAGTGCAGAAGAAGAAAGGGAGCGTGTGTGTGTGTGTGTGTGTGTGTGTGTGTGTGTGTGTGTGTGTGTGTGTGTGTGTGTGTGTGTGTGTGTGTGTGTGTGTGTAAACAGCAGAGTCTCCTCTCAGTGGAAACTTTGGCCTCCAGACACGTGACGACATGTGACAACATGCACGAAGCATCAAATACATGTAAATGTGTTTGTAGGGACGGACTCACCTGTTTGACAACATCTCCTAATATGGTCAACAGCTTCCTGAGCGTCCCTAACCCGACACGTTCAGATCAATAACGCTGATCAATAACCATTCAGTGAAACCAGATTAAACCTGAAGAACGAGACACTCTGTCCACAGATCAATACGCCTGCTGATTGACAGATTTATTGATTATCAGTTCATCAGCTGATTATTTTCTCCATTTAACGATCAATCATTTCATCTTCAATAACTTCAGATCAATAAGTGTGTGTTTGTGTCCTTCAGGCTTCAAGCTGAAACATTTCCTGCGAGACAACGAGACTCTGTCCAGCTTCCTGCTGAGGAACGCCTCGCTGCCCGAGTACGCCGTGCAGCAGGTCATCGAGGCCGACGTCAACCTGGAGAAGGTGAGCACGCCGCCTGCACGCGCTCGGTGCGGACGCCGCCTGCACGGGCTCGGTGCGGACGCCGCCTGCACGCGCTCGGTGCGGACGCCGCCTGCACGCGCTCGGTGCGGACGCCGCCTGCACGCGCTCGGTGCGGACGCCGCCTGCACGCGCTCGGTGCGGACGCGCTCGGCGTCACAGTGAGACAACGAAAACATGTGACAGCTGAAGAAAACACTGAAATATCCAGATTAATAAAACTGTTCTGTGCTGTGAGGATGTGACAGCAAACATCTGAAAACTGAAATAAACTCTGAAATGATGAAACAAAAGTCAGAATATTGAACAGAATCCAAGAATATGAATATGTGAATATTGTTTTTTAGCTGATAGAAACTTTAATAAGATGAATTAAAACTCCCAAACATGGAAACAAACTGATGATGTAATGCATGAGAGGCTGACGGACCCTCTGCTCCCGTCCAGGTGCTGCTCAGAGGCTTCGGCGTCCACCTCACTGACCTGTGTCCCAGGAAGCCGGGCGGACGCAGTCTGCAGGACTTCGTGACGACGTCGGACCCACAGGTGTCGCTGCTGTTACAGGAAGTCCTCTGTCAGGCCCCGCCCATCTGGCTGAACCACGCCGAGCAGCACTTCCTGTCCAACCTGGACTTCTTCAAACCCATCCGGGTAAGAACACACGGCGTGAACCCTGCAGACACGATCCGCTCAGAAACACAGAATCTGTCTGTAAGTTCTGATGAGATGGGAACAAAAATGAGAATATGGAGGAAAAGTTTGAGAATACTGATTTAAACTATAATAATATGAATTAAATGTCCAAAAATTGTGAAATAAACTCT
>CM055846.1:399468-404468 GCA_029490765.1 Euthynnus affinis | reverse complement strand
TCCTGCGGCATCACACGGTGTCCTGCGGCGTCAGGCTGCGTCCTGTCAGAGATACGTAAAGCTGCAGTGATGCATTTATAACATCAACCCTTAAATGCAGCTTCACTTAGAGCTTCAACCTTCATGTTATTGATGATGATATTGGTTAATTGATTAGTTAACATGTTTTAATGGCTTTAAACACTGAACAGGTCAGATTAGAGCTAAACTGGGAGCAGACTGGGAGCAGACTGGGAGTGAAGTGGGAGCAGACTGGGAGCAGACTGGGAGTAAACAGGGAGCAGACTGGGAGGAGACTGGGAGTAAACTGGGAGGAGACTGGGAGTAAAATGGGAGCAGACTGGGAGCAGACTGGGAGGAGACTGGGAGTAAACTAGGAGGAGACTGGGAGCAGACTGGGGGTAAAATGGGAGGAGACTGGGAGTAAACTGGGAGGAGACTGGGAGCAGACTGGGGGTAAAATGGGAGGAGACTGGGAGTAAACTGGGAGCAGACTGGGGGTAAAATGGGAGCAGACTGGGGGTAAACTTGGAGCAGACTGGGAGCAGACTGGGGGTAAAATGGGAGAAGACTGGGGGTAAAATGGGAGCAGACTGGGAGCAGACTGGGGGTAAAATGGGAGCAGACTGGGAGTAAACTGGGAGCAGACTGGGAGCAGACTGGGAGCAGACTGGGAGCAAATGGGGAGCAGACTGGGAGTAAACTGGGAGCAGACTGGGAGTAAACTGGGAGCAGACTGGGAGCAGACTGGGAGTAAACTGGGAGCAGACTGGGAGCAGACTGGGAGCAGACTGGGAGTAAACTGGGAGCAGACTGGGAGTAAACTGGGAGCAGTTGTCTGAGCTGCAGGTTTTTCAGAGTTAGAATATTTAGTGTTTCAGCTGTTGGAGGTGAGAACAGCATGAAGCAGAGGAAAGTTCAGCCACACTGACCCAGTTTGTTGTTTTTCACCCCGAGGTTAAAACACACACACACACACACACACACACACACACACACACACACACACACACACTGAAACACACACACACTCACACTCACACACACACACACACACTCACACACACACACAAACACACACACACACACACACACGCTCACACACACACACACACACACACACACACACAAACAAACACACAATCGTCCTGACTCAGCATCCACATAAAACCAAACAGACACAGTCACATGTTTTCAATTTAGCCCTGAGTGTGTGTGTGTGTGTGTGTGTGTGTGTTTCAGTGTGTGTGTGTGAGTGTGAGTGTGTGTGTGTGTGTGAATATTTCTCTCATTTATAGAGTCATTATTGTGTTTATGAGTTTTTTGGGAAGTTTATTCGACTGTTTCAGTAACATCGTGTTCCTTTAAAACCTCGTATCTCCGTCTGTTTGCATCTAACATGTGTGTCATATGAAAAGCTTGTATCTCCCAGCAGGCCGACGGCTGAAACAACAACAGACGCTCTGATTCATCTCTTTAAAATAATATTGATCAGTTTCATATAGTCCCACTATTTATCATTAAACAGTATATAAATGGTTTATAACACACTGTTAATAATGTTCAGGAGTTATTTTAGCTCCTATAAAGACATATTTTATATTATTACAGTTGTGTTTTACTATGTTGTTATTGATTATTTGTTTATGCAGCAGCAAACACTTCTGCCTATCCACAGGAGGATTTATAGTTATTGATTAATACATGAATTATTAACCAGTTATTAATTGATTATTCATCTTTAAATGGAGGATTTTAAATAAAATATTTCCCGTTTACTCCATCACCTCAGTATAACAATCAATAATTAAAATAGCTGTTTACTGATTTTGTGTCAATATTTCAGTATTTTTACACATTTCAACACATTTATAACAAATCAGTGAAACATATTTCACCAACAGGATGATTAATTTATGATATTATATTACCTTATCTCTTGCTCTGGTTCCACTTCCTGTAAACTGACTCTCTGTTTTAAATCTGTTGTTGTAAACTAAATATCTTTTATAATGTTTTAAAACATCACTGAGGACATTTTTTAATATTTACTAATTAAACAATTAATGTAGAAAATAACTGGCAGAAGAATCTATAATGAAATTATTCACTATTTGCAGCTTCAGCTTCTAATAATATAAATAATATAACAAACTGTTTGACCTGCAGTGACTCCGGATCACATTTCTGCTGCCAGTTTCACTTCTGCTCAGAGCAGTGACCTCCTGCTCCTCCTCCTGCTGCTCCTCCTGCTGCTCCTCCTGCTCCTCCTGCTCCTCCTCCTCCTGCTCCTCCTTCTCCTCCTCCACCTCCTCCTGCTCCTCCTGCTCCTCCTCCTCCTCCTGCTGCTCCTCCTCCTGCAGGAAACCGTCTCTCCTCTGCTTTCCTCTTTGCTGCAGCTGTGTAACAGCTGGAGTTTCTGCTCGTCTGAAAACATCAAAACTCAGATGAAGTTGGATTTTTTTAAAATAATGAAAACGAGTTAATTGAATAAAACAATTAAAGTTATGATAATAAAATATAATTAAAGCCATAAAAATAACAATCAAAAAATAAAAGGATGAAATAGTATAAATAATGATAATAAATAAAAGAGGTTTATTATAATAATAATAATAATAATAATAATAATAATAATTCATTAGTGGATTCATCATGTCACATTTTTATGGTAAAAATCACTTTTAGTCATATTTCCATCTATTTTCTGCAGGTTTTCAACAGACAGTAAACATCCAGACAACATAAACAGCATAAACAGCATAAACAACATAAACAGCATAAACAGCATAAACAACATAAACAACATAAACAACATAAACAGCATAAACAACATAAACAACATAAACAACATAAACAACATAAACAGCATAAACAACATAAACAGCATAAACAGCATAAACAACATAAACAACATAAACAACATAAACAACATAAACAGCATAAACAACATAAACAGCGTACACAGCGTACACAGAGCATGAAGCTGCAGGTGTTTATGGTCTGGTGGGCGGCAGGGAGGATACATGAACACACTGAGCTCTGTGATTGTGGTGAAACAGCAGCTGATGACGTCAGGTTTAAACCAGTCACAGGAAGTTGTGACAGACGTGGTTTTCCTGTCAGCTGTTCCTCATTCAGAGCAGAGGTCACTTTTATTTTGGTCAGACAGACACGATGATGATTAAGAGATTATTAAATATATCCGCAGCATGCTGTGTGTGTTTGATATCATGATTGACAGAGACTGTCTTTAAATCTTCAGCTGTGAGCAGTTATCATATAAATATATGACGCACATATCAAATGATAAATAGTTAGAGTGTACATGTATGTGACCAGTCTGACCAGTCCGACCAGTCTGACCAGTCCTCTGTCTGTGCTCCAGCTGGCCGGTATGAAGAGTTGGATCGACCTGAGGAACGAGATCCTCTTCCTGACGCACAACGCCACGTCGTCGCCCAGCGCCATGTACCAGGCCGTGTCCAGGATCGTGTGCGGTCACCCCGAAGGCGGCGGCCTGCAGATCAAATCCCTCAACTGGTACGAGGACAGCAACTACAAGGCTCTGTTCGGAAACCACAACAGCAGCGAGGACGAGCCCACGTCGCTCTACGACAACTCGTCCAGTGAGTTTACTCGTCAATACATCTACTGTCTGCTCTACTGTCTGCTCTACTGTCTGCTCTACTGTCTGCTTTACTGTCTGCTGTCTGCTCTACTGTCTGCTCTACTGTCTGCTGTCTGCTCTACTGTCTGCTCTACTGTCTGCTTTACTGTCTGCTTTACTGTCTGCTCTACTGTCTGCTCTACTGTCTGCTCTACTGTCTGCTTTACTGTCTGCTGTCTGCTCTACTGTCTGCTGTCTGCTCTACTGTCTGCTCTACTGTCTGCTGTCTGCTCTACTGTCTGCTCTACTGTCTGCTGTCTGCTCTACTGTCTGCTGTCTGCTCTACTGTCTGCTCTACTGTCTACTGTCTGCTTTACTGTCTGCTGTCTGCTCTACTGTCTGCTCTACTGTCTGCTCTACTGTCTGCTCTGCTGTCTGCTCTACTGTCTGCTCTACTGTCTGCTCTACTGTCTGCTTTACTGTCTGCTCTACTGTCTGCTCTACTGTCTGCTCTACTGTCTGCTTTACTGTCTGCTGTCTGCTCTACTGTCTGCTCTACTGTCTGCTGTCTGCTCTACTGTCTGCTCTACTGTCTGCTCTACTGTCTACTGTCTGCTCTACTGTCTGCTCTACTGTCTACTGTCTGCTCTACTGTCTGCTCTACTGTCTGCTCTACTGTCTACTGTCTGCTCTACTGTCTGCTCTACTGTCTACTGTCTGCTCTACTGTCTGCTCTACTGTCTGCTTTACTGTCTGCTCTACTGTCTGCTCTACTGTCTGCTTTACTGTCTGCTCTACTGTCTGCTTTACTGTCTGCTCTACTGTCTGCTTTACTGTCTGCTTTACTGTCTGCTCTACTGTCTGCTCTACTGTCTGCTCTACTGTCTGCTTTACTGTCTGCTCTACTGTCTGCTCTACTGTCTGCTTTACTGTCTGCTCTACTGTCTGCTCTACTGTCTGCTTTACTGTCTGCTCTACTGTCTGCTCTACTGTCTGCTCTACTGTCTGCTTTACTGTCTGCTCTACTGTCTGCTCTACTGTCTGCTCTACTGTCTGCTCTACTGTCTGCTTTACTGTCTGCTCTACTGTCTGCTCTACTGTCTGCTTTACTGTCTGCTTTACTGTCTGCTCTACTGTCTGCTTTACTGTCTGCTCTACTGTCTGCTTTACTGTCTGCTTTACTGTCTGCTCTACTGTCTGCTTTACTGTCTGCTCTACTGTCTGCTCTACTGTCTGCTTTACTGTCTGCTCTACTGTCTGCTGTCTGCTCTACTGTCTGCTTTACTGTCTGCTCTACTGTCTGCTTTACTGTCTGCTTTACTGTCTGCTCTACTGTCTGCTCTACTGTCTGCTCTACTGTCTGCTTTACTGTCTGCTCTACTGTCTGCTC
>CM055846.1:386968-394468 GCA_029490765.1 Euthynnus affinis | reverse complement strand
GGAGACAGATCCATAGTTCTCTGGTTCCTTTAGTCTCTGAATATAAACACAAAACACAGATGATCTAAAGGTTCAGGTGCAGCTGATGCTGTAGATACTGAGCTGAATGTTCCCTGCAGGTCCATCCTGACCGGCCTGTTCCCGCCCACGTCCGGCACCGCCTACATCCTGGGCCGAGACATCCGCACGGAGCTGAGCACCATCCGCCAGAGTCTGGGAGTCTGTCCTCAGCACAACGTCCTCTTCAGCATGTGAGTCTGCTTCAGTCCACCTTCATTTACTCCAGAGTCTTCCTCCTGCTCGTGGTGTGACCTTGTTGCCGTGTTGTGGCGCCCCCTGCAGGCTGACGGTGGAGGAGCACATCTGGTTCTACGCCCGGCTCAAAGGTTTGTCTGAGGAGCAGGTGAAAGGTGAGATCGAGCAGATCCTGCAGGACACCGGCCTGCCGCACAAACGCAGCTCCAGGACCAGCACGCTGTCGGGCGGCATGCAGAGGAAGCTGTCTGTGGCTCTGGCCTTCGTCGGGGGGTCAAAGGTCGTGATCCTGGACGAGCCCACGGCCGGAGTCGACCCTTACGCCCGCAGAGGGATCTGGGACCTGCTGCTGAACTACAGACAGGGTGAGTCTCTCTGATTGGTGCGTTTCCTCAGTGATGTCAGCCGCTGTGCGCTGGTGTTTAACTTCCTGTTCACCGGCAGGTCGGACCATCATCCTGTCCACGCACCACATGGACGAGGCGGACATCCTGGGCGACCGCATCGCCATCATCTCCCACGGCAAGCTGTGCTGCGTGGGCTCGTCTCTGTACCTGAAGAACCAGCTGGGCACCGGATACTACCTGACGCTGGTGAAGAAGGAGCCCGAGCCGTCGCTCAGCTCCCGCAGGAACTCCGCCAGCACCGTGTCCTTCAGCAAGAAGGTACCGAGCGCCGCTCTGTCTCCTCCTGAAGGCCACCTCCGGTCAGCTGATGTGATTGATCAGCTGGTCATGTGGTAATGATTGATTTGTTTGGTGTTTCAGGAGGAGGAGAACGCGTCGGTCAGCAGCAGTGACGCCGGACTCGGCAGCGAACATGAAAGTGAGGCTGCCACCATCGGTGAGCTCTCTGTTCCTGCAGAGCGTTTGATTTGTTCACCTTCAGATGAATCTAACGTGTGTGTCGTCTCCGTCCTCAGAGAACGGCCCCCGCGGCGTCCATCTGCGACGTCCCCTTCGTCCCCACGGACGTGTCCCTCGTCTCGGCGCTGATCCTGCGTCACGTCCCCGCCGCCCGCCCGGTGGAGGACCTGGGACACGAGCTCACCTACGTGCTGCCCTACAGCGCCGCCAAGGACGGAGCCTTCGTGGCGCTCTTCAAAGACCTGGACGACAAGCTGCCCGACCTCGGCATCTCCAGCTACGGTGTGTCTGACACCACGCTGGAGGAGGTAAGGGGGGGGGGGGGGGGGGTGAGGAGGGGAGGGGAGGAGGGGAGGAGGGCGGAGGGGAGGGGGTGAGGAGGGGGTGAGGAGAGGAGGAGGGCGGAGGGGAGGGGGTGAGGACGGGGTCAAAGTGCTTCACACAGCAAAGATGAAGAAACATAAACAAACATAATAATGTTTTGTTTTTGATTTTGTAGATTTTCCTGAAAGTGGCTGAAGATAACGGAGTCGACACTGAAGTGCCCTCAGGTGAGGAGTGACCTCTGACCTCTGACCTCTGACTGTTCATCACAAACACTGATATGGTCATGAAGAGTCTCAGCTGATGTCAGACTGAAGAAATATTAGAAAATAAGAAACTAACAAACTCAAAAATTTCATTAACAAAGACACAAATCAATAAAAGGAGTGTGTGTGTGTGTGTGTGTGTGTGTGTGTGTGTGTGTGTGTGTGTGTGTGTGTGTGTTCAGACGGTACACTTCCTGTCCGGCGGCGGAGGAGGACTCACGCCTTCGGAGGAGGAGACCATCAGAGCTGCCTGAAACCTTTAACTGAAGACGACAACAACGACTGCAACGACTCAGACGGAGACCCAGGTACACACACACACACACACACACACACACACACACACACACACACACACTCACACACACACACACACACACACACACACACACACACACACACACACAGGTTTATACAGAAGGTATCCGTTTGCTAAAGAAGCAGCGTCTTCTGTGTGTCATGTGACCTCAGAGTGCCGTGAGACGGACTGGCTCACCTGTTCAGACGGGAAAGGATCGTACCAGGTGGAGGGGTGGAGCCTGATGAGGCAGCAGTTCGTGGCTCTCATGTGGAAACGCTTCCTGTACGCTCGCCGCTCCAGGAAGGGATTCTTCGCTCAGGTACGCCGCGCTCTGCCGCCACCGTCCACGGCTGACATGATTTCTGATGATCTGTAGTTTTATTTTGAAAGGTGCTGTTTGTTCTCAGATTGTTCTTCCTGCCGTGTTCGTCTGCATCGCTCTCGTCTTCAGTCTCATCGTCCCGCCGTTCGGTAAATATCCCAGTCTGGAGCTGCAGCCCTGGATGTACGAGGACCAGGTCACCTTCATCAGGTACACACCTGCACAATATATCATACATAACGTCATGAAACAAATATAACAACAGTCTGAGTGTCTTTATCTTCATGAATGAGTTCTTGTTACAGCCTGAAGTCACACTTCATTTACACACAGAGAACACACTTCTATCATCAGAGGACATAATCAATACTAATGTAAAGACTGTGTGTGTGTGTGTGTGTGTGTGTGTGTGTGTGTGTGTTGTCAGTGACGACGCTCCCGGAGACGCCAACATGCAGAAGTTACTGAACGCTCTGCAGGACACTCCGGGCTTCGGGACTCGCTGCATGGACGGACATCCCATACCGTAAGAACTGTTTCTGATTGGTTCAACACTGAGTCACATGATGAACTTTACCAACACTGCTTGATAGTGTAGAAATGTGTATATAGTGTAGATACAGTCAGATGTGTAGCTATGGAGATTATTCCCTATCTTTATTCAAGAGCGTAGTATATAAATTTGAGAGCAAACTTTATTGATTTTACGTTCAAATGTTGTAATTTGTCCCTCAAAACCCTCCCCTCGCACTCAAACAGCCTCTGCTTGCGCTCAGATTTGCTCCGCTTGTGCTCAAACTGTGTGCTCGCACTCGGATACAATGTTGCTCGCGCTCAAACTTCAACTCTTCTCCTCGCACTCAGGTTTCTTCTGCGCGCTCGCTAAGTTTCTGCTCACGGATTTCTCCACTGAGAAAAAAAACAACTTACCTGAGATCCTTGACTTTGACTAACGCAAGGAGGCAGGCTCCATTTCATTGGTCAACCCAAAACCGGGCCTTCTATTGATTGGATGATTCTGACAGGGTGGTTGCTATGCTTGTTGCTACACAAAAAAATCTCAGTGGAGAAATCCGTGAGCAGAAACTTAGTGAGCGCGCAGAAGAAACCTGAGTGCGAGGAGAAGAGTTGAAGTTTGAGCGCGAGCAACATTGTATCCGAGTGCGAGCACACAGTTTGAGCACAAGCGGAGCAAATCTGAGCGCAAGCAGAGGCTGTTTGAGTGCGAGGGGAGGGTTTTGAGGGACAAATTACAACATTTGAACGTAAAATCAATAAAGTTTGCTCTCAAATTTATATACTACGCTCTTGAATAAAGTTAGGGAAAAATCTCCATATGTAGCTCTCTATAGAAACATACTACAGTGTTTCTGCAGCTGTAGAAACGCAGGGAACCTGCAGGGAACCAATCAGAAACAGTATTGATCCTGCAGGGAACCAATCAGAAACAGTATTGATCCTGCAGGGAACCAATCAGAAACAGTATTGATCCTGCAGGGAACCCATCAGAAACAGAGCTGTACTGTATATTCTGCTTTTCTTCACTGGAGTCTTTATGAGGTTTCAGTTATGTTTTCAGTAACACTTCATCCAGAATCTCTGAGTCATGTGACCAGATTTCAGAGGTCTGATGAGCTGAAACAACAGTCAGAGACTTTAAAGATGCACTCAGTGATCTGTCAGCTGGTGAATGTGTCAGTCACATGTCTGTGTGTCGTCCTCAGAGAAGCTCCGTGTACGATGGGCGACGAGGACTGGCACACGCCGGGAGTCCCTGAGAGCGTCCAGCAGCTCTTCAGCTCTGGGAACTGGACCATGGAGGATCCGTCTCCCGCCTGCTTCTGCAGCTGTGACGGCAAGAAGAAGATGCTGCCGGACTGTCCCGCAGGAGCCGGAGGACTGCCGCCGCCTGAGGTGAGACCCCCGAGGCCCCGGACGCAGAGACGCCTCGGGGCCAAAACATCGGTTTAGAGATCTGTTAAAAAAAGCAAAAAACGTTGGTTTGATGTTTTGTTGCTTCTCTGATAGAAAATGTTTTTATTTGATTTGTGATCCAATTATTTTGTGGATTCATCTGCTCTGAAAACATTGTTAAACTTTTACTGTTCACCTGGATAAACACCTACCTGTGACACAGGAAGTGACATCACAGCTTCCTGTGTGGTGTCAGACTGGACGTGAACATTAAATATAAGCTGTTGTTGTTGTTGTTGTTGTTGTTGTTCAGATGAAGCTGAGCGCCACTGACACTCTGCAGAACCTGACAGGAAGAAACATCTCTGACTACCTGGTGAAAACCTACGCTCAGATCATCGGCAAGAGGTGAAACACACCTGCAAAACAAAACAAAACAAAACAAAACAAAACAAAACAAAACAAAACAAAACAAAACAAAACAAAACAAAACAAAACAAAACAAAACAAAACAAAACAAAACAAAACAAAACAAAACAAAACAAACATGTTTGTCTCACTGAAACTTAAATGTTTGTTTCCACAGCTTGAAGAACAAAGTCTGGGTCAATGAATTCAGGTACGTCTCTTTCTTCATCCTCGCTGATCAGTTAAACTCCGTCAGGACGGTTTCTGATCCGGTCGTTCTGTCTGCAGGTACGGCGGCTTCTCATTGGGCGCCAGGAGCACTCAGGTCCTCCCACCGGCCAATGAGATCGACGACGCCATCAGACGAGTCAGAAAGATCTTTGAACTACAGAAGGTGAGTTTCACAGATGAAACCAGACGGATCCAAAGATGAAATGTTCTCATTGATCAGTTAACAGAAAATTAACCTGCAACTACTTTGATTAAAGATTTATTATTGAAATACATCATCAGGTTATGTGACAGTACACAGACTGTTGATCAGACCAAACAGCCATTTGTGCTTTAGGAGATTGTAACAGAAAAGCAATTAATTAAGAAAGTGATCAATACTGAAACCAGTTGTTAGTTGCAGCCCTACAAATGTTGTCTGTTGTGTTTGTTGCAGGGAGCCGCTGCAGATCGATTCCTCGACAGTCTGTCGGGTTTCATCAACGGTTTGGACACAAAGAACAACGTCAAGGTGAGAAAACTGCTGCAGAGGAACTGCTTTCATTTCCCTTTATTGTAAAAATATATATAAATAACTGAAGTTTGTATGAATCAGGTTGATTCTGTGAATAAATGATGATTAAACGATGATGTGATGTGTTCAGATCTGGTTCAATAACAAAGGCTGGCACAGTATCGGAGCGTTCATCAACGTGATGAATAACGGCATCCTGAGAGCAAACCTGCCTGAAGGAAAAGACCCCAGCAAGTACGGCATCAGCGCCTTCAACCACCCGCTGAACCTGACCAAGGAGCAGCTGTCCCAGGTGGCACTGTGAGTGCACACACCTGACACACCTGAACACACCTGACACGCCTGAACACACCTGAACACACCTGACACACCTGACACACCTGAACACACCTGAACACACCTGACACACACCTGAACACACCTGACACACCTGAACACACCTGAACACACACCTGACACACACCTGAACACACACCTGACACACCTGACCACACACCTGACACACACCTGAACACACCTGACACACCTGAACACACACCTGACACACCTGAACACACCTGACACACCTGAACACACCTGAACACACCTGACACACCTGAACACACCTGACACACCTGACACACCTGAACACACCTGACACACCTGACACACCTGAACACACCTGAACACACCTGACACACACCTGAACACACCTGACACACCTGACACACCTGAACACACCTGAACACACACCTGACACACCTGAACACACCTGAACACACACCTGACACACCTGAACACACCTGACACACCTGAACACACCTGAACACACCTGAACACACACCTGACACACACCTGAACACACACCTGACACACCTGAACACACCTGAACACACACCTGACACACACCTGAACACACACCTGACACACCTGACACACACCTGAACACACACCTGAACACACACCTGACACACACCTGAACACACACCTGACACACCTGACCACACACCTGACACACACCTGAACACACCTGACACACCTGAACACACACCTGACACACCTGAACACACCTGACACACCTGAACACACCTGAACACACCTGACACACCTGAACACACCTGACACACCTGACACACACCTGACCACACACACCTGAACACACCTGAACACACCTGACATACCACTGTGGTTAAAGTTGGTTAAATGTTCCTGTCTTATTTACTCGTCTCCAGGGTAACGACCTCTGTGGACGTGCTGGTGTCCATCTGCGTCATCTTCGCCATGTCCTTCGTCCCGGCCAGCTTCGTGGTCTTCCTCATCCAGGAGCGCGTCAGTAAAGCCAAACACATGCATTTCATCAGTGGAGTGCAGCCGCTGCTCTACTGGGTGGCCAACTTCGTCTGGGACATGGTGAGGCGGGAAACAAACGCACCCTCTGAACACCAGCTGTTTCCTGTTTCCTGTGTGTGTGTGTGTGTAGCTGAGGTGTGTTTCTGTCTCTCTGCAGTGTAACTACATCGTCCCGGCAACGCTGGTCGTCATCATCTTCATCTGTTTCCAACAAAAAGCCTACGTCTCCTCCACCAACCTGCCGGTGCTCGCCCTGCTGCTGCTGCTCTACGGGTACCAAACTACACCACACTACACCACACTACACCAAACTACACCACACTACACCAAACTACACCAAACTACACCACACTACACCACACTACACCACACTACACCAAACTACACCAAACTACACCACACTACACCACACTACACCAAACTACACCAAACTACACCACACTACACCACACTACACCACACTACACCAAACTACACCACACTACACCACACTACACCAAACTACACCAAACTACACCACACTACACCACACTACACCACACTACACCAAACTACACCACACTACACCAAACTACACCAAACTACACCAAACTACACAGAGACAGAGAGAGAGAGAGGGGGGGGGGGGGGGGGGGCAGTCTAGGCCTATAGCAGCATAACTAAGGGCAGTCTAGGCCTATAGCGGCATAACTAAGGACAGTCTAGACCTATAGCAGCATAACTAAGGGCAGTCTAGACCTATAGCAGCATAACTAAGGGCAGTCTAGGCC
>CM055846.1:184468-379468 GCA_029490765.1 Euthynnus affinis | reverse complement strand
CTCCTAGTTTTCCTCCAATCACACGATCCTGATCTGGTTTACCTCATCCTTCCTCATCCTACCTCATCCTACCTCATCCTACCTCATCATTCCTCATCATTCCTCATCCTACTGCATCCTTCCTCATCCTACCGCATCCTTCCTCATTTTTCCTCATCCTTCCTCATCCTACTGCATCCTACCTCATCCTACCTCATCTTTCCTCATCCTTCCTCATCCTACCTCATCCTTCCTCATCATTCCTCATCCTACTGCATCCTTCCTCATCCTACCGCATCCTTCCTCATTTTTCCTCATCCTTCCTCGTTCTACTGCATCCTACCTCATCCTACCTCATCTATCCTCATCCTTCCTCATCCTACCTCATCCTACTGCATCCTTCCTCATTTTTCCTCATCCTTCCTCATCCTACTGCATCCTACCTCATCCTACCTCATCTTTCCTCATCCTTCCTCATCCTACCTCATCCTTCCTCATTTTTCCTCATCCTTCCTCATCCTTCCTCATCCTACATCATCCCACCTCATCCTTCCTCATCCTACCTCATCCTTCCTCATCCTGCCTCATTTTTCCTCATCCTTCCTCATCCTACCTCATCCTTCCTCATCCTACCTCATCCTTCCTCATCCTACCAAAGGCCTCTTCTCAATTGAAACATTTCTCATTATAACCAGATCAAAAACTTGTTATTGATCATTATTTCATTATTGATCAGGATCTTGTTATTGATCAGTATCTCATTATTGATCAGGATCTTGTTATTGATCAGGATCTTGTTATTGATCAGTATCTTGTTATTGATCAGTATCTCATTATTGATCAGGATCTTGTTATTGATCAGGATCTTGTTATTGATCAGAATCTCGTTATTGATCAGGATCTCATTATTGATCAGGATCTTGTTATTGATCAGGATCTTGTTATTGATCAGGATCTCATTATTGATCAGGATCTCGTTATTGATCAGGATCTCGTTATTGATCAGGATCTCATTATTGATCAGGATCTCATTATTGATCAGGATCTTGTTATTGATCAGGATCTTGTTATTGAGATGTTAAATCATATTTATGAGTGAAGGCCTCTTTGGTGAATGCAGCCTCATCCTGAGGGTGTTAGCGTGTATTTAGCGTGTTGTTTGTGTGTAATAAAGCTCGTATCCGTCTGTAGGTTTGGTGACGGCTACACCATCATCCTGCGGGTGGCGGGACCCGACCCCGACCTGCTGCCCGTCATGAAGTTCATCGAGAGCGAGCTGAGCGGCAGCACGCTGAAGGAGAAGCACAGGAACATGCTGCAGTACCAGCTGCCATCGTCTCTCACCTCACTCGCTCACATCTTCTCCATCCTGGCCAAAAATAAAGAGACGCTGAGGATCGAAGACTATTCTGTCACCCAGACCACACTGGACCAGGTACACACACACACACACACACACACACACACACACACACACACACTGGACCAGGTACACACACACACACACACACACACACACACACACAAACACACACTGGACCAGGTACACACACACACACACACACAATTAAACAGGATCAGATGGTTTGTTATTTAGTTTATTTGTTTATTTGTTTGTTTATTTATTTGTTTATTTGTTTGTTTATTTATTTATTTGTTTGTTTATTTAGTTTATTTGTTTGTTTATTTGTTTGTTTGTTGTTGTTTCAGGTGTTTGTGAACTTTGCGAAGGACCAGAGTGACGACTATCACTCCAAAGACTCGGTGAGACGGAAAGACGTCGCCATCGATGTTCCCGCGCTGAGCTCCGGCCGAGGAGCGTGCGGGGACGACAAACAGAGAGAGAGCGTCATGTGATCATGTGACTCACCTGCTGTGATGTCATGCTGATGGTGGGCGGGGTCAGCTGCCGCCTCATGCCAGTCAATGCAAACCATTTCCTGTGGAGGCGCCGCGCTGCTCGCCGGCCGCCGCCCACACTGACTGTTGTAAACTTGAATAACAGCCGCCATGTTTCCTCCAGCGGCACGCCGCCGGGCGCCGCCGGGAGCCGCCATGTTTAGTTTTCTTCTCTGTAATCCGAGCGGCGCCTCCGATGACGGAACGATTCAGGGTCTGTTTGTTTTTGTCACCATGAAGAATCCAAATCATTTCAACGGCCGAGGGCTCGACTGCAAAAATCCTTTTTTAAAACGTTTGATTCCGTTTTGTTTTGTCAGACTTTTATTTATATGTGTAGCTGAAACAGGCGGCATTACTGTTTCCTGTAGCGTTTAACAGCCAATCAGAGTGATCGATCAGCTGATTGATTTTATAGTTTTTTTAAGAAAAGATGATAAAAAGAGCAGATTTGTTGTTTTGGTGTCTGAGCAGTAAAATACCTCATCAGCTTCTGAAAGCACACTACAGTATTTGACTTCCCTGAGGACAGCTGATCACTTATTGATTCCTGCTGATCGATCATTGATTCCTGCTGATCGATCATTGATTCCTGCTGATGGATCGATCAGTCCGCTGCTGTTGGAGCTGCAGGTGATTCTCTGCTGACAGCAGCTGCTCAGACTTCTTCAGCACTTTATGTGTTCATCAGATCAGTTTGTCTTTGCACTGAAATCCTCTGATGATGTATTGATTGTTTTGAACTGATCAACTGGAAAATGTTTATTGATTATCAGTTTAAATGTGACAGAAAAGGCTGATGGGAAGAAGAACTGTTACTGGTCCTGAACAACACAATAAATGAAACAAATCTAGCGACTGCTTCATTCTTCCGTCTCTGCTTCATCAGTCACATCTTCTGGGATTTGAGCTCTAAAAGCTTTTATGTTCAATAAAACAACAAAAACCTGCAGAGAGTAAAACCAGCTGATCATCGACCTGCAGTCAGTGAGCGGAGGTCAGCTAAACAGGAAATAAAAGGAAAACATGATTTCAGCAGGTCTGTGAGCCAATGAGAAGAGAGCGGAGCCACTTCACTCACATTCAGCCTCATCTCTGTCTGAATTACACATTTACTGTGAAAAAGACTCTAATCAATATAATGAGTGAGCAGAGATGTGCTGATAACATGACAACTATAATAATATAATAATGACCACAACGATGCGCTGCAGCCGAGCAGCTTGAGACAGGAAGTGCCCTGTAACCATAGCAACAAACTCCACTGAAACAACACAATTTAACAGCCAGATCATTAACTGGTCATTAATATTAATTAACCTCCATTATTTAACGAGTCGTTCAGGTTACATTTTCAGTGGCTCCTAGTGTGACTTTATTTTGAAATATCATCCATGTTGTACTTCCAGTTGTGTATTATTTTGGAGGCACTGAGCAGAGTTGATAGTGACTTCCTGTGACTGGTTCAGTGTTGTGATCCTCACACAGACTGGACGAGGAGAGACGTTGTTAACGACACACTTTTACTTCCTGCTGCGTCCACAAACACACATCAGAGCTGCAGGTTACCCACAGTGCATTGCGGTTCCTGGTCATTTCCACCTTGACGTGGACGAGCTGCTGAATCACAGATTTAAAACAGAAGTTTGCTGAATTTATCCTGTTTTTATTTGGAAATAATTTACCCAGCATACATTTCTGCAGTTTACAACAAAAACAGTTTTACATCATAAATATTTTATATCACTTTCATAAAAATACATTTTATAACAACAAAACTTTATTTAAATCTGTATAAATAAAATGCAACAATACATACAAACTGTTCAGCACAAAGCCTTAAAAACTCTTCACATGTTTAAGTTGTATAATTATAATTTATTTACTCTAAACTCCTGGAATATACGTCTATATAGATGAATTTATTAGTTAAAACTCTTCAAATGACACCTGATCCTTCATGAAACATCCAGAATGTGTAAATATTTAAATATGTTTAGTTTGCAGAGTTGAACTGCTTCACTGTAAAGTCCATTCTCAGTGTTTGTGCTCTGCAGGCTTCAAGTTTCCAAACTAGAGGTGACGTCATCAATCCTGCAGGTGTTACAGTGAGATTTAAGGTGAGCTCAGAGAAACAGAGAAGAAGAAGAACATGTTTGAGTGGAGGAGACTTTAATGATGTTTGAAGCAAAACGCTTCTGTTGAATCAAATCAACAGAAACTAAAGTTCATCAAGTGTTCTTTATGAAAATGACATTTTGTTGATGAAATGTTGGTTAAACAAATGAAGCAGATAGTTGTAATTATTGTGGATTGATCTTTTATTTCATAGCACATAATCCTTTTGATGTGAGAGAACATGCTCTGTTTATCTTTGATTCAAACCAACTTCACTGTATGAAGACAAGCAGCTCTGTTCTCTGTCACAAACTGTTTCATCCAGTAAAACTCAAACTAGTTTCTTTAAAGTTCATGCGTCTGCATTGATATTAATGCTGCTAATATCCATATCAATCCAGACAGAAATGATCAGAACAATGTTCTTCCAGACACTATGTGTAGGATGTGAAAGTGAGTTGAGTTTGGCTCCATCTGGTGGGAGGATGAAGAATGACTGCGTGTCAGACAGAATGTTTGTCAGCCTCCACATGTTGGAAATATTGTTGAAATACCTTCACAGTGTTTGTCTGTCTCTCTTTGTGTTTTAATATCAGGATGTTTGTCTGTCTGTTCAGTTCATTTGATTTCCATGAAAGCTGCAATCAGCTGTTGTTCTACTATCAGTCCACTAGATGGCCTCGTGATGCACATGTGGAGGAATTTACAGCTGTGTTTCATGTCAATTACAAGTCAGTTTAACTCTGAGTGGCAGCCAAAGGTGACTAATAATTTATATATAACAGAACAGACTGAAGATGCTGGAAAATGATTCTTTGTGCAAATATGTTCCAAATCTTTACATTTGATTCTTTTCATGTAAAAACAGTTTTCAGTGTTTTCTGCTGTTTTTTCTTCTTGTAAGGATGGAAAACATTTATGAGACTGGAGGTCTGAGACTGACCCATGGAGAACCTTCCTGAACCCAACATGCATCAATGAACGTTAAAAATAAAGAGTCCTGATGTGAAACAGAGCTGAGGATCATTAGACCTGATCCAGACTGTGTTGGCCCTGAACAGACCCAAACAGAGAGAGAACATCCACCCTGACAGCAGCATGATGCTCCATGAAATCACTGAGCAATGTTTGAGATCTTTGTCAGTAAATATCACAGAGCAGAACAAGCTGACACT
Organism: Euthynnus affinis; assembly: GCA_029490765.1. Taxonomy (NCBI): domain Eukaryota; kingdom Metazoa; phylum Chordata; class Actinopteri; order Scombriformes; family Scombridae; genus Euthynnus; species Euthynnus affinis. Next base: position 374,297 of record CM055846.1, on the reverse strand, counting down.
CAGATGTCTGTGATCCACTCAACACATTTCTCAACAGATCTTACTCTTCATCTACACATTTAAACTGAATATATTGTGACTGTCTCTCTCAGGAGTAAACACCTGTCCATGCATCCAACTGGATTCTTCTGTTGGATGGTTTCCATGGTTACGTCTTCATTTAGCTCCGTTGTTTGTGTGTAATACATTATGTTGGTGTTTATATTCAGGGCTGTAGCCAGGATTTTAGAAATACCCAGAATACAACAACATAAATAATACGTATCATTATTTAGATTTTATTCATGTAATTATCCAATTATATTCTATATTTTGTACATTTTATTAAACATGAAGGACTAAATGTTTCTAAATGTCCTCCACACTGCCAGGAATTAATCATGGTGGAGAAATACAAAATACATTTAGAAGTTATTTAAATAGTAAATGAAAAGAATTCAATAGAAACATAGTAGATAGTAAAAAGTATTTGCAGATAGACTTTATTAACATCTTGGATCATAAAGTTGATGACGAGGATTTGTGTGTATCTATAGAAAAAAATAGAGGAAATACAAAAGTGACTTGCAATTATACAAAATAATAGAAAATAACAATAACGGCTATGGTGATAATAATAATAGCAAAGTGGAATCAATTTATAGTGAATATTTAAATGAATATTTACACAGAAACTGAAAGCAATGACATAAAAGCTCCTTTCAATACAAACTATTTTCCACCAATCAGGATGAATGAACTAAAGGAATAAACAGTGACACCTGCTGGCTTTAATCACACATGACAGCTGAGTGCTGATGATGCACAACTTATTTAGAAACAGTCAATGAACAACAGCTGTCAGACTGAATGTGAGCTAAACACATTAAACTGACACTTTAAACAGTCCTGAAACTGTCAAATACCTTCAATCTATGTTGTGTCAAAACCCAGATGACAAGTACCCAGCATGTGATCCAAACCTGTAGGGGGCAACCACATGATTTGGTGCACCCATGTGATTGACAGGAAGTGGTTTGCAGGAGGGAAGTGATAAAAGGTTGCCAAGAGGTCAGGTCACTCTCTTACCTGCAGCTGAGGAAAACACTCATGTTCATCACAGCTCATGTTCATTACAGACGCAACTGGTAGGACAAATCCAGTTTATGTACCTTTTCAGTTTGTATTTGTGCATGAACATGCTATTTAAGTTGAAACTTGATAAGATTTGTGTTAGTTTAATATGCATGTTATGTTTAATATACTTATTAGTTTAGAAATTAACACTGAAGTATCTTAATCTAATATTCTGTTTGAAATGCATTTATTTGAAACTAATTCATGTCTTTTTGTTTGTCTTTAAGGTTTTCAACCTATTCCATTCTATTCCATTCTGATTAATATTATTCCATCCTTTTCATCGTGAAGAAAATAAAAAAGAAAATCAAAGAATGAGAATTGAGTTGTCCTTTGCGTTCCTGAACAAGCCGTTTTTCAAGTTTGGGCAGAGTTGTGGTAAACCAAAGAAAGATTCAATCAAACACAAACTTGACAGTTGAAAACCAGCGTGGCAGTGGCAACAAGGATTAAAGGCCTGAAGGAAGCTATCAACGCAAAGGAAAAAGACTGAAAATTCTCCACCATGGCAAAGGAAACACTTGGAAAAACAGTCAAGCAACTAAAACAGGAGAGGACCTTAGCTAAATCTGCTTTCACAAAGCAGGCAAATTACCTGTGCAGAGCCACAGATGGTATGATTAAACAGGAGCTACAAGAGGAGTTCATCAAGCTCAGCTCCCTGGCAAGGAATGTGAGCAATACAAATGAAGATTACAGGGCAGGTCTATTGGCAGACATAGAGGCAGAAACCAAGGAGGGTGAGGAAGTGAAGCTTGGGATGGACCAACAGGATGAACTTGAGAGGACAATAGAGGAATGTGAGGGAAGGCTAACTGAAATCCGTAAAGGAGTCCAATCCAAACTCTGGCTAAAGTATGGTAGAGAGGAAGTCAACTATGCAATCCAAGAAGCTGAAAAAGCATGTGACAGAGCCCATGCATACCCCACCACTGCTATTAACAGAGACGGGTTTGAACTGTCGTTGGAAGGAGCAAGGAAGCTAATTAAAGATGCAAGCTCAAACCTGAAAGACTGGGAAAAATGGATCCCACATGACCAGGCAGCAGACCTGGAAGACCGATTAAAAGACTTGAGAACATTTGGCAGCAACCTTGAGGCCAGAAGGGCAGATTTCCTCACAGCGCAAAGGATTGCAGAAGAGGAAAGAAGAGGAAGAGGGTCTCAACCACCTCAAGTGATAACAACTCAACAACCAGTGCTGAGAATAAGACCAACCAGCCTGCCTAAATTCACTGGGTTCAAGAGGAACTTCCACAGATGGTGGAGAGACTGGGAAAGCCTGCAAAAGCAGGGAGAGCCGACTGGCTCAGTGGAAGTGAAGAAGTTTCAGCTCATTGACAGCGTGGATGAAAGAATATGCAGGGACCTGCGCCTGTCAGCATACAATAGCGCTGAAGATATATTCAGAGTGCTCCAAAATAGGTATGGAAATAAGCCAACAATTGCCTTGGAAATAATTGAGGACCTGGAGAGGATCCCTCCTTTAAAGTCATACCAGCCCAGGAAGGTAATTGACCTAATCCAAACTGTGGAAAAGGCCCTGAATGACCTTACAGAGCTTGAAAGCACTGGTGCCATCAAAAATCCTCTTGTGATTAGGTCCATAGAGAGCAAACTGCCAGATAGCATGAAGAAGGACTGGCTGACATTTATGACCAATCCAAAAAATGGAGTCACACCTGACAATCACTTCGACATCCATCTTTCTTTCTTAAAGATGCAAGAGGATATCCTGGAGAAACTAGACCAACTGGGGGTAAGTGAAAAGCCTGAAAAGAGAGTTTCTCACCTGGAAAAAAAAATCAGCCTCAACAAAGTCTACAAGGAAAGCAGGATGTGTTGTCTGTGGAGATGAGAGGCATCGTGAGAAGATCTTCTTCTGTAAGCAGTTCAAAGAACTAAGACCTGGTGAGAAGTTGAATGCTGTTGAAAGGCTGGGAGCATGCAGAAGATGCCTCAGATGTCATACAGAGGACGAGGAATGTACAGACACTTACCTGTGCAGGAATAGAGACTGCAAGGGAGGAAGCTCCTCAGACCACCATTTCTTTCTCTGCCTGAAAGGAGGATCGAAGGTGAAAGACTCTGAGAAAATGGGAAAAACCAGTACCAGGAGGAAAACGCTCACAGAGGAGCAGGAGAAATTAATATCTGAGCTCACCCCAGACATGGCAGAAAAATTCAGGAGAGCCTTCACCAACATAGCTGCAAAATCACACTGCACTGGGAAAAGCCTTCCTGGAGTTATGGGCTCAAGAACATGCGAGTTACCAGTTATCCTCATGCTTCTTGAAGTAACCACCAACGCAGGACAGAAAATTGGAACCCTCATTGATTTGGCATCAGATACCAACTACATCACTCATGACGCTGCCAGAAGACTGAACCTTCGAAGTGAAAGGATCACGCTTGTCGTACATGGAGTCGGAGGAATGACCATGAAAGTAAAGACCAAAAGATACTTACTTAAGGTAAGAGTGAAGACAACTAGAGGCACAGAGAGAGCTCATGAACTGATCTGCTATGGACTGGATGAGATTGCTAAAGTGCACAGAGTAATTGAGGCACAACAACTCAAGAAGTTCTTCCCTGACACCGACCTAGATGACCTGCACAGACCAGAGAATGTTGAGCTTCTGATCAGCCACCGTGAAGGATGACTTGCTCCACAGAGAATAAAGGTAGTAGGAGATCTGGTCCTTTGGGAAAGCCCATTAGGAAAAACTGTCGGTGGAGCGCATCCAGACCTCTGTGAAGTAGTGGACATGACCCTGCACAATTCTGAGACTCACTTTGCCCGATCAATGAGAACCACAGCAGTGAAATATCAAGAGATTGCTGAGATGCAAACATCCAGAGCTGAGACTAAAAACACTGTTGCTTGGAGAGAGGTTTTGGACTGGTGGAAGTGGGACAGCATTGGGGCGGCCTGCGAGCCCAAGTGTGGAGCATGTCGGTGTGGTAACTGTCAGCCAGGAGGTAAAGACATGACTCTGAGTGAGGAAAGAACTGGAGATCATCAGGCAAGGCCTCACCTATGTAAAATCAGATGTGCATAGTCGGCAACCTCACTGGGACACAAAATACCCCTGGATTGAAGATCCAAGTTCAATGCCCAACAACAGAAATGCAGTGGAGGCCACATTTCTGAGGACAGAGAGACAGCTCAAGAAAGAACCAGAGTGGCATATGGCATACACAGCTCAGGTCCATGAGATGGTGGAAAGAAAAGCAGCAAAGAAACTCACCAAAGAGATCATTGCCGACTGGAAGGGCCCAGTATGGTATGTTAGCCACTTGGTGGCGCCAAATCCACACTCTGTCACAACACCTGTCCGACTGGTATGGAACAGCAGCCAGAAGTTCAGAGGGATCAGCATGAACGACCTTCTCCTGAAAGGGCCTGATGTACTCAATCCCATCCGAGCAGTGCTACTAAGGTTCAGAAGAGGTGTCCATGCTGCTCTCGGTGACATCAAGAAGATGTACAATTCTGTGTGGCTTGAAGACCTGGAAATGCACCTTCACAGATTTCTCTGGAGAGACAGTGAAGATGAAGAAATTGAGGAATATGCCATCACCAGAGTTAACATTGGTGACCGACCAGCAGGGTGCATTGCACAACTGGCGATGAGAGAGACAGCAAAGCTGCCCATGTTCACTCACCTGGAAGAGGAGCGCAGGATCCTTGAAGAGGATTCCTACGTAGATGACATCTTGACATCCCACAATGACCTGGAAAAACTAGACAAAACCACCAGAACAGTGGAAGAAATCCTGAAGGCAGGTGGGTTCTTCCTCAAGCCGTGGGTCTGGTCAGGCCAAAGTGGGAGGCAGACGTCCACATCAGAACATCCAGCACCGTCAAATCAAGTCCTAATTCTCCCAAACCAAATGAGAGAAGGAGAAAACAAAGCCCTTGGAGTTGGTTACCTGGTTGAACCAGACAAACTGTACCTCATGACCTCAATAAACTTCTCAAAGAGAAAAAGGAAGATGAGACTTGGTCAGGATCTCGTTGGAAAAGAGGTGAGAGGAAAAACTTCAAACCCACTAACAAGAAGACAACTGCTTAGCCAAGTAGCTAGCTTGTATGACCCGATAGGCCTTGCAACACCTGCCAAACAGAAGGGAGCTATTCTGGTCAGAAAAGCATTTCAAGAAGCTGGAGGCAAAACTCTAACACGAGACACATGGGACAAACCTCTGTCTGAAAAACTCAGAGAAGAAGCCATCCACCTGTTCGAGGAATATACACGCCTCAACCAAATCACCTTCCACAGAAGCCTCACACCAGTTAAAAGGATTGGAGAACCCTGGGGGATAACCTTCTCAGATGGAAGTGACCAGAGCTATGGAGCAGTTGCATACCTCAGGTGGGAGACTGAACAAGGCATCCTGGTTCGGCTTGTGGAGTCCAAAGCAAAGCTCACACCACTTGACCAAAAGGGAGAACCAGTGAAAGCTGAGGTCTGTGGTGCTGTCTTCGCTGCAAGACTAAGGAAATACATTGAAAAGCACAGCCGAATGCAAGTTAAACAGTGGCTCCACCTGTTGGACAGTCAAACTGTACTAGGTGCAATCCAAAGAGACAGTTATGGATACCAGACCTTTTTTGCAAACAGAGTGGGAGAGATCCAGAAGTCCACATCAGTTGAAGACTGGAGATGGATACCAGGAGGAGCAACCCCAGAAGACCTCAAAGAGGACTCTGTGTGGCAAAATGGACCAGAGTTTCTGAAACAACCTGTGGAAGAATGGCCGACAAAGTCAGCTAAAGATGTTGCTGCATATGCCAAAGAAGGTATAAACAAAATGCAAAGGAAATGTTTTACAGCAGCACTGACCCGGGCACAGGTAAAGAGAAACCAACAGCCCTCACCTGCCACGATAATGCCAATGTCTCCCACCTCTGCCCCATCTCTGAACACAGACCAAAATAAGAACCTGCAAAGCAGCCAAAATGGAATAAAACACCAAATCCAAGTCCAGAGACCACCTGCTGGTTCTGCAGTGAAGAAAATTCTTGACATCAGTAAGTTCAGCAGTTTAACCAAGCTGATGAGAGTCATTGCCTGGGTGTGGAGAGCTGCCACCAGGTGGAAAGAAGTGCTAACCAAAACAAGTAAGCCAAAGAGAGAGAAAATTCTTTCTGCTCTTGAGATCAAGTCAAAGGTCACAGAAGCTACACTTACCGTCAGAGAGTGTGAAGATGCACTTAGGGATCTCTTCCTTGCAGTTCAAGTGGAGGTGATCTTTCCAGACACCACACTCAACAGGCTTGCTGTGATCAGAGATGAAAACACTGGACTTTTGCTATGTGGAGGAAGATTCCAAATCTTTAATGAAGAGAAGACTGCAGTACCAATCTTGCCCTGCACATCATGGGTATCCACTCTTCTAGCTCAAGAAGCCCACAAGGAAAATCATGAAGAAATCTCAGGCACACTCCTCCGGATGAGACGGAAAGCTTGGGTGATAAGAGGACGGAAACTAGCCCAGAAGATTGTTGACAATTGTGTAACATGCAGGAAAGCCAAGGCCCGAAGATGCCAGCAGATCATGAGTGACCTCCCACTGGAGCGGATAACACCAGCCAATCCATTTGAGTACACAACAATGGACTTATTTGGACCTTATGAAGTGAAGGACGAGGTGAGAAAGAAAGTGAGACTAAAAGTATGGGGAATTGTTTTCTGCTGCATGGCATCTAGAGCTATGCACACTGATCTCGTCAGTGACCAGTCAGCTGAAGGCTTCCTGTTAGCCTATCAACGTTTCACGGCACTGAGAGGACACCCAAGGAAATTGTGGTCGGACCCTGGAAAGAACTTTGTTGGAGCCAAGCCTGCCCTCAAAGAGCTTTATATGTTCCTGGACCGACTGGAAAAGTCAAAGCTTGAAAATGAAGCCTCCAAACACAGTACAGAATGGAGCTGGAAGATTCATCCGGCAGACTCACCTCACAGAAATGGAGCAGCTGAGGCAGCTGTCCGCACTGTGAAGCGGGCTTTGCAGAATCTGGGAGGTAATGGAGTCTTTACGTGGAGTGAATTCCAAACTTTCCTTTACATGGCTTCCAACCTTGCCAATGAACGACCTATTGATGCCAGGACTCAGAGCAGGGAGGACTGTGTAGAATACATCAGCCCAAATTCACTTCTACTCGGAAGAACTGGGCCAAAAGGAGATCCAGCTACTTTTGACTTTGAAGGTTACTCCTACAAAAGACTGAGAGCTATCCAAACAGAAGTGGACCGGTTCTGGAGGAAATGGAGTCAGTTAGCAGGACCAAACTTGTTTGTCAGAACCAAGTGGCACACAGCTCACAGGAACGTGGCCATTGGAGATATCGTCTGGCTGGCTGATCAAAACGCCCTAAGAGGTCAATTCAGGCTTGCCAAAGTTGTTGATGTCAACACTGACAAAAAGGGAATTGTGAGAGATGTGCTTCTCAGATCCTTTCCCAGCTATCCAGTCTCAATTGTGAAGCCCACTCAAAAGGTGAAGATGCACTCAACCAAAATACCTGCAACAATTCTTCACAGAGATGTCAGACGGATAGTTGTCCTGCTTCCAGTTGAGGAGCAGCAACAAAATCAAAATGAAGGCAATATACATCACAGAACTGGTGTGACCTCCTTGGGTTGAAGAACCAGGAGGTCAAGTGGGAGGTGTTGTGTCAAAACCCAGATGACAAGTACCCAGCATGTGATCCAAACCTGTAGGGGGCAACCACATGATTTGGTGCACCCATGTGATTGACAGGAAGTGGTTTGCAGGAGGGAAGTGATAAAAGGTTGCCAAGAGGTCAGGTCACTCTCTTACCTGCAGCTGAGGAAAACACTCATGTTCATCACAGCTCATGTTCATTACAGACGCAACTGGTAGGACAAATCCAGTTTATGTACCTTTTCAGTTTGTATTTGTGCATGAACATGCTATTTAAGTTGAAACTTGATAAGATTTGTGTTAGTTTAATATGCATGTTATGTTTAATATACTTATTAGTTTAGAAATTAACACTGAAGTATCTTAATCTAATATTCTGTTTGAAATGCATTTATTTGAAACTAATTCATGTCTTTTTGTTTGTCTTTAAGGTTTTCAACCTATTCCATTCTATTCCATTCTGATTAATATTATTCCATCCTTTTCATCGTGAAGAAAATAAAAAAGAAAATCAAAGAATGAGAATTGAGTTGTCCTTTGCGTTCCTGAACAAGCCGTTTTTCAAGTTTGGGCAGAGTTGTGGTAAACCAAAGAAAGATTCAATCAAACACAAACTTGACAATCTACTAGATGAAATTAGATATGAATTAACATGCACACACACAAAAATAAATGGAGAAAACTAACATCAGCTACTGATCATCATCAACTTTATTCTCTACACAGGAACTAAATAAACACTCCAGAGAAAAACTAAATCCTTCCTGTATGTCAGAAACACACAACAGCTCCTGGACTTCTCATCTCTAATGCTGTGTTCACATCATATGGGATGGATGGTAGAGGCGGGAAACATTCCCATGTTTACAACTTGCCAGCGTTCATGTCACACAACAAATCAAGACGGCTGCATGATTACAAAGTTGCTGGAATGAGGCTCAAAAATACTCTTATTGACAATAATCCGGCATATCCAGTAAATATCAGAGCTTTCAGCTTTTCCACTTCATAATTACCACTTGAATGTTGACCTGAATTCTATTTACAAGTCACAATCTCATAATTAGCATCATTCCAATATGATATGAAGGCAGCATAAAAGCAGCCACACTCCAGCTGCTGAGCCTCAGCCTTCACCATTAGAGGTGTTCATTTAACCAGCCAATAGGAGGCCTGTTGTTCTGACCATCATTAGTCATGTGATCTCTAAAGAAGTGAAGGAATCAGGTAACACACTTACTATGAAACTACTATAAGAACTACAACAAAACATAATGAAGATCCCATTCCCATTATCCCATTACAGTTCAAGCCTTTCTAATACACTAACAACAGAAAACAGCAACAACTGGACTCAGTTTATCATTTGATTCATTTTACAAACAAACTGTCAATCATGTGGAAACCATGTTTACATTTACAAGCAGTGAGAGATCATGTTGGTACTAAATACCATCAGCTGTGTGTGATCCTGTACAGACTGAACTATCTGGTCAGCAGTGAGAAAGTTTCTCTAACAGGAGGAGACTCTTCCTCCTACAGATCACACAGAGACACTGAGGAACCAGGCCAGACCCCAAACCCAGCACACAGAGGCTGAGTGAATGTGGTGTTGAAGGTGTGGAGGTGGATCAGAGAGTCAGAGGAGACTCTGTAGAAGGACAGAGTGCCAGCAGGACAGTCCACATACACTGCTACTCTGTTAGAGACAGAGGAGGAGGAGGAGGAGGAGGAGAAGGATGTTGATCTCTTATTGTGCCAGACAGAGTAACTACCATCATCAGAGCAGTCCAGACTCCAGGACTGATGATTAAATCCAAACAAACAGTCCGTACTGTTTCCTTTCCTGCTGATTCCTCTGTAACTCACTGATATATTAACGTCCCCTCTCCTCTCGACCTCCCAGTAACAGCGACCAGTCAGATCATTTCTACACAGCAGCTGAAGATAGCCATCAAATCTGCCTGGATGATCAGGATATGACTGCTCCTTCTTCACATGTGTCACCTTCCTGTTGTTGTCAGACAGTTTGAGGTTTCTGTGTGCTGTGTTTGGATCCAGTGTGAGTTGACAGAAATCTGATGGAGAGAACGAGACACAATACAGCTGCAGTTATTGATCTATCATTGATTGATGATGACATCATCTTCATCCTCAGTAGGATGTGAATGAGTGATGTCACAGTTTGAAGTTTGCTTTGTTTTGATGAATGAAATGAAAAACACACTTACACTTCCTCAGACCTGGTGTCAACCATCGGACTCCAGCAGGATGCAGCCTGAAAGGAGGAGGGGGGTCAGAGCAGCACGTTCTCTTTCAGCATGCAAACATGGACATGATATTACTGCTGCTCCATTATGGCAACAATCACAATCACCATTATTTAACACCATTACTCACTGACTTTGGAAACATCCTGCATTTCTTGAACATTTCAAACAAACGTGTCTTTTTAACAGTGGATTTCCTTGAACAATACCAGATGCAGACCAGGGTTAGACGCTAGACTTTTCTGACGGCCAATATGTCCGTTAATATTCCAGAATTGCGGCCATATAGAACAACTAGTGGACATATGTTTAAATAGCCGTATAATATCCTACATTTAAACAGCAATAAAGCACAAAAACACAAACTATGATCAAATTATGAACAAATGTATTTTAGTCAGCAGAATGAACTCTTGACAAACTTTGTGAACTGAGCATATAAGCAACAATAATCAAATCAAACTAATATCCTTGCTGTTGTTAATTGAATGCAGCCATGCGGGCAGCCTGCAGCTCCACCACCACCTCCACCTGCCGCCGTCTCCCTGAGCCGCCTCTCACTGGGGCCGTACGGGGAAAATTAAACCTCCTACTGATCAATGACATGTTATTTAAGCGTGGAGCTCCGGGCTGATCCGTTTGTTTCACTGTGCCAGTGCTGGATGTAACGTTACCTGAGAGAAAACACTGTTAACTGCTGTGGAGCCAAAGTGCAGGACTGTTCCTGAAGTGTGCGCCGGCTTTTCAATCTCATAGCACGCTTAGCCTCCATCTGACCAAACACTCAGTCAATCTCTCAATGTCTTAACAGCGGAGGCAATTGTCATAGAGGGCTGTGATGTAGTGGTCAATATGTTTGTAGCCTCAGAGAAAAGAAACTTGATAAATTTGTTCAGGCATTTTGTCAGGCAAGCTAAAGGTAACCAGTTGTTTTAGGTAACCCCAAAACAAAATGTTACCTGGATGCTGACGTACTTGATGAATACGTGACGGAAGATGATGATTGTGAGAGCTCGACTATTTCAGAGTGGTAGATAACTGATTAGTGTGAGCAAGTAATTTTACTCTTGCAAGATCGAATCCAGCGCAACATGATCTTGCAAAGATTATTTTGTTTATTTTTCGTAAGTGGCTGTGATATAATGCTCACTTGTATATGCTCATTGTAGCGACTACTAAAAACTAAATAAAAGTCGCTGAGAGGCTGAAGGTGGGCTTTATTTGCTGATTGTCTGACAAGCTATCAAAAAAGATTCACTGAGATCGAAAATAAGCTTAATAACTTTTATTAATGAAAAAGATCAACTTATAATAACGTGCACAAAGTATAATCAAAATAATCACAGCGATCGGATGTAAAAGAAGCAGTAGCGGTCAACAAAAAATACGGCAACTCACTCACCCTCTCTCTCTTTGTTCCTAGTCGCCATGCAGGTGAACAGGTGCTCATATTAACCATATGACATCACCGCCCACACCCATGTGACCATGTGAATCACCGCGACTGTGCAATGAACAAATCAACAAAAACAACCCAAAATACAGCCCAACACAATTCATCCCAAATCATTTAACCATTCATGGCTCCTACACTCATATTCGCCGCAGTACATTTGAGATGCGACTTGAAATTTGCGAGTTATATGTTCAAGTATGTGTGACGAATCTGCTGATAGAGGCAGAAAACAGCTGCTGCTGTTAGGCACCCCAGTAGGGGTATAACACCGGGACAGATTTATGCTAGCGAAGCGTTAGCTGCATGACCGGAAGGAAGCACAGCCAGTTAGCCTCCACTAGCCTCCCAGCTAGCCTCCCAGCTAGCCTGGGCTCTCTGTTTGGATCCAAGCGGAGCCCCAAACCCCGGTTTGTTATTCAAGTTAAAGCAGGAAGAAGCAGCGGTGATGTGGAGCCTGCGGAGGAAACACCGGGACCGTCAGGGAGAAACAGTCCGTGGAGGAGCTGCGGTGTTCGGCTGCACAGATAGAAAACACCTCGGCTGACAGGATGTACCACTCTGTTTGGGCGGGAAAAACCCTTTTCTTCTTTTTGGTTTATAACAGCGGTAACCAGCAACCAGCGTATTGATTTCTGGATGGCTGCGTTCAGGAGCGAGACAAGAACAATCGATCTGGGAAATCTGATATAGATTAACCAATGGCTGTTAAGTGACACCATGAAGACCCCCCATTATCATATGGGTGAAGAAATACAGAAATAAATGTAAAAAGAAATAAATCAAAGGATAAGAAAAAATGAGGGAATAAATAAATGAATATGGAAAATAAATAATTTGTTGAATAAATTTATTTTTTTATTTTTTTATCAATTAAATGTATTTATTTTTAAATTACTGTGCATATTTAATTATTTTCAAATTAATGCAAATTTATTTAATCATTTGATTCCTAGATAATTAATTATAGCAGATAAAATTAATAACATCATTTGTAGAACAGGCTGGGACATTTAAAGGTGTTTATCACTTTAAGCCTCACATTGTCAGACGTATATTTACTGTGTCAGCGTGTGTCTGTGAAAGAAGCGAGTGCTGATCATGGATGCATAATCAGCTGATAGGGCGCCGCTCAGCTTTGCAGCCAGTTTTTCCCAGGGGCTGCTCGCAGTATTGCAGCGAAAAATCCTCTTGTGGCCGAAAAAGGATTTTCCACATAGACCACCTGTAAAACAGACGCCCGTAAAACTGTTGCCATGACGCCTCGAACTGCAAACATGTCAGTTATGACTTTTTCTATTATGAGCTTTTGATCCGTGGAGGATTTATGTTTGTAAAACTTTCCTCGAGCCGAGAAAAGCGTTTTAAAAATCTGTGACGTCATCACAATGTAAAGTCTGTGGGCCAAGCGGGAACTGATGGGCGGAGCCAGCGGGGAAACACTACTGCGTATATTCAGCGGAGGAAACACTACTGCATATATTCAGTGGGGGAAACACTACTGCGTATATTCAGTGGAGGAAACACTACTGCATATATTCAGTGGGGGAAACACTACTGCGTATATTCAGCGGAGGAAACACTACTGCATATATTCAGTGGGGGAAACACTACTGCGTATATTCAGTGGGGAAACACTACTGCGTATATTCAGCGGAGGAAACACTACTGCGTATATTCAGTGGGGGAAACACTACTGCATATATTCAGCGGGGAAACACTACTGCGTATATTCAGCGGAGGAAACACTACTGCATATATTCAGTGGGGGAAACACTACTGCATATATTCAGCGGGGAAACACTACTGCATATATTCAGTGGGGGAAACACTACTGCATATATTCAGTGGGGGAAACACTGCTGTGTATATTCTCCGGGGAAACACTACTGCGTATATTCAGGGGGGAAACACTACTGCGTATATTCTCCGGGGAAACACTACTGCGTATATTCAGTGGGGGAAACACTACTGCGTATATTCTCCGGGGAAACACTACTGCATATATTCAGTGGGGGAAACACTACTGCATATATTCAGCGGAGGAAACACTACTGCGTATATTCAGCGGGGGAAACACTACTGCATATATTCTCCGGGGAAACACTACTGCGTATATTCAGTGGGGGAAACACTACTGCGTATATTCTCCGGGGAAACACTACTGCATATATTCAGTGGGGGAAACACTACTGCATATATTCAGCGGAGGAAACACTACTGCGTATATTCTCCGGGGAAACACTACTGCGTATATTCAGGGGGGAAACACTACTGCGTATATTCAGTGGGGGAAACACTACTGCGTATATTCAGCGGAGGAAACACTACTGCGTATATTCTCCGGGGAAACACTACTGCATATATTCAGCGGAGGAAACACTACTGCATATATTCAGCGGAGGAAACACTACTGCGTATATTCACCGGGGAAACACTACTGCGTATATTCAGTGGGGGAAACACTACTGCATATATTCAGCGGGGAAACACTACTGCGTATATTCAGCGGGGAAACACTACTGCGTATATTCAGTGGGGGAAACACTACTGCGTATATTCAGCGGGGAAACACTACTGCGTATATTCAGCGGGGAAACACTACTGAGTATATTTAGCGGGGGAACACTACTGAGTATATTCAGCAGGCTGCGCAACGTGGAAACCAGAATTTTCTTTGGCATATGCGCCAGGCGAGAGGTTCCTACAGGACTGAGTGGGCGCCACTTTTAGTCCAGTATCCAGCTCTTATAATACATCCATGGTGCTAATGCTGAAGTTGCACCGTGTTGTGGTTAAGTCACTTATCTGTGACGACACGTTTTTTGAGCATCCTTCCTTTGCCTGTGTGGTCCAGTGGTATCCCCAGTATGGAGTTAATGACGAAGAAGTAAGTGTCTGTTCCGTTGTTAAGTTTACACCTCGTAAGTTTAACTACATATTTACATGTGTCCAGCGTGATATTGATATAGTTGTGATGCTCACGCTGTAATTTACTGGAGGAAGTATTATTTAATTATACATACATATTTAAAATTTAGAATGATTTTTGCTTTTAAAGCCTTGAATGGCCCCACCTGACCTCTCTGAGCTGCTGCACCCTTACACCGCTAGCCGCTCTCTCAGGTCAGCTGACCAGCTGCTCCTGACAGTGCCGAAAACTAAATTTAAGCTCAGAGGTGAACGAGCGTTTGCTGTTGCTGCTCCAAAACTGTGGAATGGTTTGCCACTGCACATTAGACAGGCCTCCTCATTGTGCCATTTTAAATCTCTTCTTAAAACCCACCTCTTCTCTCTGGCCTTTGACACCATGCAGCATATTACATCCGGTGTGTGTAGTGCACTTTACTTTTCTTACTTTATTTTATTTATTTTTTAATTTGTTTTATCGTATTTTATTCGATTTCATCTTGTTTGTTGATTTTATCTAGTTTTACTACTTTTATCCTATTGTGCCCACCTTTGTTTTATTTTGCTCTGTGATGTTATTTATTGTGTCTTTTATCTTGCTGTGCAGCAGAGAGAGAGGCAGGAATCTACCACACCAGGCAGGATCCCAGGTGAAGGCTGTGCAAAGATGTTCCTGAGACAGTTCAGCACATAATAGCAGGGTATAAGATGCAGGAACAGCGTACATGGAACGCCATAACCAAGTGGCTGGCATAGTGTACAGGAACATCTGCACTGAGTATGGGTTGGAGGTCCAGAGGTCACACTGGAAGACACCTCCTAAGGTGGTTGAGAATGACCAAGCCAAGATCCTGTGGGACTTCGAGATCCAGACTGACAAACTGGTGATGGCGAACCAACCGGACATCGTGTTGATGGACAAACAGAAGAAGGCAGTAGTGATAGACATAGCGATCCCAAGCGACAGCAACATCAGGAAGAAGGAACATGAAAAGATCAAGAAATACCAAGGGTTGAAAGAGGAGCTAGAGAAGATGTGGGGAGTAAAGGCAACAGTGGTGTCAGTGGTACTGGGAGCACTGGGGGCTGTAACCCACAGACTGGGAGAGTGGCTCCAGCAGATCCCAGGTGCAACATCGGAGGTCTCCTGTCCAAGAGTGCAGTCCTAGGAACAGCTAAGATATATATATATAAATATATATATATATATATATATATATATATATATATATATAGACAAAGATATATGTATTTTGGCTGGTTTATTGGCACTAAGATCATTTTGTAATAAAGTCACATCAGATTTATTAAGTGCTGCAGAAGTCATCACTTCTTCTTCCCTGAAATGTCCAGATTTTTGCTCAGTTTTATCATCATACTGTACCCTGTAATAACATAACAAGTAATTAGTAGCTAAATAATAACTAGAATATTAATTCTCTCTAAATTCTTCCCAAACAGAATCAGAGAGGAAGAGTGGGGGGCAGAGGAGGACGGGCTCCTGCTGTCCTCCTCAGGGAGGCATCTCTACATCTTACATCAATTTAATGTACTTCATGTTTTTCATGTTAATCTGTGATTGGCTGAGACACATAAAATGATGACGTCCTCCCGAACCAATCAACAACCAGAATGTAATATTGACATCATGTTCATTAATAGGTTCCAGATTTCATCTTCAGTTCTCTACAACTGTAAAGTACATGAGTTAAGAGATAAATTGACAGAGTAGCGTATTAGAAAATAAATTATAATGCCAGTAAACTATATTTTTAAACATGTCAGTAAAACATGATATCTTATTTTAGCCCCTTTCAGATTTAAAGGTTACATTTCACTTCTTCTATCGAGCAGTAGATAGCTGCTTCTGCAGCCCTGAAGGACTCTTCATACATCCACGGAAGGACTTTTAAGGACTGTTGTTAAGATAAACAGGAGGATGGATCTGGACTGTGCAGCACAGCAGCAGTGGAGAAGTTCCTGAGTGAGAAGTTGGACCAGATATAGACACAGGAATCTAACTTTCTTGAACTAAGTTAATCTGTTCATACCTGAGAGTGTCCAGTCTCCAGTGTGGATCCTTCAGTCCAGCAGACAGCAGCTTCTCTCCTGAGTCTCCTGGATGATTGTAACTCAGGTCCAGCTCTCTCAGATGGGAGGGGTTGGAGCTCAGAGCTGAGGCCAGAGAAGCACAGCCTTCCTCTGTGATCAGACATCTTGACAGACTGCAGACACAAAATGACACACGTCACATGATCAGAGATCACATGTGTTTATTACTGTCATCACCAATGTGTTTCTGTGATCTTTAGAGTTAAACTTAATACTTTCAGTCACTACTTCTCAATTCAAATGGCTAACCACTGTAAGGCTTTTATTGTGAAGTTGTTCCAGCTTCCTGTAACCTAAGTTAACATGATGTTAGGGACTGCTAACTCTTCACTGCATAAAAATAGATCGAAATAAAAGAATAGTAAAAGAAGAAACAACCACAGTGAGCTGATTAGATGAAGAGCTGCAGGTGACAGATGCTCACAGCTGAATACAGAACAATCCCAACTGATGTTGCATATAAGGACTGAACGTTGTGGAAAAACAGTAAGGAAACATTTCTGACTCCATTCAGTTTCAGGAATCATCCAGAGTTTTAAGTTTGTTTGAAATAAAGAATTAATTGGTGGTGAACCACATAACAGCTGGGATTCACTGTCATATCACAATGGTGAGTTAAAATCACTATCATTCCAGCACAGATAATGCTGTGAAATTAAAAGAAACGGTAACTGTTAAAATCTGTTCACTGACTGTATGACTGTCTGTATGTATTTTACTTTAGGCCAGTTACACAGTTCTTCATTCAGGTTTTGGATCTTAAAGCTCCTCTCTGGTATTTCAGGTTCCAACAGCAGAGACAGAACAAAACTAATAAAAATATATAAATAGAAAGTTATTCACAAACTATAAACACACAACTAGTCTGAAAATAACTTGAATATAGACCAGGTGTTTATCTACTCTTATAAAATACAGTTTAAATGGTGATCAGTTGGAAACATTGATGAATCCTGACCTGAGAGTTTCCAGTAGACACTTTGGTCTCTGCAGTCCAACAGACAGTAGCTTCACTCCTGAATCCTGCAGGTTGTTGTTACTCAGGTCCAGCTCTCTCAGACTAGAGGACTGGGAGCTGAGAACTGAGGACAGAGCTGCACAGCTTCTCTCTGACAGGTTACAGCCACTCAGTCTGAAGAGACAATAATAAACAAGAAGACAAATAACATTTGTGTTAAAATAAGTCTAAACTTTGATGATATGTAATCTCCTCCAAGCACTGGCGATGATCTTTGGTGATCTGCTCTAAACCAGCCAGAGATGTGACAGTTAATAATCAATTAATCAGAATAAAAAGTAATTCAGTGACATAAATCACATGGAATCAAAACATGATGAGCTTCTTCATGTCAATCAAAGATGTTATCTTTGTGCTGGACAGTACATGAAGCTGAAGTAGAGAAACATATGTCAGATTTTCTACACTGTAATATTTAAAATCCTGATGACAAAGAGATTCTGAAATACAAAGAGATGCTGGTTAAACTGTATGATACTTATAGTTTAGAGAAATATCTCAAATCAGTTGAGACAAACATGATCTGACCTGAGAGTTTCCAGTGTGCAGTGTGGACTCTTCAGTCCAGCAGACAGTAGCTTCACTCCTGAATCCTTCAGGTTGTTGTTACTCAGGTCCAGCTCTCTCAGACTAGAGGACTGGGAGCTGAGAACTGAGGACAGAGCTGCACAGCTTCTCTCTGAGAGGTTACAGCCATTTAGTCTGAAGAACACAATTGGAAAAAAAAAGATATAATAAAACAATTATTTTTCTCCCCTCTTGAAAAAGTCTCTTTGAATATCTTTTAATTACATCAATCAATCAATCAATAACTGTCTGTGTACTTACAGAGCTTTTTTGGAGTCTTTGAACACTGGCAGCAGCCTCAGAAGAGCCTCCTCTGAAGCAGAGTATTTCTTCAGGTCAAACACATCCAGATCTTTTTCTGATGACAGTAAGATGAATATCAGAGCTGACCACTGAGCAGGAGACAGTTTATCTGTGGAGAGACTTCCTGATCTCAGGGACTGTTGGATCTCCTCCACTAGAGAACGATCATTCAGTTCATTCAGACAGTGGAACAGATTGATGCTTCTCTCTGCAGACAGATTCTCACTGATCTTCTTCTTGATGTACTTGACTGTTTTCTGATTGGTCTGTGAGCTACTTCCTGTCTGTGTCAGCAGACCTCGTAGGAGAGTCTGATTGGTCTGCAGTGAAAGACCCAGGAGGAAGCGGAGAAACAAGTCCAGGTGTCCATTTGGACTCTTTAAGGCCTCGTCCACAGCACTCTGGTAGAAACGTGTTGATTTGTCTCTGAACACTTCAGACCACTGCAATGTTTTCTGTTCTTCTTCCAGCAGATTGACTCCAGAGTTGATGAATGTCAGATGCACATGAAGAGCAGCCAGAAACTCCTGAACGCTCAGATGGATGAAGCAGAACACCTTGTCCTGGTACAGCCCTCTCTCCTCTTTAAAGACCTGTGTGAACACTCCTGAGTACACTGAGGCTGCTCTGATATCGATGCCACACTCTGTCAGGTCTGATTCATAGAAGATCAGGTTTCCTTTCTGCAGCTGCTCAAAAGCCAGTTTTCCCAGAGACTCAATCATCTTCCTGTTCTCTGGACTCCAGTGTGGATCTGTCTCAGCTCCTTCATCATACTTGACATTCTTCAGTTTGGCCTGAACCACCAGGAAGTGGATGTACATCTCAGTCAGGGTCTTGGGCAGCTCTCCTCCCTCTCTGCTTTTCAACATATCCTCCAGAACTGTAGCAGTGATCCAGCAGAAGACTGGCATGTGGCACATGATGTGGAGGCTTCGTGATGTCTTGATGTGGGAGATGATGGTGCTGGCCTGCTTCTCATCTCTGAATCTCTTCCTGAAGTACTCCTCCTTCTGTGGGTCAGTGAACCCTCTGACCTCTGTCACCATGCCGACACACTCAGGAGGGATCTGATTGGCTGCTGCAGGTCGTGTGGTTATCCAGAGGCGAGCAGAGGGAAGCAGTTTCCCCCTGATGAGGTTTGTCAGCAGCACATCCACTGAGGTGGACTCTGTAACATCAGTCAGGATCTCATTGTTGTGGAAGTCCAGAGGAAGTCGACACTCATCCAGACCGTCAAAGATGAACACAACCTGGAACTCTTCAAACCTGCAGATTCCTGCTTCTTTGGTTTCAGTAAAGAAGTGATGAACAAGTTCCACCAAGCTGTACTTTTTCTCTTTCAGCACATTCAGCTCTCTGAAAGTGAATGGAAATGTGAAGTGTATATCCTGGTTGGCTTTGTCTTCAGCCCAGTCCAGAGTGAACTTCTGTGTTAAGACTGTTTTCCCAATGCCAGCCACTCCCTTTGTCATCACTGTTCTGATTGGTTCATCTCTTCCAGGTGAGGCTTTAAAGATGTCTTCTTGTCTGATGGTTGTTTCTGGTCTGTCTGGTTTCCTGGATGCTGTTTCAATCTGTCTGACCTCATGTTCATCATTGACCTCTGCAGTCCCTCCCTCTGTGATGTAGAGCTCTGTGTAGATCTGATTCAGAAGGGTTGGGTTTCCTGCTTTAGCAATCCCCTCAAACACACACTGGAACTTCTTCTTCAGGTTAGACTTCAGTTTATGTTGACACTCTGGAGCACAAGTTCCTTAAATAAGAACGAACAGATTAAATCAGTGAGAGAGTTCATTAATATATAGTCCTCCATCATTTAAGATATTTTTCTCTCAAAACATCAGTAAATGTCTCATTTATCCATCATTTTAAATCTTTATAGAAATCCTCTTACTGCTCTGCAGACGGTCAGCCAGCTCCTCCTGCTTCAGTCTCCTCAGGAAGTGCAGTGTGATCTTCAGAAATGCGTCTCTGCTGCTTCTCCTCTGCTCTTCCTCCTCACCATCCAACACCTCCTCATCCTCCCTCTGACTCTCTAAGCATTCTGGGTAATCTGGACTCAGAACCTTCTGCATCTTCTTCAGCTCGTTCTTCACAAAAGTGACGATGTTCTCCTCCAGCAGCTGGAACAGAATACTATATGAATGACACAATCAAACTGAAACCATGAAGCAAACATCAGACCCATGTTGGACAGACTGACAATCCACTGGTCTACAAAGTGCAGCATGGAGATGATTGTGAACACAATAGATGTAAAAGTAGTTGTTGTACATGTACAGACCATAAATATGGAGTCCAGGTGTGTTTGATGCTGCTGGGTAGACTGACCGCTGGGAACCTCTGAGCTCTCCTGGTCCACTCTGTGGAGGAATCATGAAGAATGAGCTCACATCATGTCTGTCCACACAGAGACAAACACAAGCTAAAGGTCCATCAAGTGATATTTGGATGTGAACAGAGAATCAGATGACTCCCTGTGGTGGTAAAGCTTTACTAGTCCTGCTGATCCCACTGAGAATCAACAGCTCAGTCTGTTTGTAGCTTTCAGCTCAGTGTTTTGCTTCATCAGTCAGTTTGGTTTAGTTCCAACAGCTCTGAACAACCCTCCATACAGCTCTCCCTCCCTCACTGTACACTGCTGAAGTGCCCTGGAGCAAGGCAGCTACAACCTCCAGCTGCTCCAGTGGAGCTGCTCAGTGTCTGCTTGTATCAGACTGGTTGAACTGGGCAGCTCCCAGTATGTTGTGTTTGAGCAGGTTGAGGAGTATTTAGTCAGACACAGTTTGTTGTTGAGCTTCAGTCTGGCTTTACAGCAGCAGACTCTACTGACACCTGTCTGATTCATTTGATTGATTTTATTAGACAAAACCTTGATGGAGGAAATTATGCTGACTTGCAGAAAGCTGTTGACACAGTGAATCATTCTGTACTGTTGCCATAGTTACAGTGCATGGTGTTTGGACATACTGCTGTAAAATGGTTTATTTCTTACATTACAGGAAGAACTCAAGTCTGTGATGTTGAAGTGGTTCTATCAGAACCTCAGGATATTACATGTGTGGTGCTGCATGGTTCTATTTTAGGGCCTCTTTTATTTCTTATGTATATAAATGATACAACAGCTGCTGTGACATGCAAGCTGCTGCTGTATGCTGATGATTCTGCATTACTGGTATCTGGGAATGATGTCAGTGAAACTCACAACTCTTAGTAATGAATCAGAAAGTGTGAGAGAGTGGCTCATAGATAACAAGCTTTCAATACATTTGGATAAAACCCAGTTAATCCTGTTTGGAACAAAGACGTTTAAAATCTTTTGTAATGAAACTGAAATTTTATAATATTTTGTCTCATATTTAGGAATAATATTGGACCAGTCACTGTCCTGTGAATCTGTTGTTGATCAAATATTATCTAAGAGTGGCAGAAAACTTAAGTTCCTGTTTCACAGACTAAGACTCTTTTTGACTTTTCTGTTGAGAAACTTCTCGTGTCCTCATTGGTGCAGCGTCAGTTTGATTCTGCCTGTTCTGATTGGTTCAGTGGTTTGACATCTGAATTTAGGAACAAACTGCAGGTGATGCAAAATAATATTATTCAGTATTTATTAAATGTTTCCTCTTTAACTGATGTTGGTGATGAATTCAGAAGTGTAGGACTGCTGCCAGTACAGCTCAGAGTAGAACAACAGAAGCTGCATCATATGTTCAACATTATCAATGGGTTTGCTCCTCAATACTTCACAGATAACACTGGAACATACTCAGCATGGCTATAACACCAGGGCCAGTGTGTGTTCATATAAAGTCCCTCCAGTGAATAATGTAGCCAGAAGTTCCTTTTTTAAGCTGCTGCCGTGTTGTGGAACAGCCTCCTGTTACACATCCAGCTGTTAAACATGAGAGGAGCTTATAGAAGTCAGGTCAGAACTTATTTATGGAACATGCTCACAGGTTTATAATGAAATCTGCAATTCCAGTTTTACTTCAGCCATCAAACTGTCTTTGTTGTACTTTGTGTTTTGATGTGAGAGTTTATTATTTTATTTAATTTGTGGTGATTTAGTTTTATGTTGTTTGTCTTGTGTTTTGTCTTTTAACATTTTGGGATCATGTTGGAAATAAATGTTTTCACTTTAACATGTTTTTATGTCTGTAATGTATAAATAAATCATATCATGTCACTTTTCATATGAACAACTGAGTGAAACACCATGAATGTCTTCCAGGAGAGACTGTCTGATCATGTGATCTGTTATCTCCATATTTAAATGATTATCACGTCTCCTCCCTCTCTATGACGGCCGGCTTTTCACTGACGTGGTCGGACAACACGTCGTACAAACCAGTTCTTTTCTAGCATAACCCGACGTTTACTGTCAGTTACAGCTTACATCTGATCAGCAGATGGACGTCCTCCTTTAAAATCAACATAATCATCCTTCGACTGGTCGCTCTTAAAGGACAGACAGCTGGGTTCAGGTCCAGGTCCAGGTCCAGGTCCAGCAGAGTCTGGTCTCTGCTGCTGGATCCTGAAACAACAACAACTCTGATGTAGTTAGCCAGCCCCCTGTAGTCGGTGCGACACACCCGCTGAGAAACAGACTCTGGTTATTGGCAGCTCCAAAGTCCAGTGTATTCCTGGGGCCAGAGCGGCGACATAGAGTCAAACTTAAACCTGCTGGCTAAGAGTAAACGTAGATATGGTAATATCGTTATCCATGTCGGCGGTAATGACTCCCGGTTACGCCAATCGGAGGTCACAAAAATTAATGTGGAGTCGGTGTGTACATTTGCAAAGACAATGTGGGACTCCGTAGTTTTCTCTGGACCGCTGCCCAATCTGACCAGTGACAACATGTATAGCCGCATGTCACAGTTTAACCGCTGGCTGTCGAGCTGGTGTCCAGCAAACAATGTGGGCTTCATTGATAATTGGCAGACTTTCTGGGGAAAACCTGGTCTGATTAGGAGAGACGGCATACATCCCACTTTGGATGGAGCTGCTCTCATATCTAAAAATATGGCTGAATTCATAAGAAAACCTAAACCATGACAACCCAGAGTCAAGACCAGGAGGCAGAGTTGTAGTCTTACACACTTCTTTGCGCTTCCATTAGACCAGTGACCCGCCCTAAACCACATAGAGACTGTGTCTGTCCCCCTAAACCACATAGAGACTGTGTCTGTCCCCCTAAACCACATAGAGACTGTGACTGTCCCCCTAAACCACATAGAGACTGTGTCTGTCCCCCTAAACCACATAGAGACTGTGTCTGTCCCCCTAAACCACATAGAGACTGTGACTGTCCCCCTAAACCACATAGAGACTGTGTCTGTCCCCCTAAACCACATAGAGACTGTGTCTGTCCCCCTAAACCACATAGAGACTGTGTCTGTCCTCCGATCAATCATAAAAATCTAAAACAAATTAACATTAAGTCTGGAATTGTTCAGCAAAATAAAATAATTAAATGCGGTCTCTTAAACATTAGATCATTATCTTCTAAAGCTTTATTAGTGAATGATCTAATCTCAGACCAGCATATTGATTTATTTTGTCTTACAGAAACCTGCTATGTCATGATGAACATGTCAGCCTTAATGAATGCACTCCTCCCCGTCATATTAATACTCACATTCCTCCAGATACTGGCGGAGGAGGTGGAGCTGCAGCCATTTTCAACTCCAGCCTTATTGTCAGCTTTAGACCTAAATCTAAATTTAATTATAATTCTTTTGAAAGCCTTGTTCTTTATATTTCCATCCAACCTGGAAAACTGTACAGCCAGTTCTATTTGTTATAGTGTACCGTCCTCCTGGCCCGTACTCTGAATTCTTATCTGAATTCTCAGAGTTTCTATCAAACTTAGTCCTCAGTACTGATAAAGTAATTATAGCAGGTGACTTTAATATTCATGTGGACGTTGATAATGATAGTCTCTGCACTGCCTTTATCTCATTATTAGACTCAGTTGGCTTCTCTCAGTGTGTAAATAAACCCACTCACTGTCAGAATCACACCCTGGATCTTGTGCTGACTTATGGCATAGAAACTGAACATTTGATAGTTTCTCCTCAAAATCCCATTTTATCAGACCACCATCTGATAACTTTTGAATTTTTATTGGTAGATTACACACCATTAGACAAACATGTTTTCACTAGATGTCTTACTGATAGTGCTGTAGCTAAATTTAAGGAAACACTTCCATTAGTGCTGAATTCAATTCCTTCTATCAATACTGCAGAGGACTCTTATGATAATTTTAGTCCTTCCCAAACTGATAATTTTGTTGACACTGCTGCAGGTACTCTACAGCAAACGCTCAACTCCATCGCTCCTTTAAAAAGACAGATAATAAAGCATAAGAGATTAGCTCCATGGTATAACTCTGAAACCCGTAAATTAAAGCAACTATCTCGTAAATCTGAAAGGATTTGGCGTTCCACTAAATTAGAAGAATCTCGCATAGTCTGGCTTGAAAACCTTAAAACTTATAAGAAGGCCCTCTGTAATGCCAGAGCCGCCTATTACTCAGCATTAATAGACGAAAATAAAAACAGCCCTAGGTTTCTTTTCAGCACCTTGGCCAGGCTGACAAAGAGTCAGAACTCTGTTGATCCGAGTATTCCAACGGCTCTCAGTAGTAACGACTTCATGAGCTTTTTAATGATAAAATTCTAACAATTAGAGATAAAATTCAACAATCTCTCCTCTCAACAGGCACAGATTTATCAAGCTCCCTAGAAACAGCCACAAAACCTGATTTAAGTTTGGACTGTTTCTCTCAGATTGTCGAATTGTCTTTTAGATCCCAACTAAACTCTTTAACGATGTTTTACCCTTAATTAGCACCTCCTTACTAAATATAATCAATATGTCTTTGATAACTGGATATGTAGCGCAGTCCTTTAAAGTAGCTGTAATTAAACCCTCCTTAAGAAGCCTACTCTGGATTCAGATGTCTTAGCCAACTATAGACCCATATCTAACCTTCCTTTTCTGTCTAAGATCCTCCAGAAAGCAGTCGCTAATCAGTTACGTGATTTTCTAGCTAACAATAATTTATTTGAGGCTTTTCAGTCTGGATTTAGAGGCATCATAGCACAGAGACAGCGCTGGTTAAAGTCACAAACGACCTCCTGACTGCATCAGACAAAGGACTTGTCTCTGTACTTGTCTTGTTAGATCTTAGTGCCGCATTTGACACTGTTGACCATCAGATCCTGTTACAGAGACTGGAACATTTCACTGGCATTAAAGGTTCTGCATTATGCTGGTTTAAATCCTATTTATCAGATCGATTTCAGTTTGTTCGTGTTAATGATGAATCCTCCATAAAAGCAAAAGTTAGACACGGAGTTCCTCAAGGTTCTGTTCTGGGACCTTTACTATTCACTTTATATCTGCTTCCTTTAGGGAATATTATTCAGAATCACTCCATAAATTTCCATTGTTATGCAGATGATACCCAAATATATTTATCAATGAAGCCAGATGAACCCAATCAGTTATCTAGACTCCAAGCAGCCTTAAAGACATAAAGACCTGGATGACCTGCAATTTACTGCTAAACTCAGATAAAACTGAAGTTATTGTGTTTGGTCCTAAACACCTTAGAAACACATTATCTAATGATTTATCTAATCTAGATGGCATTACCCTGGCCTCCAGCACCACCGTAAGGAATCTGGGAGTTATCTTTGATCAGGATATGTCCTTTAACTCCCACATAAAACACATTTCAAGGACTGCCTTTTTTCACCTTCGTAATATCACTAAAATCAGACACATCCTTTCTCAACAAGATGCAGAAACAATAATCCACACATTTGTTACTTCTAGGCTGATTATTGTAACTCATTATCAGGCTGCCCTAACAGGTCTATAAAGACTCTGCAACTGGTCCAGAATGCAGCTGCTCCTGTTCTGACTAAAACTAAGAAAAGAGATCATATTTCCCCCATCTTAGCTTCACTGCATTGGCTTCCAGTAAAATCCAGAATAGAATTTAAAATCCTTCTTCTTACCTACAAAGCTCTTAATGGTCAGACACCATCTTATCTGAAAGAACTCATAGTACCATATAATCCCACTAGAGCACTGGTCTCCCAGTATGCAGGTTTACTGGTGGTTCCTACAGTATTT
Organism: Euthynnus affinis; assembly: GCA_029490765.1. Lineage (NCBI taxonomy): Eukaryota > Metazoa > Chordata > Actinopteri > Scombriformes > Scombridae > Euthynnus > Euthynnus affinis. Next base: position 347,716 of record CM055846.1, on the reverse strand, counting down.
AAAAGTAGAATGGGAGGCAGAGCCTTCAGCTATCAGGCTCCTCTCTTGTGGAACCATCTCCCAGATTCGGTCCGAGGGGCAGACACCCTCTCTATGTTTAAGAGTAGGCTTAAAACTTTCCTCTTTGATAAAGCTTATAGTTAGGTCTGACCAGGCTTGCCTTGGATCAGCCCTTAGTTATGCTGCTATAGGCCTAGACTGCCCTTAGTTATGCTGCTATAGGCCTAGACTGTCCTTAGTTATGCTGCTATAGGCCTAGACTGCCCTTAGTTATTCTGCTATAGGCCTAGACTGCCCTTAGTTATGCTGCTATAGGCCTAGACTGCCCTTAGTTATGCTGCTATAGGCCTGGACTGTCCTTAGTTATGCTGCTATACGCCTAGACTGCCCTTAGTTATGCTGCTATAGGGCTAGACTGCCCTTAGTTATGCTGCTATAGGCCTGGACTGTCCTTAGTTATGCTGCTATACGCCTAGACTGCCGGGGGATTTCCATTGATGCACTGGGCTCCTCTCTCCTCTCCTACTTCTTCCCCGGAGTTCTTTGTGCTTTCTGATCCACAAGAAGCTCCATAAACCATAAACCATGCTGATGTGCTTGTTGTTGTTGTTGCTGCTCTTTCATTGTGTACACCCCCCCCCCCCCCCTCTCTCTCTCTCTCTCTCTCTCTCGCCCACCCAGAGTCGGGGTCTGCTTTAGGTTTCTTCCCGTTAAAGGGGAGTTTTTCCTTCCCGCTGTCACCAAGTGCTGCTCATGGGGGGAACTGTTGGGTTTCTCTTTCTGTAAATTAAAGAGCGTGGTCTAGACCTGCTCCATGTAAAAGTGCCCTGAGATGACTTTGTGTTGTGATTTGATGCTTTATAAATAAAATTGAATTGAATTGAATTTAATAAATGTGCATTTTGGATAGAAATGAAAAGCCTGTTTACTGTCAGTTACAGCTTACATCTGATCAGCAGATGGATGTCCTCCTTTAAATTCAATTAAACCGCCCTTCGACCGTTCGCTCTTAAAGGACAGACAGCTGGGTTCAGGTCCAGGAGAGTCTGGTCTCTGCTGCTGGATCCTGAAACAACAACAACTCTGATAAATGTGCATGTTGGATAGAAATGAAAAGTCTGTCCAGTCTTTGCAGCTTTACATTCTGACCTTCCATCAGCAGGTTGTCCAGGTTTAAAATGTAAAGGTTGAACCATGGACCGGTCACTCTTCATGGAGACACAGCTGGGTCCAGGTTTAGAATTTAAAGGTTCAAACATGGATATAAGTTCATGAATGGACCGGCTTCTCTTCATGGACACACAGCTGGGTCCAGGTCCAGGTCCAGGTCCAGGTCCAGCAGAGTCTGGTCTGTGCTGCTTCTTTCTTCTTCAACACAACACACACAGAGCTTTGAGTGTGAATAATGATGGTGGAGTGATGTGAGTGGAGAACAGTGATGGACAGTTAGAGATCCTCATCTCACCTCTGAGCTTTGGTCTGGCTGTCATGTTCCCCACACAGAGAGCTTTTAGAGGGAGGGACTCCCTCCTCTCTGTCCTCACACTGATCCATAGCAGAGAAACACCTTCACACAAACACAACAACAAGCTCATTCATTACAACAAGCTGCACATCACACCAGCACTGCAGTTACAACGGCGCCATTCTTGATTCAACCACCAGATGGCAGCAAAGTAAGACATTATTCTTCATTTCCACTGAGGTTTAATGTTTAATGTTTGACTTTCAGAAGGTTCCAGTTCTCTGTTGGCTTTTCATTTACCACTATAGAGCACATTTAATGGAGATGAGCTGCTGGTGGAGTCAGCTGTGTGGCAGAAGAAATAAAAACAGTCAGCAGGTGAATTCAGATCCACATCCAGTCACAGAGTCTTTGTAGCTTCACCTGCAGAGGAAACACAGAGAGAGAAACTGCTGCTGATTCTCCTTCATCAGTCCTTCATCATCAGTCTGAGGACTCTGCTTTTCTATGGACTCATTTGTACTTCTTGCTGTTTTCATTAGAGATTGTACTGAATGACACTTTATTGATTAATAACAGTTAAGCAGCATATCACACTCAGAGGCCTGACATGTATTTCAACTGATGATTTAGTGAATAAACATAAAGATACTGATGCAACAATTTTCACAAATATCAGTGGAGACAAAACTTGTGAAGTTTGTCAGACACTAAACGTGTTCTCTCTCTTTTATCCCCGAGGAGATTAGAAGGAGCCACAAGATCACATGAATGTTTGTATTTCAGAGCATCAATGCATCATATTTTTATTACATTCATCTTTATTTATGGTTCTGTTATAGTTGCTACAGCTGTGTTATATTCTATTTTATCTTGAGGGAATGTTGTCTGTCAATCAGTGTTAGATTATAAGGATCAAAGTACAGACGTCTCCATGATTTATGGTTGAATTAATGGAGCATCATCACCATCATCATCATCATCATCATCATCATCACCATCATCATCTCCAGTAAAGATGAAAACAGGCAGAATAAGAGAGAACAATCTGTCTGACTCAACACTAAATGCAGTTCTGTACAGCAGAACAAAGATCTTCCTGTGATGAGGCATCACATTGTAGTTTAAACTCCGTCATTATTCCACAAACAGAGTTTACTGTGTTTTGATGACAGTGATTCACTTTGTAGTTTATATAATGTGACATTGATTTTATATTGATATAGTATAAAGATACTGAATGAAGGTTTGGCAGCAACATAAACTTTTGTTTCTATTGCTGCAGCTCTTAGTTTGGTTCAAATACTGAATATCATCAATGAAAAGATGTTTTCAACAGTTTGTCTGTGATATAGTTTAGAAAGATATCAAGTTTTTTTTTTAAACATTTTTTATGCTGCTATTACTTCCTTCAGATGCATCCAAATGGTGTTTACCCTTGCTATAATATAGTAAGTTCAACTGATTTCATTGTAAATATGCAGGTATGCAAATAGGGACGTGTTTAAGATATTAACATTATGTGAAACCCTTCTGATAGGGCAGAGTTTGACAGCAAGGGTAAACACCATTTGTTTACCTAATAAAAACAATTTTAACATACACACACGACATGTTACACCAGCTGCGTTTTTTAAATAGCAGCAGCGCTCACAGCTAAACACTAGCTAAAGCTAATCATATTATCATGGATGTATCTGAAGGAAGTAATAGCAGCATAAAAAAATGATTTAAAAAAAGGGACTAACACAAGGAGGCAGGCTCCATTTCATTGGTCAACCCAAAACCAGGCCTTCTATTGATTGGATGATTCTGACAGGGTGGTTGCTATGCTTGTTGCTACACAACAAAAATCAGAGCGCAGTGGAGAAATCCGTGAGCAGAAACTTAGCGAGCGCGCAGAAGAAACCTGAGTGCGAGGAGAAAAGTTGAAGTTTGAGCGCGAGCAACATTGTATCCGAGTGCGAGCACACAGTTTGAGCACAAGCGGAGCAAATCTGAGCGCAAGCAGAGGCTGTTTGAGTGCGAGGGGAGGGTTTTGAGGGACAAATTACAAAATATGAATGTAAAATCAATAAAGTTTGCTCTCAAATTTATATACTACGCTCTTGAATAAAGATAGGGAATGATCTCCATATACACCCGAACTAATAATCACACTGCATCTAAATGATCTATGTTAACAAAAAGTTAAGATGTTGGTTTGTTTAAGATATTTTAGTGAGTGTTTCATAAACGGCGTTTTTGGGATGGCAGTTCTTCTGTTTTGTAAAGTAGGGTAGTGAAATAGGTTCATAAAACAACATAACTACTGAATATATCAAATATCTTCTACAACCAGACTAGTAATTACACTGCTAGATGATCTATGTTCAGAACACGTAAAGATGTTGCTTTATTATAGACACATATATTTGTGTGTGTGTGTGTGTGTGTGTGTGGTGGTGGGAGGGGTGGGTGTTTGCGCGCGCGCCAACAATTTACGAATTACTCTTTTGGCGGACTGAAACCCGCCAACTCGTCTTGCTTGCAACCTCGGGTTTTCAAGAATGAAGTTGTCATTTCAATGTAGACACACGTGGGGTCGCTAGTCTGCCTGGTTCATTGAGCCATCCACTGTCTGTCAAAAGAGTGACGAAGAAGACGGACTAAAGCGAAAAAAGGGGGTGTTGTAGGGGGCGAGGAGGGGGGTCCATTTTCTGGGACATTACTACGCATGACGTCACTGGGAATTCCCTTTGACGCATTTAGGATTTTTTTCTTTTTTCAGTCCCTTCTTATGAGGTTAGACAACAATGGCCAGAAAATTTGAGTTCGTCACGTCTTTCTCTCATTTTATTCTTCACAGCGATGGCAGGCGGTTACTTAAAAAGCGGTCATAATGCGCAAATCATCAGATGTCAGTGGAGATACAAGATACACAGCAATTATGAATCAATCCATTAATTAAAATGAGTACCGGCACGTTGAAAAAGGACAAATCCAGGTTTGTTTAGAAAACGCGTAAGCCTGTCACCAATATATATGTATGTTAAAGTAGAGAAAGGTTGTTCGAATTAAAATAGCTAATAGCATTGTAGGAAAGCAAAGATATGTTGATTAGAAACGTATTCGTGATACGTTACAAACAAACGTAATCGCAGACAAAATATGTTTTCTGAGAAACGTAATTGAGGATGCAATTTAGTTGTGTGGGAACGTAATTTTGAGGAGACAGGGTTGCACGGCCACACAGGACTCGCTCTTTACTCTGCTACAAAAACCAGCAGCACACAGTCACCATCAACAATGTGTCATGCAACTGCAACTGCAAGCACCCAGACACAAGACTAATATAAAATACATCTTCACATCACAATGCTATCAGTCTTCTATTCCTTCACATTCTAGGGTAAAATATGTGATCGTATAGCAGCAACATTATGTATGATTTTCTGTTGCATCTCAGCAGTAAGAGCTGTTTTCTTCTAAATGAACAATAAACATTCTGAAACAACATAAATGAACATTTTATCCACAGACAACTAAATATATGTAGTGCAACACGTTGTTTTACAAAAACAAACATTTATCAGTTACACCCCTAACAACCCTGCTACACATGGCGCTGCTGCATTTAGGGTCCAAATCCACTTGTCAGTAAACACAAACAGCACAAACAGCAGTTTTAGTGATACAGTTTACAGGCTGTTTTCATATTTTTATATCATAAAATATCAACAATTATTTATCATTTTGTCAGTGTGTCAGTTTTTGACCAACCTCAGTCACAGTTGACGTCACTCCACATTTCCATCACATGTTGATCAGACCAGCAGTGTGTTTGTGTTTGTGTTGAATTCATTTCAGAAACTTCAGTTCCATCTATTTTTTCCTGCAGTTTCTTCTCTTTTCCTCTCATCTCTGTACTTTTATAAATGAGATATAAACCTTCAGCTGCATGAATAAACACTGTGAACATTCAGACTTTCTCTGTTCTTTACTGTTTTTGTCACTAATAGTTTTTAACAGTATGAATTAAACATCTTGTGTTTGACTCTTTCCTGCAGTCTGTATTCTCACATCATGTATGATGTTTCTCCTAAATGAACATATTGTAACTGATCAAACTGATTAAAACCAAGAGAATAAGCTGCTCTCCTCAGTGTTTTCAGTGGAAAACAGACTCTGCAGCAGTGATAAGATACTGACAGTATCTCATCTCACCACTGAGTGTGTTTCCTCATTCTTACAGACAGTCAGCTGAGCCCTGCCCTCCTCAGTGGGGGAAGTACATTTACTCAAATACTGCACTAAAGAACAAGTTTAAGGTAATCGTACTTCACTTCAGTATTCACATTATATACCTTTTTATACTTCACTACATTTCAGAGGGAAATATTTAACTTTTCACTGCATCACATTTATTTAACAGTTGCAGTTAGTAGTTACTTTGTAAACTGAACATTTAAATATTTACATACAAACATGTCATTATCTTACAGAATATTTGTTATAAATTACAATAATACCAATTCCACCTCCACCAACTTCAACAGTAAAATGCTCCTTACACATCAATGTATCAGTAATAATAACCCATTAATATAATGAACAATAATTTAACCTCACAGGAGGATTTTTCTGCATGAGTACGACTCACACAGATGCCATCTTTACCCGACAACAACCAGAAAGTTTCCCAAGCTGACAAACTCCTCCAACAATCACACACTGTCTATGAAGAGACTCAAAGACCAAGAGAAATCAACCAGAACTCCACTTACTCAACTTTTCCTCATGAACTTCATCAGTGTGCAGCTCTCTGAGCAGAAAACGAGCTTCAGTTCAACTTTCCTCAGGTGAAGTGAAGTGAAGCTGCTTCGTGTGTGTGTGTGTGTTTATGCCACACCTTCATCTTGATCAGTATGCAGTCTTGCTGTTTCAACTAGTCTCAGTCTGAACTGCAGTTTTTGTTCAGACCTGTTTAGGCCTGTTTACTGTTACTGAGCTTTAAGAACGTTCAGGATCAAATGTTATTGTAACTCATCTCATTTTCTCTTTCACTGCTCTGATCTATAAATGACATTATGACACATTTACTGCATTATATCAGCACTATATAAATACTGCTATAAATACAGCTGCTATAAATACTGATCAATAGTGATATTGATCTTTCTAAACTGACTGATGTGGACTCATAGAGAGATAATCAGAGTATTTACTGCCCTCCAGTGGTCACTGTCAGTAACTACAACTCTCCACATACAGCACAAACATCTGCATGATGGCAGTTTTACTGATAAATGGCCCTTCTGTGTCGGCTTCATGTTTCAGCTCTGGAGGTTTCTGGTTGGACGGAGCTGCAGTCACACTGTAAAATATTTCATACACAAGTCAATATTTTTCAAATGTTTGACTGAATATTGTAATAAACTTTTATTATATTCAGAGTGTTTCCATTTTATGAAAACACAACCTGCAGTGTGACTTTTGACATCAGCTGATCTTCTTTAATGAGTTTAGTCTGAACTGGAGAGTTTAATAAAGAAAAGAAAAGAAGGAAACGTCCACTTTAGTCCAGTGAAAGTTGATCTAATCTGAACCTGATAAACTGAGTGTGAAATGTCCTCAAACAGCCACCGTACAGTCAGATTAATAATAAGCACAGAGAGAATGAACACTAATAACTTCAATATAAAAACAAGATGCAAAGTTTCAAGCAGCACGGCAGAAAGCAGGAAGACAAAGACAAAAGCAAACAGCCTAAAAACAGCAGAAAGTGTTTGAAAGTCTCCGTGTGTCGGGCCAGAAGGTCCGATCCATCCTGGCCCGTCCCAGAGGTGGCAGAGTGGTGGGGGAGCAGAGTCCGTCCCCTCCTGTTCATGGACAGGCGGGTTCACTTCCTCCATCAGTCAAAGTATCTACATGTAGCGCAGCAGCTCTTGTGTCTCATGCTGCTTTGTCCACTCAGTGGCGGCAGCTCGTCTCTGATTGGCTCTTAGAGGTGAGTTCTGGTGACCGATGGCGGGGGTCGTTTATCCAGACGGTACCATCGGGTCATACTGGGCTGTGATTGGTCTTCCCGTCCTGCTGGCTCTTGTATCTTGAAGGATCAAAGGTGGTTTGGGTCAGTGTTCTGGTGACCCTGCAGGAGATGAAGGTTCCTGATGGGATCCTTTGTGTCTGCAGGAGGTAGTTTAGATGCTCAGTGAGGAGTTTGGGACTCACTTCTATGTTACTGGCAGCATTCCTGAGCTGTTGGAGAAACAGCTGGTCGCTTGTTTGAGGCTTCTGCTGTCGGCCTTCCAGACACACACAGACTTTATCCTACAAGTTTGTACGAGGCTCAGTGTGCAGCCAGCAGCCGTCCTCACACTTCACTAACACACAACTAGTGTTCAACTAACTGGGACACGTCTGAGGGTTACTGGTGGAGAAACACCACCAAGCAGCTCAGAGCCAGACTGTGACACCATCATGAAGATATGAGACGTTTGTCAAGATCAAATATGATCAACACAGTAAGAAAATTAACAGAATAGAGCTGAAAGATTCCTGTTATACACACACACACACACACACACACACACACACACACACACTCACACACACACATACACACACACACACACACACATATATATATAATAGACATGGAAAAGCAAATGAAACAGGATCAGATGGTTTGTTATTTAGTTTATTTGTTTGTTTATTTATTTATTTGTTTGTTGTTGTTTCAGGTGTTTGTGAACTTTGCGAAGGACCAGAGTGACGACTATCACTCCAAAGACTCGGTGAGACGGAAAGACGTCGCCATCGATGTTCCCGCGCTGAGCTCCGGCCGAGGAGCGTGCGGGGACGACAAACAGAGAGAGAGCGTCATGTGATCATGTGACTCACCTGCTGTGATGTCATGCTGATGGTGGGCGGGGTCAGCTGCCGCCTCATGCCAGTCAATGCAAACCATTTCCTGTGGAGGCGCCGCGCTGCTCGCCGGCCGCCGCCCACACTGACTGTTGTAAACTTGAATAACAGCCGCCATGTTTCCTCCAGCGGCACGCCGCCGGGCGCCGCCGGGAGCCGCCATGTTTAGTTTTCTTCTCTGTAATCCGAGCGGCGCCTCCGATGACGGAACGATTCAGGGTCTGTTTGTTTTTGTCACCATGAAGAATCCAAATCATTTCAACGGCCGAGGGCTCGACTGCAAAAATCCTTTTTTAAAACGTTTGATTCCATTTTGTTTTGTCAGACTTTTATTTATATGTGTAGCTGAAACAGGCGGCATTACTGTTTCCTGTAGCGTTTAACAGCCAATCAGAGTGATCGATCAGCTGATTGATTTTATAGTTTTTTTAAGAAAAGATGATAAAAAAGAGCAGATTTGTTGTTTTGGTGTCTGAGCAGTAAAATACCTCATCAGCTTCTGAAAGCACACTACAGTATTTGACTTCCCTGAGGACAGCTGATCACTTATTGATTCCTGCTGATCGATCATTGATTCCTGCTGATCGATCATTGATTCCTGCTGATGGATCGATCAGTCCGCTGCTGTTGGAGCTGCAGGTGATTCTCTGCTGACAGCAGCTGCTCAGACTTCTTCAGCACTTTATGTGTTCATCAGATCAGTTTGTCTTTGCACTGAAATCCTCTGATGATGTATTGATTGTTTTGAACTGATCAACTGGAAAATGTTTATTGATTATCAGTTTAAATGTGACAGAAAAGGCTGATGGGAAGAAGAACTGTTACTGGTCCTGAACAACACAATAAATGAAACAAATCTAGCGACTGCTTCATTCTTCCGTCTCTGCTTCATCAGTCACATCTTCTGGGATTTGAGCTCTAAAAGCTTTTATGTTCAATAAAACAACAAAAACCTGCAGAGAGTAAAACCAGCTGATCATCGACCTGCAGTCAGTGAGCGGAGGTCAGCTAAACAGGAAATAAAAGGAAAACATGATTTCAGCAGGTCTGTGAGCCAATGAGAAGAGAGCGGAGCCACTTCACTCACATTCAGCCTCATCTCTGTCTGAATTACACATTTACTGTGAAAAAGACTCTAATCAATATAATGAGTGAGCAGAGATGTGCTGATAACATGACAACTATAATAATATAATAATGACCACAACGATGCGCTGCAGCCAAGCAGCTTGAGACAGGAAGTGCCCTGTAACCATAGCAACAAACTCCACTGAAACAACACAATTTAACATCCAGATCATTAACTGGTCATTAATATTAATTAACCTCCATTATTAACGAGTCGTTCAGGTTACAGTTTTAGTGGCTCCTAGTGTGACTTTATTTTGAAATATCATCCATGTTGTACTTCCAGTTGTGTATTATTTTGGAGGCACTGAGCAGAGTTGATAGTGACTTCCTGTGACTGGTTCAGTGTTGTGATCCTCACACAGACTGGACGAGGAGAGACGTTGTTAACGACACACTTTTACTTCCTGCTGCGTCCACAAACACACATCAGAGCTGCAGGTTACCCACAGTGCATTGCGGTTCCTGGTCATTTCCACCTTGACGTGGACGAGCTGCTGAATCACAGATTTAAAACAGAAGTTTGCTGAATTTATCCTGTTTTTATTTGGAAATAATTTACCCAACATACATTTCTGCAGTTTACTACAAAAACAGTTTTACATCATAAATATTTTATATCACTTTGATAAAAATACATTTTATAACAACAAAACTTTATTTAAATCTGTATAAATAAAATGCAACAATACATACAAACTGTTCAGCACAAAGCCTTAAAAACTCTTCACATGTTTAAGTTGTATAATTATAATTTATTTACTCTAAACTCCTGGAATATACGTCTATATAGATGAATTTATTAGTTAAAACTCTTCAAATGACACCTGATCCTTCATGAAACATCCAGAATGTGTAAATATTTAAATATGTTTAGTTTGCAGAGTTGAACTGCTTCACTGTAAAGTCCATTCTCAGTGTTTGTGCTCTGCAGGCTTCAAGTTTCCAAACTAGAGGTGACGTCATCAATCCTGCAGGTGTTACAGTGAGATTTAAGGTGAGCTCAGAGAAACAGAGAAGAAGAAGAACGTGTTTGAGTGGAGGAGACTTTAATGATGTTTGAAGCAAAACGCTTCTGTTGAACCAAATCAATAGAAACTAAAGTTCATCAAGTGTTCTTTATGAAAATGACATTTTGTTGATGAAATGTTGGTCAAAGAAATGAAGCAGATAGTTGTAATTATTGTGGATTGATCTTTTATTTCATAGCACATAATCCTTTTGATGTGAGAGAACATGCTCTGTTTATCTTTGATTCAAACCAACTTCACTGTATGAAGACAAGCAGCTCTGTTCTCTGTCACAAACTGTTTCATCCAGTAAAACTCAAACTAGTTTCTTTAAAGTTCATGTGTCTGCATTGATATTAATGCTGCTAATATCCATATCAATCCAGACAGAAATGATCAGAACAATGTTCTTCCAGACACTATGTGTAGGATGTGAAAGTGAGTTGAGTTTGGCTCCATCTGGTGGGAGGATGAAGAATGACTGCGTGTCAGACAGAATGTTTGTCAGCTTCCACATGTTGGAAATATTGTTGAAATACCTTCACAGTGTTTGTCTGTCTCTCTTTGTATTTTAATATCAGGATGTTTGTCTGTCTGTTCAATTCATTTGATTTCCATCAAAGCTGCAATCAGCTGCTGTTGTTCTACTATCAGTCCACTAGATGGCCTCGTGATGCACATGTGGAGGAATTTACAGCTGTGTTTCATGTCAATTACAAGTCAGTTTAACTCTGAGTGGCAGCCAAAGGTGACTAATAATTTATATATAACAGAACAGACTGAAGATGCTGGAAAATGATTCTTTGTGCAAATATGTTCCAAATCTTTACATTTGATTCTTTTCATGTAAAAAGTTTTCAGTGTTTTCTGCTGTTTTTTCTTCTTGTAAGGATGGAAAACATTTATGAGACTGGAGGTCTTAGACTGACCCATGGAGAACCTTCCTGAACCCAACATGCATCAATGAATGTTAAAAATAAAGAGTCCTGATGTGAAACAGAGCTGAGGATCATTAGACCTGACCCAGACTGTGTTGGACCTGAACAGACCCAAACAGAGAGAGAACATCCACCCTGACAGCAGCATGATGCTCCATTAATTCACTGAGCAATGTTTGAGATCTTTGTCAGTAAATATCACAGAGCAGAACAAGCTGACACTCAGATGTCTGTGATCCACTCAACACATTTCTCAACAGATCTTACTCTTCATCTACACATTTAAACTGAATATATTGTGACTGTCTCTCTCAGGAGTCCAACTGGATTCTTCTGTTGGATGGTTTCCATGGTTACGTCTTCATTTAGCTCCGTTGTTTGTGTGTAATACATTAGATTGGTGTTTATATTCAGGGCCGTAGCCATGATTTTAGAAATACCCAGAATACAACAACATGAATAATATGTATCATTATTTAGATTTTATTCATGTAATTATCCAATTATATTCTATATTTTGTACATTTTATTAAACATGAAGGACTAAATGTTTCTAAATGTCCTCCACACTGCCAGGAATTAATCATGGTGGAGAAATACAAAATACATTTATGAGTTATTTAAATAGTAAATGAAAATAATTCAATAGAAACATAGTAGATAGTAAAAAGTATTTGCAGATAGACTTTATTAACATCTTGGATCATAAAGTTGATGATGAGGATTTGTGTGTATCTATAGAGAAAAATAGAGGAAATACAAAAGTGACTTGCAATTATACAAAATAATAGAAAATAACAATAACAGCTATGGTGATAATAATAATAGCAAAGTGGAATCAATTTATAGTGAATATTTAAATGAATATTTACACAGAAACTGAAAGCAATGACATAAAAGCTCCTTTCAATACAAACGATTTTCCACCAATCAGGATGAATGAACTAAAGGAATAAACAGTGACACCTGCTGGCTTTAATCACACATGACAGCTGAGTGCTGATGATGCACAACTTATTTAGAAACAGTCAATGAACAACAGCTGTCAGACTGAATGTGAGCTAAACACATTAAACTGACACTTTAAACAGTCCTGAAACTGTCAAATACCTTCAATCTACTAGATGAAATTAGATATGAATTAACATGCACACACACAAAAATAAATGGAGAAAACTAACATCAGCTACTGATCATCATCAACTTTATTCTCTACACAGGAACTAAATAAACACTCCAGAGAAAAACTAAATACTTCCTGTATGTCAGAAACACACAACAGCTCCTGGACTTCTCATCTCTAATGCTGTGTTCACATCATATGGGATGGATGGTAGAGGCGGGAAACATTCCCATGTTTACAACTTGCCAGCGTTCATGTCACACAACAAATCAAGACGGCTGCATGATTACAAAGTTGGTGGAATGAGGCTGAAAAATACTCTTATTGACAATAATCCAGCATGTCCAGTAAATATCAGAGCTTTCAGCTTTTCCACTTCATAATTACCACTTGAATGTTGACCTGAATTCTATTTACAAGTCACAATCTCATAATTAGCATCATTCCAATATGATATGAAGGCAGCATAAAAGCAGCCACACTCCAGCTGCTGAGCCTCAGCCTTCACCATTAGAGGTGTTCATTTAACCAGCCAATAGGAGGCCTGTTGTTCTGACCATCATTAGTCATGTGATCTCTAAAGAAGTGAAGGAATCAGGTAACACACCTACTATGAAACTACTATAAGAACTACAACAAAACATAGTGAAGATCCCATTCCCATTATCCCATTACAGTTCAAGCCTTTCTAATACACTAACAACAGAAAACAACAACAACTGGACTCAGTTTATCATTTGATTCATTTTACAAACAAACTGTCAATCATGTGGAAACCATGTTTACATTTACAAGCAGTGAGAGATCATGTTGGTACTAAATACCATCAGCTGTGTGTGATCCTGTACAGACTGAACTATCTGGTCAGCAGTGAGAAAGTTTCTCTAACAGGAGGAGACTCTTCCTCCTACAGATCACACAGAGACACTGAGGCACCAGAACTAACCCAAAACCCAGCACACAGAGGCTGAGTGAATGTGGTGTTGAAGGTGTGGAGGTGGATCAGAGAGTCAGAGGAGACTCTGTAGAAGGACAGAGTGCCAGCAGGACAGTCCACATACACTGCTACTCTGTTACAGACAGAGGAGGAGGAGGAGGAGATGGATGTTCTTATGTTATTGTGCCAGACAGGATAACGACCATCATCAGAGCAGTACAGACTCCAGGACTGATCATTCTCTCCAAACACACAGTCTCTACTGTCTCCTTTCCTGCTGATTCCCCTGTAACTCACTGATATATCAACTCTTCCTCTCCACTCGACCTCCCAGTAACAGCGACCAGTCAGATCATTTCTACACAGCAGCTGAGGCCAGTGATCAAATCTGTCTGGATGATCAGGATATGACTGCTTCTCATTCACACGTGTCACCTTCCTGTTGTTGTCAGACAGTTTGAGGAATCTGTGTACTGTATTTGGATCCAGTGTGAGTTGACAGAAATCTGATGGAGAGAATGAGACACAATACAGCTGCAGTTATTGATCTATCATCTGATTGATGATGACATCATCTTCATCCTCAGTAGGAAGTGAATGAGTGATGTCACAGTTTGAAGTTTGCTTTGTTTTGATGAATGAAATGAAAAACACACTTACACTTCCTCAGACCTGGTGTCAACCATCGGACTCCAGCAGGATGCAGCCTGAAAGGAGGAGGGGGGTCAGAGCAGCACGTTCTCTTTCAGCATGCAAACATGGACATGATATTACTGCTGCTCCATTATGGCAACAATCACAATCACCATTATTTAACACCATTACTCACTGACTTTGGAAACATCCTGCATTTCTTGAACATTTCAAACAAACGTGTCTTTTTAACAGTGGATTTCCTTGAACAATACCAGATGCAGACCAGGGTTAGACGCTAGACTTTTCTGACGGCCAATATGTCCGTTAATATTCCAGAATTGCGGCCATATAGAACAACTAGCGGACACATGTTTAAATAGCCATATAATATCCTACATTTAAACAGCAATAAAGCACAAAAACACAAACTATGATCCAACAAATGTATTTTAGTCAGCAGAATGAACTCTTGACAAACTTTGTGAACTGAGCATATAAGCAACAATAATCAAATCAAACTAATATCCTTGCTGTTGTTAATTGAATGCAGCCATGCGGGCAGCCTGCAGCTGCAGCTCCACCACCACCTCCACCTGCCGCCGTCTCCCTGAGCCGCCTCTCACCGGGGCCGTACGGGGAAAATTAAACCTCCTACTGATCAATGACATGTTATTTAAGCGTGGAGCTCCGGGCTGATCCGTTTGTTTCACTGTGCCAGTGCTGGATGTAACGTTACCTGAGAGAAAACGCTGTTAACTGCTGTGGAGCCAAAGTGCAGGACTGTTCCTGAAGTGTGCGCCGGCTTTTCAATCTCATACCACGCTTAGCCTCCATCTGACCAAACACTCAGTCAATCTCTCAATGTCTTAACAGCGGAGGCAAAACCAAACTTTTACATAATACAAATTTATATTGAAGTTGTCATGGCAACATATCTAATAGGTCACATAATATTATGCTGTTTAAAATGCTATGAATGAATTGATTTATTTGGCAATCAGCATATTTCCCAGCAGACATTTTGCTGGTTTATATTTTCATCTGCAGGACAACTACACGTGATAGCGGCAAAAAGCGGGAATATAGCGGCAACGTAAAGCTGCTGCAGACAGAGGAAGCAGCTGGATGAAAGGAGAGATCATTACAGCCAAACATCCTGGTATCTAAAATAACAGCATCCAAAGTGTGACTGACACTAAAACAAAGTAACCTGTAGGCCTAGATATCTCAATGAGTCAGTTTCCACCGCTCAACATTTGACTGTTAAATTCAGACACATTGATGGTGTGAGGAAGACTCCGCTCTGTCTGTCTCTCACTGCGCTGGATTTATAACACAAGACAAAACGAGAGCATCATTGTGAAGCAGAATGTGGCAGAATAATCCATTTATCTCCATCATCTTGTTTTCATCATCGTTGGAAGACTAAATAAAATGTGATTAATGGAGCAGCTCTACGACATCACTGATCCTCATCACACTCAGCTGATTGGCTGTTGCTAGGCAACACAACAGTTTTTGCTATAGTAGCTGCGTGGCACAGCGCCGCCTGTTGGTGAGCTGGAGGAGAAAACAATGTGACCTTCATCATGAACGTTTCTATGGTTACGGCCGTGTGAGAAGCGGTGAGAAGGCGAGGTGGTCGCTTCAACTTCATTATTTGTCTGAAAAATTGAAGTGATTCGCATCACAAGGATCCACAGTTGTAGTTTTCTCAGGCCGGTTAGCAGCTCCTCCATCCAGACTGCTGATACTGTTAGCTTAGCATATTAGCACCCACCAGCATACATATTAGATATATTAGATCATTATTATAATGAGATAATTAGATATTAGATCATTTTAGGTGCAGATAAATTCAGCTCTTTAGATGACTTCATTATCTTTTATTTACTTTAAAGGATTTTCTTTTTAAGAGTTCTCATGTTCTTGTTTTTGCTCGGTGTAAAGTTGTCAGACGGTATCATAGATGGACTGTCTGACATGCTACAGCTTGCTAGCTTCACCAGCTAACACTGAACTGCAGAGTCTGAAATAAAGGACAACAAACTCTGAACATTCAGAAATGAGCACTGGAAGATACGGAGACCACAAAGACGTCTGTTCAGTGGAGATGTTTTGCAGTGTGGACAGTGAACTTCTTGCAGCGTGGTGAGGAGTAACGTTAGCATTAACATTAGCATCAGTCTGGAGCAGCAGCAGGAGTCACCATGAGCAGCTGATCAAGTGTCTTCAACATTAAAACATTCAGTCCTGACTAACAGCAGACATCGCACCAAGCTAGTTTTTATAGTTAAATTGGCTGCTCAGAAGTGTGCTGTGTAGCATTATAATGTTAGCTAGTAGCATGTTAGCTAACAGTGATCCATAGTTAACCTGACTGTGTTGTTAAACTGAAACAGTTTCATGTTATAAATCTAACTTGTCAACATGTGTTAACGTTACAGATGTTCTCTTTATAAATTCTGCCTTCATAGCACATGTGAGGACAGTGTGAAGTGTGTTTAGCCTGTGTCTCCTCCTGGCTAACTCAACACTGTTATACTAGATCACTGTCAAAACATCACCCTGTTTTTCATCCCTGGAACTTCATAGTTCATTATTCTAACGTCTGATAGAGAAGATAAAATGGTCTGACAGTCTACCGTCTACCACCAGACTGTGAAGTTACTGTGTGTGTTTATGTATGTTTGAGTGTGTGTGTGTGTGTGTTTATGTATGTTTGAGTGTGTGTGTGTGTGTGTGTGTGTGTGTTTAGGACTATTAATTAAATCTACATCCTGATGCCTTTCTTCATCTTATTTCTTCTCCTCACAGCTGATGATCTCTCTGCTGATGAGTCCAGTCTCTCCATCATCCAGGTCTCACTGTGGAAGACTTAAAGTCCACAGACTGAGTGGAGTCAGTCAGCTCTGTGGCAGATGTGATTGTTAAACTATGTTCCTGTTTTTACATATTTTATATTTATTTTGTCTGAACCACAAACATCTCAGCAGTCATCTGCTTAGATCTGTTCTCATGTACTAACTCAAATACAACTTTGTCTCTGTTGTGTCAGTTTGTGAGTTTTCAGGTAGAAAACAGGACTTTAAGTGAATAGAATAGTTGTTAATTGAGTGATTGATGATTATTGATCAGGAGAAGCTGAACCTGAGATCCTGTGTACGAGCAGATGGATGCTGCTGATGGAGACCTGACTTCACCAGCAGCTTGGCTGCCATCTTCACATCTTGTTAAAGGTTCACAGTTGAATATCAGGAGGAAACAATGACATCACTGCAGTCTGATCAAAAGCTATTGATCCTATTGACATCACTTCCTGTTTCTATTAGATTCAGTTTATTTCCCTGTGATTGTTGAGATGCTGTTCAGATGTATTTAAATGTTTGTTACAACAGGTCATTAAACTCCTATTAGGTGGAGCCTGTTCTACAGAAGCTTACTGTGAGAGTCTTAAAAACATGTGTTCTGGTCAAAGCTTGACTGTTACACTGACAGTAAAGGTAAAACACTTCAGTTTGTTGTCATCTACAGTAGCTGTCATCCTATTTTCTGCAGAACATGAAGCAGCAGTGGAGGATCAAAGTGAAATCAGCCAGCGGCTCCTCACCTGCATCCAAAGCCTGTTGGACCAGCGGACTGATGCAAAGTGGACTGAGGTGGACTGTTGGACTCTTTACAGACTAGTCCACATCCACAAACAGCATTTTAAAGAGTGTAAGGACACCTGAATACCTGCTGACTTCTAACACACTTCCATGTTTAGATCAGCTGACAGTGTTTGTTTCAAGGAAATAACAGTGTCAGTGTGGATATTATAAAGACTTATATCAAGTTCACAGGTTCAGTGTTTTTAACTTGTAGTGAGCTTATTAAATGACATCAGTATTATTTTTCATGAGCATTTGTTGAACTGTGGTTACAGATTAAACAAGCTTTTTACATCTTGTATTTGTAACGTTGTCATGGTGATATTTGCTAATGTTAGTAATATATCATTTGAAAACTTTGTTAGAAAACGATGTTTAGAGGACAGAAAGTTGCGTTTGGTCCCGCTGAAAAGAAAACATTTATTTACTTCATTCTTATTTACTGTTTATTTATTTACTGTGTTCAGTTGTCAAAATATTTGCTGCTGTTGCTTCTTCACATTAAAAGCTTCTCACTGGTGTACCACTGTGTGGCTTTTATTATGAAGTGTACAGGAAATAAAGCAGACTGCAGTGTTGGGCAGCAGACGTTGCTCTATGCTAAATGTTTTGTGCTGTTTGTTCAGCAGATCAGTTTTATATATTGAAGGGAGAGTTGGTGAAAGAGGAAACAGCTGCAGTGAGCTGGTAGATGTAGAACTACAGTCAACAGGCTCTTTTACTACAGTTTATGTCATTAAGAGGAAACAACTTGATTTGTTCTGCTGTCCTGTCTGAAGGAAAACCATTTGTACATCACAGATATAATTACAGTGTGTGTATTTCTGCCATCTGGAAGAAGGCCAATAGATTTCTGTAAACATGGTGAACAATCCCTGTGAACAGTGAAAATACCTGATATGGAAAATGTAGTTTCTGTTCAACAGCTCATAAATAATTGTCATTTAAAGAGCTGCTTCTGTTCTCATTGATTGACATTTAAATGATTAGAAAGTTTACAGCATTATATGAATAACTGTAATCTAATTTACTACAAATGTGTGGTGATGTAATCCATTACACAGTAGCATAAAATGACTGTATTTTATTTTACAGTTACATACAGCTACAGTAAAAGTAGATACAGTACCATTAAATGACTGTGTTTCATGTTGCCATTGATGCTGTAAATAAAAGCACAGTACAGTAAACTTACTGTGAAATAAATGACAGGAAGTTACTTGTTAATTGCTGCCAGTTATTTCCTGTAAAAATCACAGCATGTTTTTTACAGTGTATTTATAAAAGCTTTGAACATTTTATATCAATCTATGATCTACAATTATTAGTGACACGGGGTAACGCACGAGTCACTACGCTCCATATCTATGCAACTCGGGCGTTATTCGTCATGTTTCTTCCACTTCTTATTATTCCTCTTCCGTACAAAATTTCGGCGCGTAACTAGTCCCACAGCTTTGAGAAAACCCATGCGAATTATACATCAAAACGTGCGGCTCGTTCGGGAATGGTGTGCTGTGACTTTTGGTGAAGATATTGAAATTTTTCACGACGTAAGTCACGAAAAACTGTGAGAAATTTCCCATAGGAAATGAATGGGGAGGGGTCAAAAAATGTCCACATTTTAGGGGCAATTTTAAGCTTCAACTACTTGGCCATACTTTGAGCTACAGACTTCATTCAAACTTTAAAACGTTCACAAAGTTGTCAGCTATTAAACTTGTATTCAACTTTTTGAGTATATTTTATACTTTTTGATCTGTGACTTTTAAAGTTTCATGCGCAATTTTAGATAAATTTTGAGTTTAACATTAGTGTGTATTGCTGGAATGTTCAGAGCTAGAGTGTGTGATGTCATCGCTTAGAGTGGAAGAGGTTTAAATTTTTCTGAAAAATTTCTGGATAAATCGTCCTTTCAGCCACATATTTTGGTCTACACAAATAATTTTTTCCACAGTAGTAGGCACACTTGTGCTCTGTCATTTAAATCACCAACCGTAGCTCAGACACAAACAGAATTTGAACTGTCAGCCCTTTTGTGAAGGGTTTACCGGCCAACTGTCCCATAGACTCCCATATTAATTAAGGAGGAGATTTCAGGAGAAGAGCTGAACCGACACCCTTTTTTCTCTCGCTCTCCTGTCAACATTTTTGGGTCTAGGGACTTGAAGATCACCAATATCGTGCAGAAAGATCTTGTGGTGGTCCTGGACTGCTCAGATTTCTGATAGGACTTACGGTTCCTTCACAAAAATGCCTTTTTTGACAGGCTCACGGAGCTAACATTTTTAGCTACTTTGACAAATTTACACACCAACACACACACGCACGCGTACGAGGACGCACACATGCACGGGTTGCCATGGGGAGCAGAGTAAATCTCCATGTATGTGTGTGGGGTTGCGTGTGGGCGTGCCTGCGGGCGTGCGTGTGAGTGTCCCGGTGTGTGCGAAGCTATGTGCACGGAGCTAAGTGTGCTAGCTAATCTGCCTGAATCAGAGGGCGCTGCACCAACCACAAAGTCAACAGTCATCTTATTGAGGTAAGTGAATATTTTTCTCTTCAACTTTGTTATCTTAGTAGCATTAGCCTACATTATTCTTGAATCTAGACATTATTCTCTCATATTTTTGGGAATAAATTATTAATATGTACAAAAAATATACAGTCGTGCTGAGCAAGAACACTATACATATAGCTGAACTGTGACTCAGTGTGCTGTCAACGTCCATTAAAGTGCTGAGTTTGCTTCTGTCACGTTCAGAGTGATGTGAAAAGTGTTTGAGGACATCATTAATATGATTTGTATTGAGATAGACCGTCTCCGTTGAAAAGTAAGGTCCGTTTTGTTTACGTTAACCGAAAATAGCCGCGCTATATAGCAGCGCCAGACTCCTTTGAAACAAACACACATTTAAGATGGTAAGGTAACGGGAGGTGCTGCTGTAGCGCAGCTAGCTGCTTAGTCTGTGTGTGTGACTGGGTGAGTTTCAGCGGCTGAAGAAGTTATCAGATCCCTTCATGAAGCAAAGTACCTCATATTAACGCCAAAAAAGAGACTGTGTGGTAGATCTGTGCTCTGCTAAGTAAATTGAGTCTTTCTGTCAAAGGAGTCTGGTGTATTTGAACGGCAGTGAGGCTCACTGGCCAAACAGGTAGATGATATCACAGAATAAAACTGACCTTCGTGCTGTAAATACTGTTAGTGTGGTAACGTAATGCTGTTGGTTGAAGAAGTATTCAGATTATTTTATTACAAATAAAAGTCCGCTATGAGAAAAAAAACCTTCTTTTACTGTTCATAAAAACACCCGACTTAAAATTACACCCGGAGAACTACGTATATATTGCTTCATATCTATATTATACTATCTATTGGACTATATACATACAGTCAAACCTGAAATGATTCATACCCTTTGCAGCAAATTTTGTCTTAAAGTTACTTTCATTCAAGCATATTATTTTGACTGGAAAATAAAAGCTGAGAAATATTTATTTCCACAATGATGCCTTTTTTACATCCTCTTATTATCTTCTGATAGATGCCTGTGTCATTTCACATCAAGAAAAAACTTTCTGGTTGAATATATATATATATATATATATATATATATATATATATATATATATATATATATATGACAAGTAATATATAGACAAGTAAGGAGCATTTATAAATGTATCCATGAGGATGAGTTTAATTTGAGTTAATTCATGCTACCATAATGTTGTCTGTCTTACTGATTTCTTTGTTTTTGTGTATTTTCAGAGAACATGCAAGACGATCACCTTGCAGCCAAATTTCCCTCCTCTGTCTGTCCCATAAGAGACATCCCACTTCTGCTGCTCCTCCTAAAGTTTCTGTCATTTTGTCCATGTAAAAGGTTTTTATGGGGCAGTTTCTCTAATCACATTTGAGGGTGAAAGGGCAGATTGTCATATAAATAAACACATGAAAAACAACTGTTGGTCTAAGGTGTGTTCTGTTTCAATATTTGAAATGTATTAAGAAATGTATTCATAATGTACAGGTGTGCTCCGGATGATGTAGAAAACCCACAAATTATATTTATTATGTACATGTTGTGACTCCACATCATGACTTAAAAGTCAATGTAATATATAGTATTATTAGAATTATATATATGTTTATATATATTTTCATGTTTCAAACACACTAAGTGTAATTATTGATCAGCACTAATAATTAACAGCCATACCACTGAAATCATAACAGAGCATCAATGACACAAATACCATCAGCTCCTCCCTGATAAGTGTTCCCCATCAGCTGCTGGGGCTCCTCACACATGACCCACCGACACCGGCCCGTGTCACTCTCAACAGTTCTGCTGCAGGAATTTTCTAGTTTACAATTCTTATCATTCCCAGTATAAACAATGATCTCATTCCTCCATAAATTCAATATTACCAAACTACAATATTATCTCATTCATGCATCCTCTGCATTGTTCTGGATTCACTCTTCATTTATCAAAGTGTCAACAAACTGACGCCAGTATTAGAAAACATTTCAAGTCATTTTGTTCTCAACTGCAATACAGACTGACAACCTACTAACAACGCTCTCAAACGTATCTGTCAGCAAATATCTCATCCACATGGCCTGAGTGCTGCAGATCACACCTAACATCCATCTGTTCTGGATTCAACTACAACTCTTTGTCTCTATTTACAAGATAACAACCAACAAACAGTTATTAAGACCTCTCAAATAATCAGGAAATTACTTTGTCATCAAAATAAATCATTTGATAAATATATGTTTAACTTTACATCTCCCTCGTACAGATTGATGTTGTTTACATTGTTTTTGTTTAATTATGTTTGTTATTGATGTTTCATATTTGAATATATATGGAAGGGGTTAAATTTGTATTAAATGTATCTTTGTACAATAATATAATATAATATAATATAATATAATATAATATAATATAATGTAATATAATATAATATAATATAATATAATATAATATAATATAATATAATATAATATAATATAATATATAATGAACAGCGCAGATCAGGCAGTGACAAACTGAACTCTAATGTTGTTTCATAGGAATGAACGAGGCTCCGCCTCCGACGCCGTATCCAGTTCTCTTTATACATCCATGGTAGTGACAAGCCTCATCACTGAGAATATCACTCCGCCATTCTTTACAACTACACACTTGTAGTTATTCAAACACGTTTTATTTTTATATTACAGATTGATATGGATATTCTGAAACTGACCAAGACAACAAAATGTCAAGCTGGACTCTTCAGGGCGGTTTTCCATGAAGCTAACAGGATAGCCTGGCTTATTTCTGTAAGCGTCGCTAATTTAAGTCAGAGTTCAGTTCCATCAAAGTGGCTTATATGAGTCCAGCTCAGTAACCATGGTAACCATGGTAACTAGCTGCTCCGTGGCGGGCTAACGGTCGAGCTTTCAGCTGCGTGTCAAAGAACGTCTGACGGACAGAAACACGCTTTCAGAAGACGGTTCCATCACGTCTTCACACTCGCAGCCCTTCAATTTAAAAGCATTTATGGTTTAAGAAATAAAAGTGTGCCAGCTTTATTTTGAAATGATTTATTTATTCATTCACTGATTTTGTTCAAACTGTGAAGACAAAAAGAAAATTAAATAAAGTCCAAACTACGTTTCTGCTGTTTAAATGTACACAGTGTTTATATTGATCAGCTGTTTATATTGATCAGCTGTTTATATTGATCAGCTGTTTATAGTGATCAGCTGTTTATACTGATCAGCTGTTTATAGTGATCAGCTGTTTATAGTGATCAGCTGTTTATATTGATCAGCTGTTTATATTGATCAGCTGTTTATATTGATCAGCTGTTTATAGTGATCAGCTGTTTATAGTGATCAGCTGTTTATATTGATCAGCTGTTTATATTGATCACAGTTACAGTGATCAGCTGTTTATAGTGATCAGCTGTTTATATTGATCACAGTTACAGTGATCAGCTGTTTATATTGATCACAGTTACAGTGATCAGCTGTTTATATTGATCACAGTTACAGTGATCAGCTGTTTATATTGATCACAGTTACAGTGTTCAGCTGTTTATAGTGATCAGCTGTTTATATTGATCACAGTTACAGTGATCAGCTGTTTATAGTGATCAGCTGTTTATATTGATCACAGTTACAGTGATCAGCTGTTTATATTGATCACAGTTACAGTGATCAGCTGTTTATAGTGATCAGCTGTTTATATTGATCACAGTTACAGTGATCAGCTGTTTATATTGATCAGCTGTTTATATTGATCACAGTTACAGTGTTCAGCTGTTTATAGTGATCAGCTGTTTATATTGATCACAGTTACAGTGATCAGCTGTTTATAGTGATCAGCTGTTTATATTGATCACAGTTACAGTGTTCAGCTGTTTATAGTGATCAGCTGTTTATATTGATCACAGTTACAGTGATCAGCTGTTTATAGTGATCAGCTGTTTATATTGATCAGCTGTTCATCAAAAAGCTCTGAGACAAAATCATTCATATAAAACATTTATGCTGTTTAAAGTCACGTATAGAAACCAGCAGTCTGCCTGCAGTATTCATTCATTCTCTTCATACATCACAACGTTGGAAAAACGTTTTAAACCACATAAATCTCTTTGTTCTTTACTGCTGACACTTACTGAAATCATGACGGAGACAGAAAGTCGTTTTCTCCCCGAAACGTTTGACGATGGAAGATTTAAGTAAATTTCACCACTTCATAAATGTGCACGCTGTGTTTGAAACAGCTGTACTTTATTTTGAAACAGCTGTACTTTATTTTGAAACAGCTGTACTTTATTTTGAAACAGCTGTACTTTATTTTGAAAGTCATTAAAATCTGTATATTTATATTCATGCAGGCTAATAAATATACAAATGTCAGTTAGACGGTATTCAGCATGACAAATAAAGAAAATGTTGTAATAATCATCTGCTTATAATGATATTTAACCCGGACAGACGTGATCATTATAAGCTGCTTCCACTGTACTTATATCCTTCTCCAGTTTACAGTTAATGTTAAACTTTCACTGATGATTGTAAATGGACATCAGAGAGGATGATAATGTTGGAAAGTTCTCTTTAATTGCTTCCATAATAATTTTAAATATACATCTGATATTATCTTGCCTAGTGATAATATAACCAGTCATGATCTGAATGCTCATTTATTAGCAAATAAAGATAAAACCATGAACAGGAACAAGTGCTGCTCTTCACTTTCAACCTGCAGACTCATCAAGTCGGATGCAGGGATTGAACCCTCATCCATCTGGTTACAGACTCGCTTCTCTAACCTTTAGGCTATCACTACTCGTCTATAAGTAAACAAGTAATCTATCATCAGTTTAGTGTCCAGTCATCTCCTTCACCTTGTTAATTGCAGTCATTTTGCACCTTTTCGGTGAAAACTCCTTTATATTCTCCATATAATTTCATCAGCAGGTTTGTTTTGCTGCTGAGATGAACACCGCTCTAGTTTTCTCTCCTTTTTGCGACACAGTATCAGCTTTTCTACACTCGACTGTTCGTGGCTGCTGATGTCCTCCATGCATGCAAACACTTCAGGCTTATTCCAGTCTGGTTGGACTTAGCGTTGACTAGAAGCAGCTAAACTCCGTTAGTGGAACGGTTTGAGCCTCAAGTGAAAGTTGACGTTAACTCAAGCCGGGCTATATCACGTAAGCGCAGCTTTCTTTAGCTGCTTTCATGGAAAACCCGTCTGTTCTGTCAAACAGAAGATAACATGCGTTGTTTGATAAACCAGGAGCTTCACAGATGAACCAAGACCAGAATTCAGGTCATCGCCAGACGTAACAGGCATGGTGCAAACTACGAGGATCCAGGGGGGTCTGAGCCCCCTTAAAGAGACATGAGCTCCCCTGAAAACATGATTTGTGAAAATTTCTTTTTTTGGGGGGTTCCTCTAAAATATTAGCAACATGCTGTCTTTTCCCAAGCATTTCCTTTTGTTTTTTGTATAGTCATAATCACGGATCATGTGTAAAATGTGGCTGTTTTTAATGTATTTGTGCATGAGGGCGATTCATCATCACTATTGCACCATTTCATTTTAATAAAGATTTAAGAATTGCTGCATGTAATTCTGGTCCTCACCATCGATGCGTGGGTGCGCTAGTCTTTAAACGTCACTTTCAGTCTGACATTGGAAAGGGAAAAATACCGCCCTATTAGTCTATGAGATTTGTATTATTTTTGCAGTCACCATGAAAAGAAAACAAGGAAACCTACTCGCGAATTTCAGGTTTACAAAGAAAAATAAGGTGAGTGACTGTGAAGCAGTGGCTGCATTAGACTTTCTCATTGTTCATATTGACGGACAGGGTTGTAAAAATCATCTATTATTACTCTGCATTTTATTGGGGGGGCGTTTTCTATTTATCAGTTTAGCATCGCTAAGCTAGGCTAACCCACTGTTGCTAACTTTGGAGCTACCCTTCACTTTTCCAGCAGTTGGGGAAACAACAGACGTGACTTTTCATGGTGTTGACAAGCTGCAGCGTTTATTAACTGACACACTGTAGTCTGTACTGTACATTTACTGCCAGACTGACAACTTACTGCTGCTGCTAACAGCTAGCCTCTGCTCCGTTAGCATTCACCGTTATTTCAGACGCTCTCTCTCTCTCTCTCTCTCTCTTAACCACTCACTGGCTAAGGAGTTACGCTACCTGCAGTTTCCATGGCAACGACACAGACGTTAGCTCCCGTTTCCAGACAGCGCTGCTCAGCGGCTCCCAAACGCTATTGATTTAAATAAATTAGTCATATTTCTTAAATCTATGGTTTATCACCCTCAGTGTAATCTGTCAAAATGACGGAGGGATTTCAGATTTTCCCGTCATTGTTAAAAAAATTCTGTCAATGACGGAAAATATTCGGTTAATGCGACCTCTGCAGCCGTATGCTAGCTCTGCAGCAGCTACGACAGACACCACCACCGCTGCACCTGCGGGGACTGCTGCCGGCGAAAGCCCGCCAACAACCGGGTCTGGGGTGACCATCCGGGACAAGTCCAGCGAGGTTAGCTCAGAAGCCACTGATGACGGTGACTCCACCTGCCTCCTTCTCCCGGCTGACTGGACCAGCCGGCAGTGGAGAGAATGGAGATCCTGCAACACCTGGCTGTTTCTTAAGGATGGAAATTTGAGGTGCACAGTTTGCAGAGACACAAAAACGCTTCTGCTTTCTGAAAATGTACTTGGCTCGCACTTAGCAGAAGAGTGGATAAATTGTTTATTGTTAGCACTGTGTTGTATATGATGTTACCGAGGAATTGATCTCTTGTAGGCAGCCTGGGCGATTTTTTTCAAATGATGATGGTCATGCGTGTGTGGTGTCATTGATTGATTTGTTGACACGTGTTAAAGTATTTCAGAGCTTATTTTGCATAATGTGGACTTGATTATTCGCAGCAGGACTGGTATGTTTTGTTTAGATGTGATGCGTGTGTGGAAGATATGTGCTTCTATAATTGTGCTGAAATGGCAATACAGGTGTTAGATTTATACATTGATTAGTTCAAATTTGCTTAAAATGTTAACAATTAATATTTAAATCATTACACTTTAATTTAATTAACATTAATGATAATCTGTTGAATGTGCTGCTGTCATTCTTTAGCATTTATTTCAGTCTTATTCTTCTAGCTTCTGATTGGTTCGTTGAGTCACATGATACTTAGTCCGGAAGTGTTGTTGTACGCGCGAAGTCTGCTAGTGAGAAGTAAAGTCCTGGCTGATAAATCATCCATCCTTCTGCCTTTTCCCTCTCTTCTTTTATAAAGAGTGATCCAGTCACCAGTTACTGAGCCCCCCCGTTACACAGACTTGTGTTTTGAGTAAGTTCTTGCTGCGAGGCGCGCAAGCGTCTCTCCCTCCTCGCCCCCCCACCCCAAAATAAGTGAGCCCCCCGAAAGCCGCGACATAGTTCACACACTGCTAACAAGACAAAAGCCAAGATACAAATTTACAGATCATAGATTTGTGATGTGGAACTGCTGAACTAGTTTCTCTGATTTGCTTAAAGGCTGGTTTTGGGCTGTCAGACGAGTTTGGGGACACCGTCCAAACAAACAGGGACGTGTCTCTAGACTCGTTTTTCCCTTGCAAAGTTTTTCCCAGACTTTTTCAACACAGTTCCTCGTTTGGTCTTTTCTTCTTCAAAACTGACAACTGCCAGTGCATCAGCTCCGAAAATCCACTACAATGATCACTTAAATCTCCAAAATAACAACTATTACATTAAAAATAAACGAACTGAATTAAATGGACATTATTTATTGATATTTTGTTTGAAAGCCACAGGGAAACAGAGCAGAGGATTGAAAGAGCCGCGGGTTGCCGACCCCTGATCTATATCAATCGATCCAGCACAACAATATGGCCAATACACGGACCAGAAGCACCGAGGCAGGATGATAAAATATGCTTTCACTCACCAGCTGACGGCTCACAAAAGGGCAGCATGGCGGTTTTTCCTCCCGGCAAACTTCACCACGTTAAACCCGCGGTTCATTTTACCAGCAGTCTGAGTGAGGACAGTATTCCGTGGCTGCTGGGCTCCGAGGCGCTTTAATTCCACTTTCTCCTCCAAATAAAAGCTTTATATCCTGTGCTCGAGTATGAAATCCACTTTATTTCAGTTAGCTGGCGTTAGCTGAGAAAGTCTCCCCTCTTTTTACTGACTGTAAACTCCAAGCTCGCGCTGTAGCCGCACTGCAACGTCACTTTAAATGTCTCACAGCTGATTGGCTAGCTGTCAGACAGAGAGCTATCTGATTGGCTATCTGTCAGACAGAGAACCAATCAGCTGTGAAAGACGCTGTCTGACCCACATGTCATCATTTTTGTGTGATCTCCTTTGAATCTTTAGACATCTATCTTTATACAGTCTATGCTTTGAATACAGTAAAACACTCTGAGCATGCGCATTCATATTTTCTAGCGTACAATAAACATTACATTGTGAGAGAGGGACTAGCTCCACATTCACACCGGCCACCGTAGAATATGAAGGACTGAAACTGCCAGAATCAAAAATAAGTAAATAAATGTCTCAATAAAAAAAAAAAAAATGAAACAATAAAGAAATGTAGAAATAAAATGTCCAAATATCAAATAAAGGTGCAGGTTAATTTGAAAATAAATTAAAATAAATAACTATGCACAGATATATAAAAATACATGAATACAATTAATTAATTTATTAAAAAATATATTTATTTTCATATTTATTTATTTCCTCATTTATCCTTTTATCTTTAGATTTATTTCTGTTTTAACTGTGACCAGACTTCAGAAGTGTCGAGTCAGGCCCTTTTCACAAAGACCGGAGGTGTACAGTTGGAGCTGTAAAATGTAATGTCTAATTAATATTTCAGTAACTCTGCTTGTTTCCACCACTGCATGGAAGTTTGATGTTCAGTGTCAAATATAGAGAACGTGAAGTTGACGTGAAGATCATGTTGAATTTTGGGTGCGCTCCATGTGTAAAGGATCCCGCTGTCTTTCTGTTGCTGAGTTGGAGCTGTGAGTTGGTTACTTTTGACAACATTCCTACATCAATGAAAGTGTGTTCTCAGCTTACACATGTAGATACTTACATTGTGTCCGCCATGTTTAAATTAAGTGAGTAAGTTAAGTTTGCAGTCAATTGAAGCTGTAACACACTCAAGCTAACTGGCTATGGATTAGCGTTAGCTTATCCCAGTTTCTGTTGCTTTATTCAGCAAATATCAGTTTGCTGTTAGTAGCTGCTTGTTAGTGACTCATACACATCTGCCTTTTTGTCTCACAGTAACATGGTAGAGGACCCAAGCTTGAGAAAGACACACCACCCCCCACGGGGAGGGAGAGTTTTTATATATATATATATATATATATATATATATATATATATATATATATATTGTTTGGCTGTAACAGGTAACAGGTATCTAGTAGTTAAATAATAACTAGAGTATTAATTCCTCCCAAACAGAATCAGAGGGGAAGAGTGTGGGGGTGTGTGTGTGTGGGGGGGGGGGGGGGGGGGGGGGGGGGGTGAGTAGTGGGCAGAATAGGACAGGCTCCTGCTGTCCTCCTCAGGGTGGGATCTCTTACATCAATTTAATGTACTTCATGTTTTCATGCTAATCTGTGTTTGGCCAAGACACATAAAATGATGATTGCCCTC
Organism: Euthynnus affinis; assembly: GCA_029490765.1. NCBI lineage: Eukaryota > Metazoa > Chordata > Actinopteri > Scombriformes > Scombridae > Euthynnus > Euthynnus affinis. Next base: position 317,676 of record CM055846.1, on the reverse strand, counting down.
TCTAACCAATCAACAACCAGAATGTAATATGGACATCATTCCTTCAATTCTCTACAACTGTAAAGTACATGAGTGTGAGGAACTGTTAAGAAAAGAAGACTGGTGAGATATAGAAAAATTGGGAGCAGCATATTAGAAAATAAATTATAATGCAAATTGTAAACTATATTTTTAAACACATCAGTAAAACATTACGTCTTATTTAGGCCCCTTCAATGACAAAATTTCTTTTTTTCAGATTTAGAGGTTTCATTTCACTTCTTCTATCGAGCAGTAGATAGCTGCTTCTGCAGCCCTGAAGGACTCTTTATAGGACTGTTAAGGACTGTTGTTAAGCTAAACAGGAGGATGGATCTGGACTGTGCAGCACAGCAGCAGTGGAGGAGTTCCTGAGTGAGAAATTAGACCAGATATAGACACAGGAATCTAACTTTCTTGAACTTAAGTCTTTAGTTCTTGAACTAAGTTAATCTGTCCATACCTGAGAGTGTCTACCTGTCTGTCCATACCTGAGAGTGTCCACCTGTCTGTCCATACCTAAGAGTTTCCACCTGTCTGTCCATACCTGAGAGTGTCCAGTCTCCAGTGTGGATCCTCCAGTCCAGCAGACAGCAGCTTCTCTCCTGAGTCTCCTGGATGATTGTACCTTAGGTCCAGCTCTCTCAGATGGGAGGGGTTGGAGCTCAGAGCTGAGGCCAGAGAAGAACAGCCTTCCTCTGTGATCAGACATCCTGACAGGCTGCAGACACAAAATGACACACGTCACATGATCTGAGATCACATGTGTTTATTACTGTCATCACCAATGTGTTTCTGTGATTTTTAGAGTTAAACTTAATACTTTCAGTCACTACTTCTCAATTCAAATGGCTCACCACTGTAAGGCTTTTACTGTGAAGTTGTTAAAGCTTTCTATAACCTTAGTCAACATGATTTTAAGGACTGCTAACTCTTCACTGTATAAAAATAGATCTAAATAAAAGGATATTAAGAGAAGAAACAACCACAGTGAGCTGATTAGATGAAGAGCTGCAGGTGACAGATGCTCACAGTTGAATACAGAACAATCTCAACTAATGTTGCATATAAGGACTGAACATTGTGGGAAAACAGTGAGGAAACATTTCTGACTCCATTCAGTTTCAGGAATCATCCAGAGTTTGGAGTTTGTTTGGAAAAGAAAACCCAAGAATTAATTGGTGGTGAACCACATAACAGCTGGGATTCACTGTCATATCACAATGGTGAGTAAAAAATCACTATCATTCCAGCACAGATAATGCTCTGAAATTAAAAGAAACTGTAACTGTTAAAATCTGTTCACTGATTGTATAACTGTTTGTATGTGTTTTACTTTAGGCCAGTTACACAGTTCTTCATTCAGGTTTTGGATCTTAAAACTCCTCTCTGGTATTTCAGGTTCCAACAGCAGAGACAGAACAAAACTAATAAAAATATATTCATAAAAAGTTGTTCACAAACTATAAACACACAACTGGTCTGAAAATAACCTGAATATAGACCAGGTGTTTATCTATTCATATAAAATTACAGTTTAAATGGTGATCAGTTGGACAGATTGATGAATCCTAACCTGAGAGTTTCCAGTGTACAGTGTGGACTCTCCAGTCCAACAGACAGCTGCTTCACTCCTGAATCCTGAAGGTTGTTGTTACTCAGGTCCAGCTCTCTCAGACTAGAGGACTGGGAGCTGAGAACTGAGGACAGAGCTTCACAGCTTCTCTCTGACAGGTTACAGCCATTTAGTCTGAAGAACACAATTGGAAAAACTATTTAATGAAATATTTATATTTCTCCCCTCTTGAAAAAATCCCTTTGAATATCTTTTCAATCAATAAATCAATAAATCAATAACTGTCTGTGTACTTACAGAGCTTTCTTGGAGGCTTTGACCACTGGCAGCAGCCTCAGAAGAGCCTCCTCTGAAGCAGAGTATTTCTTCAGGTCAAACACGTCCAGATCTTTTTCTGATGACAGTAAGATGAAGCCCAGAGCTGACCACTGAGCAGGAGACAGTTCATCTGTGGAGAGACTTCCTGATCTCAGGGACTGTTGGATCTCCTCCACTAGAGAACGATCATTCAGTTCATTCAGACAGTGGAACAGATTGATGCTTCTCTCTGCAGATAGATTCTCACTGATCTTCTTTGTGATGTACTTGACTGTTTCCTGATTGGTCTGTGAGCTACTTCCTGTCTGTGTCAGCAGACCTCGTAGGAGAGTCTGATTGGTCTGTAGTGAAAGACCCAGGAGGAAGCGGAGGAACAAGTCCAGGTGTCCATTTGGACTCTTTAAGGCCTCGTCCACAGCACTCTGGTAGAAGTGTTTCTCTGCAGATTTGTCTTTTCTTGTTTCAGACTTCTGGGATGTTGTTTGTTTTTTTAACAGCAGATTGACTCCAGACTTGATGAATGTCAGATGGACATGAAGAGCAGCCAGAAACTCCTGAACGCTCAGATGAATGAAGCAGAACACCTTCTCCTGGTACAGCCCTCTCTCCTCTTTAAAGACCTGTGTGAACACTCCTGAGTACACTGAGGCTGCTCTGATATCGATGCCACACTCTGTCAGGTCTGATTCATAGAAGATCAGGTTTCCTTTCTGCAGCTGCTCAAAAGCCAGTTTTCCCAGAGACTCAATCATCTTCCTGCTGTCTGGACTCCAGTGTGGATCTGTCTCAGCTCTTCCATCATACTTGATGTTCTTCACTTTGGCCTGAACCACCAGGAAGTGGATGTACATCTCAGTCAGGGTCTTGGGCAGCTCTCCTCCCTCTCTGCTTTTCAACAGATCCTCCAGAACTGTAGCAGTGATCCAGCAGAAGACTGGCATGTGGCACATGATGTGGAGGCTTCGTGATCTCTTGATGTAGGAGATGATGCTGCTGGCCTGCTCCTCATCTCTGAATCTCTTCCTGAAGTACTCCTCCTTCTGTGGGTCAGTGAACCCTCTGACCTCTGTTACCATGTCAACACACAAAGGAGGGATCTGATTGGCTGCTGCAGGTCGTGTGGTTATCCAGAGGCGAGCAGAGGGAAGCAGTTTCCCCCTGATGAGGTTTGTCAGCAGCACATCCACTGAGGTGGACTCTGTAACATCAGTCAGGATCTCATTGTTGTGGAAGTCCAGAGGAAGTCGACACTCATCCAGACCGTCAAAGATGAACACAACCTGGAACTCTTCAAACCTGCAGATTCCTGCTTCTTTGGTTTCAGTAAAGAAGTGATGAACAAGTTCCACCAAGCTGTACTTTTTCTCTTTCAGCACATTCAGCTCTCTGAAAGTGAATGGAAATGTGAAGTGTATGTCCTGGTTGGCTTTGTCTTCAGCCCAGTCCAGAGTGAACTTCTGTGTTAAGACTGTTTTCCCAATGCCAGCCACTCCCTTTGTCATCACTGTTCTGATTGGTTCATCTCTTCCAGGTGAGGCTTTAAAGATGTCTTCTTGTCTGATGGTTGTTTCTGGTCTGTCTGGTTTCCTGGATGCTGTTTCAATCTGTCTGACCTCATGTTCATCATTGACCTCTGCAGTCCCTCCCTCTGTGATGTAGAGCTCTGTGTAGATCTGATTCAGAAGGGTTGGGTTTCCTGCTTTAGCAATCCCCTCAAACACACACTGGAACTTCTTCTTCAGGTTAGACTTGAGTTTATGTCGACACAGTGCAGCAGGAGTTCCTTAAATAAGAAAGAAGAGATTAAATCAATCAGAGTTCATTGATATATTAAAAGAGTATAAAAATATTTTCCTCCATCAGTAAATGTCTCATTTATCCATCATGTTAAATCTTTATAGAAATCCTCTTACTGCTCTGCAGACAGTCAGCCAGCTCCTCCTGCTTCATTCTCCTCAGGAAGTGCAGTGTGATCTTCAGAAATGCGTCTCTGCTGCTCCTCCTCTGCTCTTCCTCCTCACCATCCAGCACCTCCTCATCCTCCCTGTGACTCTCTAAGCATTCTGGGTAATCTGGACTCAGAACCTTCTGCATCTTCTTCAGCTCGTTCTTCACAAAAGTGACGATGTTCTCCTCCAGCAGCTGGAACAGAATACTATATGAATGACACAATCAAACTGAAACCATGAAGCAAACATCAGATCCATGTTGGACAGACTGACAATCCACTGGTCTACAAAGTGCAGCATGGAGATGATTGTGAACAGAACAGATGTAAAAGTAGTTGTTGTACATGTACAGACCATAAATATGGAGTCCAGGTGTGTTTGATGCTGCTGGGCAGACTGACCACTGGGAACCTCTGAGCTCTCCTGGTCCACTCTGTGGAGGAATCATGAAGAATGAGCTCACATTATGTCTGTCCACACAGAGACAAACACAAGCTAAAGGTCCATCAAGTGATATTTGGATGTGAACAAAGAATCAGATGACTCCCTGTGGTGGTAAAGCTTTACTAGTCCTGCTGATCCCACTGAGAATCAACAGCTCAGTCTGTTTGTAGCTTTCAGCTCAGTGTTTTGCTTCATCAGTCAGTTTGGTTTAGTCCCAACAGCTCTGAACAACCCTCCATACAGCTCTCCCTCCCTCACTGTACACTGCTGAAGTGCCCTGGAGCAAGGCAGCTACAACCTCCAGCTGCTCCAGTGGAGCTGCTCAGTGTCTGCTTGTATCAGACTGGTTGAACTGGGCAGCTCCCAGTATGTTGTGTTTGAGCAGGTTGAGGAGTATTTAGTCAGACACAGTTTGTTGTTGAGCTTCAGTCTGGCTTTACAGCAGCAGACTCTACTGACACCTGTCTGATTCATTTGTTTGATTTTATTAGACAAAACCTTGATGGAGGAAATTATGCTGACTTGCAGAAAGCTGTTGACACAGTGAATCATTCTGTACTGTTGCCATAGTTACAGTGCATGGTGTTTGGACATACTGCTGTAAAATGGTTTATTTCTTACATTACAGGAAGAACTCAAGTCTGTGATGTTGAAGTGGTTCTATCAGAACCTCAGGATATTACATGTGTGGTGCTGCATGGTTCTATTTTAGGGCCTCTTTTATTTCTTATGTATATAAATGATACAACAGCTGCTGTGACATGCAAGCTGCTGCTGTATGCTGATGATTCTGCATTACTGGTATCTGGGAATGATGTCAGTGAAATTCACAACTCTTAGTAATGAATCAGAAAGTGTGAGAGAGTGGCTCATAGATAACAAGCTTTCAATGCATTTGGATAAAACCCAGTTAATCCTGTTTGGAACAAAGACGTTGAAAATCTTTTGTAATGGAACTGAAATTTTATAATATTTTGTCTCATATTTAGGAATAATATTGGACCAGTCACTGTCCTGTGAATCTGTTGTTGATCAAATATTATCTAAGAGTGGCAGAAAACTTAAGTTCCTGTTTCACAGACTAAGACTCTTTTTGACTTTTCTGTTGAGAAACTTCTCGTGTCCTCATTGGTGCAGCGTCAGTTTGATTCTGCCTGTTCTGATTGGTTCAGTGGTTTGACATCTGAATTTAGGAACAAACTGCAGGTGATGCAAAATAATATTATTCAGTATTTATTAAATGTTTCCTCTTTAACTGATGTTGGTGATGAATTCAGAAGTGTAGGACTGCTGCCAGTACAGCTCAGAGTAGAACAACAGAAGCTGCATCATATGTTCAACATTATCAATGGGTTTGCTCCTCAATACTTCACAGATAACACTGGAACATACTCAGCATGGCTATAACACCAGGGCCAGTGTGTGTTCATATAAAGTCCCTCCAGTGAATAATGTAGCCAGCAGTTCCTTTTTTAAGCTGCTGCCGTGTTGTGGAACAGCCTCCTGTTACACATCCAGCTGTTAAACATGAGAGGAGCTTATAGAAGTCAGGTCAGGACTTATTTATGGAACATGCTCACAGGTTTATAATGAAATCTGTAATTCCAGTTTTACTTCAGACATCAAACTGTCTTTGTTGTACTTTGTGTTTTAATGTGAATGTTTATTGTTTTATTTAATTTGTGGTGATTTAGTTTTATGTTGTTTGTCTTGTGTTTTGTCTTTTAACATTTTGGGATCATGTTGGAAATAAATGTTTTCACTTTAACATGTTTTTATGTCTGTAATGTATAAATAAATCATATCATGTCACTTTTCATATGAACAACTGAGTGCAACACCATGAATGTCTTCCAGGAGAGACTGTCTGATCATGTGATCTGTTATCTCCATATTTAAATGATTATCACGTCTCCTCCCTCTCTATGACGGCCGGCTTTTCACTGACGTGGTCGGACAACACGTCGTACAAACCAGTTCTTTTCTAGCATAACCCGACGTTTACTGTCAGTTACAGCTTACATCTGATCAGCAGATGGACGTCCTCCTTTAAAATCAATGTAACCTTCCTTCGACCGGTCGCTCTTAAAGGACAGACAGCTGGGTTCAGGTCCAGGAGAGTCTGGTCTCTGCTGCTGGATCCTGAAACAACAACAACAGTTCTGATAAATGTGCATGTTGGATAGAAATGAAAAGTCTGTTCAGTCTTTGCAGCTTTACATTCTGACCTTCCATCAGCAGGTTGTCCAGCTGTAAAATTTAAAGGTTCATACATGGACCGGTCACTCTTCATGGACACACAGCTGGGTCCAGGTCCAGGTCCAGGTCCAGGTCCAGATCCAGGTCCAGGTCCAGGTCCAGGTCCAGCAGACTCTGGTCTGTGCTGCTTCTTTGTTCTTCAACACAACACACACAGAGCTTTGAGTGTGAATAATGATGGTGGAGTGATGTGAGTGGAGAACAGTGATGGACAGTTAGAGATCCTCATCTCACCTCTGAGCTTTGGTCTGGCTGTCATGTTCCCCACACAGAGAGCTTTTAGAGGGAGGGACTCCCTCCTCTCTGTCCTCACACTGATCCATAGCAGAGAAACACCTTCACACAAACACAACAACAAGCTCATTCATTACAACAAGCTGCACATCACACCAGCACTGCAGTTACAACGGCGCCATTCTTGATTCAACCACCAGATGGCAGCAAAGTAAGACATTATTCTTCATTTCCACTGAGGTTTAATGTTTAATGTTTGACTTTCAGAAGGTTCCAGTTCTCTGTTGGCTTTTCATTTACCACTATAGAGCACATTTAATGGAGATGAGCTGCTGGTGGAGTCAGCTGTGTGGCAGAAGAAATAAAAACAGTCAGCAGGTGAATTCAGATCCACATCCAGTCACAGAGTCTTTGTAGCTTCACCTGCAGAGGAAACACAGAGAGAGAAACTGCTGCTGATTCTCCTTCATCAGTCCTTCATCATCAGTCTGAGGACTCTGCTTTTCTATGGACTCATTTGTACTTCTTGCTGTTTTCATTAGAGATTGTACTGAATGACACTTTATTGATTAATAACAGTTAAGCAGCATATCACACTCAGAGGCCTGACATGTATTTCAACTGATGATTTAGTGAATAAACATAAAGATACTGATGCAACAATTTTCACAAATATCAGTGGAGACAAAACTTGTGAAGTTTGTCAGACACTAAACGTGTTCTCTCTCTTTTATCCCCGAGGAGATTAGAAGGAGCCACAAGATCACATGAATGTTTGTATTTCAGAGCATCAATGCATCATATTTTTATTTACATTCATCTTTATTTATGGTTCTGTTATAGTTGCTACAGCTGTGTTATATTCTATTTTATCTTGAGGGAATGTTGTCTGTCAATCAGTGTTAGATTATAAGGATCAAAGTACAGACGTCTCCATGATTTATGGTTGAATTAATGGAGCATCACCATCATCATCATCATCACCATCATCATCACCATCACCATCATCATCACCATCATCACCATCATCACCATCATCATCACCATCATCATCATCATCATCATCATCACCATCACCATCACCATCATCATCATCACCATCATCATCATCATCATCACCATCACCACCATCATCATCATCACCATCATCATCACCATCATCATCATCATCATCATCATCATCATCATCATCATCATCATCTCCAGTAAAGATGAAAACAGGCAGAATAAGAGAGAACAATCTGTCTGACTCAACACTAAATGCAGTTCTGTACAGCAGAACAAAGATCTTCCTGTGATGAGGCATCACATTGTAGTTTAAACTCCGTCATTATTCCACAAACAGAGTTTACTGTGTTTTGATGACAGTGATTCACTTTGTAGTTTATATAATGTGACACTGATTTTATATGGATATAGTATAAAGATACTGAATGAAGGTTTGGCAGCAACATAAACTTTTGTTTCTATTGCTGCAGCTCTTAGTTTGGTTCAAATACTGAATATCATCAATGAAAAGATGTTTTCAACAGTTTGTCTGTGATATAGTTTAGAAAGATTTCAGAGAATATTATTGATGACTTTTTATTAGCTGTTAATCACTAACCATACCAGCTGTGAAACAAAGTCTCCCTCACTACCAGCATGATACTGGTTATTAAAACATGCAGCAGTTTAAAGGTGACTGAATGGGGCGACCCTTCATACTGACACTAAACTTCTCTGACAATCAATAAAATGTTTCACACAAACAAACTCAAGACTGTTTGAAAGCGTTTGAGTTGATTTGATGTCAAAGCTGTCAGAACAGAATCACATGACTGTGTTTAAGTGCAGTTAGTGACGTGTTGAAAGCTGATAAAATGTGTATCTGTCAGGTTGGTGAGCTGTTGTTGACTTGCTAGCTAGTGACAGTGTTCCTAATATAACTGCAGCACATTTTACTGTTTGATGAACAATAAATTCACTGCAGAACATCTATTAAAACATGCTTTACTTTTACTGCTCAACATTAAACACAACTAAACAGCATATTATTAATAATCTATTTCATTCATTTATGAAAAGCAGCAGCATCATACATTGAGCCTTTAACACTCAGTGTCAGCTGTGTATTTATTTGAGTCTCATTTATTATTATTGATGCACATATTACATGTTATATGCAGGTAATGTTTCAGAGTAACAACAGACAGTGAAAGGTTGACTGTTGGAATTAGTGTTAAAATAGTGCAGATGTGGAACAATGGGTGGCACAGAGGTAACATTCATTATTGTCTCTGATGCTGTGAAATACACCCAGTGATGGAGGAAACTCAACTGCAGTCAAATACAACAGTTGTTGAAACAAGTAGATTGAAGGTCATTTGTTGGTTTGTGATGTCACTATTGTTCAGCCAGCACATGGTCTCAGTTGGGTGTTGTGTGTTAGCAGCGACCCACGCTGACACAGTTCTATAGCAGCTAGTTTAACTGACATGCTAACATCCAGCATTTCATTCAAACTGAGCAGAGCAAACACTGACAGGCATCTTTTATTCTCCCTCTAAATGTTCTTGTTGCTGCATCATCTGTAGATTCTCTTTACATCATAGATGCTTTCCAAGCTAGCAGCATACGAGCTGTCTGAGGCTAATGAGCTGCTAATAAAACCCTCTCACTCATTTTTACTGTTGGACTAACTGTTATGTATTTTGATCTTTTTCCTTTTAATCTTGTATCTGTCTTCTATATTAACTACTGACAAACACCTTTGTTCTCACTCTGGTTTATTGTGTAACTAAACACTTAGTGAGGACAGAAGAACAGTTCAAAGAAAGAGAACAGCAGCTTCTCTCACACACTTGGCTTCCTGGAAATCACAGACCAGTCTCCAGCGGAGGATTTAAAGTCTGTTTGTTTCCGCCTTTGGTAACGCGTCCATGTGAGCACAATATCACACACAGAAATATCTTTAACAAACTTTTCCAGCGTTATTTCATTGTGTAAATGCATTTATAACGATCATAAAAATATGTAGATTATTTTAACATTAAGAAAACTTGCGATATAAAATTTCGGGTTTGTTTCGGGCTCGGGCCTGCAAATCAAGTTAATTGATCGGGCTGGATTTTTTAGGCCCGATCTTACCTTTAGTCACTAATACAGACAGAGCAGGTTGTTGTTTTTCTCCACAAAGAAGACAAATGTTGGAAGTTATTGATCTGTGAACACTGACTCAGTACTGTCAGCTGTTATTGGACACTTTGAACAGTGACACTAAAATGGAGGAAAACTTCCAGCATGTTGATTTGTGTTGACTGTTAGTAGAGTTCTGAACTACAGATTTCTGCTGTTTCTACTGGAACTAAACTAACAAGATGAACAAAGAGTCATTCAAGAGTCAAACACTGAAAACTGTCACAATACAAACACAATAAAGTCACAATAAAGTCACAATAAAGTCACAATAAATACCTTTAAACGGAGAAAACAAGCTGCGACACGACCAGAGCTCAAAGATGAAGTAAACTCCTAAAGGAAAAACAGGAAATACCAGAGATGAGAGACAGGATGTGGCGTCTCTCCAACACAAACTGCAGGGCGTCACTTTCATTAACAGATCAGTTTAATAAAGAAAAGAAAAGAAGGAAACTTCTGTTCAGTGAAAGACAGACGCCATCTTTACCCGACAACAACCAGAAAGTTTCCCAAGCAGACAAACTCAAACTTAAATTATATTAATATACACATTAATAATCTTTCACATTATGATCCTTTTATTTGTTACCTTTTGCATGTGTGTGTAACAGGCAGAGTGTGTGTTGTGTATCTGTGTAGCTGCATTATTACTATAATGATAAAACATCCTTAAAATAACAGTGAAACATTGACTTCAGATCAGGTTTTAGTTGATCAATAGTTCAATCACTCTGCTGCTTCAAGACAGCAAAGCACCAACAATGTACCTGACCACACCTGACTGTTACACCCTGCTATAAATACTCATAGAGAGATAATCAGAGTATTTACTGCCCTCCAGTGGTCACTGTCAGTAACTACAACTCTCCACATACAGCACAAACATCTGCATGATGGCAGTTTTACTGATAAATGGCTCTTCTGTGTCGGCTTCATGTTTCAGCTCTGGAGGTTTCTGGTTGGACGGAGCTGCAGTCAGACTGTAAAATATTTCATACACAAGTCAATATTTTTCAGATGTTTGACTGAATATTGTAATAAACTTTTATTATATTCAGAGTGTTTCCATTTTATGAAAACACAACCTGCAGTGTGACTTTTGACATCAGCTGATCTTCTTTAATGAGTTTAGTCTGAACTGGAGAGTTTAATAAAGAAAAGAAAAGAAGGAAACGTCCACTTTAGTCCAGTGAAAGTTGATCTAATCTGAACCTGATAAACTGAGTGTGAAATGTCCTCAAACAGCCACCGTACAGTCAGATTAATAATAAGCACAGAGAGAATGAACACTAATAACTTCAATATAAAAACAAACAAACATGTTAACATGTCGTCTTGTTTTCACACATCATTTAAATTCATTTATAAAAGCTGTAAAACCTTCAACACTCTCACATGTTTATAGAAACATTTACTGAAGCAAAGTTATTGATGTGATATGATTTATTTATTTATCAATGACAGAAATCCAAAGTCTTTTATGAATAAATAAACCTTTGCTTTAGGAAACTACAGTTCTTCTGTGGCGCCACCTGCAGGACAAAGTGTGTGTTTTCATCTCTTCACTGTTGTCTGCAGCAGGAACTAGGGGAGTAGTTTTCAAAATAAAAGCCCCTCTAATCCAAACAGGAAGTGAGACTGGGTGCGTACCCTAACCCTCCTTTTGTTCTGAATCACATCTTCAGACTAGCAAGATGCAAAGTTTCAAGCAGCACGGCAGAAAGCAGGAAGACAAAGACAAAAGCAAACAGCCTAAAAACAGCAGAAAGTGTTTGAAAGTCTCCGTGTGTCGGGCCAGAAGGTCCGATCCATCCTGGCCCGTCCCAGAGGTGGCAGAGTGGTGGGGGAGCAGAGTCCGTCCCCTCCTGTTCATGGACAGGCGGGTTCACTTCCTCCATCAGTCAAAGTATCTACATGTAGCGCAGCAGCTCTTGTGTCTCATGCTGCTTTGTCCACTCAGTGGCGGCAGCTCGTCTCTGATTGGCTCTTAGAGGTGAGTTCTGGTGACCGATGGCGGGGGTCATTTATCCAGACGGTACCATCGGGTCATACTGGGCTGTGATTGGTCTTCCCGTCCTGCTGGCTCTTGTATCTTGAAGGATCAAAGGTGGTTTGGGTCAGTGTTCTGGTGACCCTGCAGGAGATGAAGGTTCCTGATGGGATCCTTTGTGTCTGCAGGAGGTAGTTTAGATGCTCAGTGAGGAGTTTGGGACTCACTTCTATGTTACTGGCAGCATTCCTGAGCTGTTGGAGAAACAGCTGGTCGCTTGTTTGAGGCTTCTGCTGTCGGCCTTCCAGACACACACAGACTTTATCCTACAAGTTTGTACGAGGCTCAGTGTGCAGCCAGCAGCCGTCCTCACACTTCACTAACACACAACTAGTGTTCAACTAACTGGGACACGTCTGAGGGTTACTGGTGGAGAAACACCACCAAGCAGCTCAGAGCCAGACTGTGACACCATCATGAAGATATGAGACGTTTGTCAAGATCAAATATGATCAACACAGTAAGAAAATTAACAGAATAGAGCTGAAAGATTCCTGTTATACACACACACTCACACTCACACTCACACACACACACACACACACACACACATATATATATAATAGACATGGAAAAGCAAATGAAACAGGATCAGATGGTTTGTTATTTAGTTTATTTGTTTGTTTATTTATTTATTTGTTTGTTGTTGTTTCAGGTGTTTGTGAACTTTGCGAAGGACCAGAGTGACGACTATCACTCCAAAGACTCGGTGAGACGGAAAGACGTCGCCATCGATGTTCCCGCGCTGAGCTCCGGCCGAGGAGCGTGCGGGGACGACAAACAGAGAGAGAGCGTCATGTGATCATGTGACTCACCTGCTGTGATGTCATGCTGATGGTGGGCGGGGTCAGCTGCCGCCTCATGCCAGTCAATGCAAACCATTTCCTGTGGAGGCGCCGCGCTGCTCGCCGGCCGCCGCCCACACTGACTGTTGTAAACTTGAATAACAGCCGCCATGTTTCCTCCAGCGGCACGCCGCCGGGCGCCGCCGGGAGCCGCCATGTTTAGTTTTCTTCTCTGTAATCCGAGCGGCGCCTCCGATGACGGAACGATTCAGGGTCTGTTTGTTTTTGTCACCATGAAGAATCCAAATCATTTCAACGGCCGAGGGCTCGACTGCAAAAATCCTTTTTTAAAACGTTTGATTCCATTTTGTTTTGTCAGACTTTTATTTATATGTGTAGCTGAAACAGGCGGCATTACTGTTTCCTGTAGCGTTTAACAGCCAATCAGAGTGATCGATCAGCTGATTGATTTTATAGTTTTTTTAAGAAAAGATGATAAAAAAGAGCAGATTTGTTGTTTTGGTGTCTGAGCAGTAAAATACCTCATCAGCTTCTGAAAGCACACTACAGTATTTGACTTCCCTGAGGACAGCTGATCACTTATTGATTCCTGCTGATCGATCATTGATTCCTGCTGATCGATCATTGATTCCTGCTGATGGATCGATCAGTCCGCTGCTGTTGGAGCTGCAGGTGATTCTCTGCTGACAGCAGCTGCTCAGACTTCTTCAGCACTTTATGTGTTCATCAGATCAGTTTGTCTTTGCACTGAAATCCTCTGATGATGTATTGATTGTTTTGAACTGATCAACTGGAAAATGTTTATTGATTATCAGTTTAAATGTGACAGAAAAGGCTGATGGGAAGAAGAACTGTTACTGGTCCTGAACAACACAATAAATGAAACAAATCTAGCGACTGCTTCATTCTTCCGTCTCTGCTTCATCAGTCACATCTTCTGGGATTTGAGCTCTAAAAGCTTTTATGTTCAATAAAACAACAAAAACCTGCAGAGAGTAAAACCAGCTGATCATCGACCTGCAGTCAGTGAGCGGAGGTCAGCTAAACAGGAAATAAAAGGAAAACATGATTTCAGCAGGTCTGTGAGCCAATGAGAAGAGAGCGGAGCCACTTCACTCACATTCAGCCTCATCTCTGTCTGAATTACACATTTACTGTGAAAAAGACTCTAATCAATATAATGAGTGAGCAGAGATGTGCTGATAACATGACAACTATAATAATATAATAATGACCACAACGATGCGCTGCAGCCAAGCAGCTTGAGACAGGAAGTGCCCTGTAACCATAGCAACAAACTCCACTGAAACAACACAGTTTAACATCCAGATCATTAACTAGTCATTAATATTAATTAACCTCCATTATTTAACGAGTCGTTCAGGTTACATTTTCAGTGGCTCCTAGTGTGACTTTATTTTGAAATATCATCCATGTTGTACTTCCAGTTGTGTATTATTTTGGAGGCACTGAGCAGAGTTGATAGTGACTTCCTGTGACTGGTTCAGTGTTGTGATCCTCACACAGACTGGACGAGGAGAGACGTTGTTAACGACACACTTTTACTTCCTGCTGCGTCCACAAACACACATCAGAGCTGCAGGTTACCCACAGTGCATTGCGGTTCCTGGTCATTTCCACCTTGACGTGGACGAGCTGCTGAATCACAGATTCAAAACAGAAGTTTGCTGAATTTATCCTGTTTTTATTTGGAAATAATTTACCCAACATACATTTCTGCAGTTTACTACAAAAACAGTTTTACATCATAAATATTTTATATCACTTTCATAAAAATACATTTTATAACAACAAAACTTTATTTAAATCTGTATACATAAAATGCAACAATACATACAAACTGTTCAGCACAAAGCCTTAAAAACTCTTCACATGTTTAAGTTGTATAATTATAATTTATTTACTCTAAACTCCTGGAATATACGTCTATATAGATGAATTTATTAGTTAAAACTCTTCAAATGACATCTGATCCTTCATGAAACATCCAGAATGTGTAAATATTTAAATATGTTTAGTTTGCAGAGTTGAACTGCTTCACTGTAAAGTCCATTCTCAGTGTTTGTGCTCTGCAGGCTTCAAGTTTCCAAACTAGAGGTGACGTCATCAATCCTGCAGGTGTTACAGTGAGATTTAAGGTGAGCTCAGAGAAACAGAGAAGAAGAAGAACGTGTTTGAGTGGAGGAGACTTTAATGATGTTTGAAGCAAAACGCTTCTGTTGAACCAAATCAATAGAAACAAAAGTTCATCAAGTGTTCTTTATGAAAATGACATTTTGTTGATGAAATGTTGGTCAAAGAAATGAAGCAGATAGTTGTAATTATTGTGGATTGATCTTTGTTTCATAGCACATAATCCTTTTGATGTGAGAGAACATGCTCTGTTTATCTTTGATTCAAACCAACTTCACTGTATGAAGACAAGCAGCTCTGTTCTCTGTCACAAACTGTTTCATCCAGTGAAACTCAAACTAGTTTCTTTAAAGTTCATGCGTCTGCATTGATATTAATGCTGCTAATATCCATATCAATCCAGACAGAAATGATCAGAACAATGTTCTTCCAGACACTATGTGTAGGATGTGAAAGTGAGTTGAGTTTGGCTCCATCTGGTGGGAGGATGAAGAATGACTGCGTGTCAGACAGAATGTTTGTCAGCCTCCACATGTTGGAAATATTGTTGAAATACCTTCACAGTGTTTGTCTGTCTCTCTTTGTATTTTAATATCAGGATGTTTGTCTGTCTGTTCAGTTCATTTGATTTCCATCAAAGCTGCAATCAGCTGTTGTTCTACTATCAGTCCACTAGATGGCCTCGTGATGCACATGTGGAGGAATTTACAGCTGTGTTTCATGTCAATTACAAGTCAGTTTAACTCTGAGCGGCAGCCAAAGGTGACTAATAATTTATATATAACAGAACAGACTGAAGATGCTGGAAAATGATTCTTTGTGCAAATATGTTCCAAATCTTTACATTTGATTCTTTTCATGTAAAAACAGTTTTCAGTGTTTTCTGCTGTTTTTTCTTCTTGTAAGGATGGAAAGCATTTATGAGACTGGAGGTCTGAGACTGACCCATGGAGAACCTTCCTGAAGCCAACATGCATCAATGAACGTTAAAAATAAAGAGTCCTGATGTGAAACAGAGCTGAGGATCATTAGACCTGACCCAGACTGTGTTGGACCTGAACAGACCCAAACAGAGAGAGAACATCCACCCTGACAGCAGCATGATGCTCCATTAATTCACTGAGCAATGTTTGAGATCTTTGTCAGTAAATATCACAGAGCAGAACAAGCTGACACTCAGATGTCTGTGATCCACTCAACACATTTCTCAACAGATCTTACTCTTCATCTACACATTTTAAACTGAATATATTGTGACTGTCTCTCTCAGGAGTCCAACTGGATTCTTCTGTTGGATGGTTTCCATGGTTACGTATTCATTTTGCTCTGTTGTTTGTGTGTAATACATTAGATTGGTGTTTATATTCAGGGCCGTAGCCAGGATTTTAGAAATACCCAGAATACAACAACATAAATAATATGTATAATTATTTAGATTTTATTCATGTAATTATTCAATTATATTCTATATTTTGTACATTTTATTAAACATGAAGGACTAAATGTTTCTAAATGTCCTCCACACTGCCAGGAATTAATCATGGTGGAGAAATACAAAATACATTTATTATTATTTAAGGAATAAACAGTGACACCTGCTGGCTTTAATCACACATGACAGCTGAGTGCTGATGATGCACAACTTATTTAGAAACAGTCAATGAACAACAGCTGTCAGACTGAATGTGAGCTAAACACATTAAAGTGACACTTTAAACAGTCCTGAAACTGTCAAATACCTTCAATCTACTAGATGAAATTAGATATGAATTAACATGCACACACACAAAAATAAATGGAGAAAACTAACATCAGCTACTGATCATCATCAACTTTATTCTCTACACAGGAACTAAATAAACACTCCAGAGAAAAACTAAATACTTCCTGTATGTCAGAAACACACAACAGCTCCTGGACTTCTCATCTCTAATGCTGTGTTCACATCATATGGGATGGATGGTAGAGGCGGGAAACATTCCCATGTTTACAACTTGCCAGCGTTCATGTCACACAACAAATCAAGACGGCTGCATGATTACAAAGTTGCTGGAATGAGGCTGAAAAATACTCTTATTGACAATAATCCAGCATATCCAGTAAATATCAGAGCTTTCAGCTTTTCCACTTCATAATTACCACTTGAATGTTGACCTGAATTCTATTTACAAGTCACAATCTCATAATTAGCATCATTCCAATATGATATGAAGGCAGCATAAAGCAGCCACACTCCAGCTGCTGAGCCTCAGCCTTCACCATTAGAGGTGTTCATTTAACCAGCCAATAGGAGGCCTGTTGTTCTGACCATCATTAGTCATGTGATCTCTAAAGAAGTGAAGGAATCAGGTAACACACTTACTATGAAACTACTATAAGAACTACAACAAAACATAGTGAAGATCCCATTCCCATTATCCCATTACAGTTCAAGCCTTTCTAATACACTAACAACAGAAAACAACAACAACTGGACTCAGTTTATCATTTGATTCATTTTACAAACAAACTGTCAATCATGTGGAAACCATGTTTACATTTACAAGCAGTGAGAGATCATGTTGGTACTAAATACCATCAGCTGTGTGTGATCCTGTACAGACTGAACTATCTGGTCAGCAGTGAGAAAGTTTCTCTAACAGGAGGAGACTCTTCCTCCTACAGATCACACAGAGACGCTGAGGAACCATAATTAAGCCCAAACCCAGCATACAGAGACTGAGTGAATGTGGTGTTGAAGGTGTGGAGGTGGATCAGTGTTTTAGAGGAGACTCTGTAGAAGGACAGAGTGCCAGCAGAACAGTCCACATACACTGCTACTCTGTTAGAGACGGAGGAGGAGGAGGAGGAGATGGATGTTCTTATGTTATTGTGCCAGACAGAGTAACGACCATCATCATAGCAGCTCAGACTCCAGGACTGATCATTATCTCCAAACCAACAGTCTTTACTGTTTCCTTTCCTGCTGATTCCTCTGTAACTCACTGATATAGAAACTCCTCCTCTCCACTCGACCTCCCAGTAACAGCGACCAGTCAGATCATTTCTACACAGCAGCTGAGACCAGCCAATAAATCTGTCTGGATGATCAGGATATGACTGCTTCTCCTCCACACGTGTCACCTTCCTGTTGTTGTCAGACAGTTTGAGGTTTCTGTATGCTGTGTTTGGATCCAGTGTGAGTTGACAGAAATCTGATGGAGAGAACGAGACACAATACAGCTGCAGTTATTGATCTATCATCTGACTGATGATGACATCATCTTCATCCTCAGTAGGATGTGAATGAGTGATGTCACAGTTTGAAGTTTGCTTTGTTTTGATGAATGAAATGAAAAACACACTTACACCTCCAAGGACCTGGTGTCAACCATCGGACTCCAGCAGGATGCAGCCTGAAAGGAGGAGGGGGGTCAGAGCAGCACGTTCTCTTTCAGCATGCAAACATGGACATGATATTACTGCTGCTCCATTATGGCAACAATCACAATCACCATTATTTAACACCATTACTCACTGACTTTGGAAACATCCTGCATTTCTTGAACATTTCAAACAAACGTGTCTTTTTAACAGTGGGTTTCCTTGAACAATAACAGATGCAGACCAGGGTTAGACGCTAGACTTTTCTGACGGCCAATATGTCCGTAAATATTCCAGAATTGCTGCCATATAGAACAACTAGCGGACATATGTTTAAATAGCCATATAATATCCTACATTTAAACGGCAATAAAGCACAAAAACACAAACTATGATCCAACAAATGTATTTTAGTCGGCAGAATGAACTCTTGACAAACTTTGTGAACTGAGCATATAAGCAACAATAATCAAATCAAACTAATATCCTTGCTGTTGTTAATTGAATGCAGCCATGCGGGCAGCCTGCAGCTGCAGCTCCACCACCACCTCCACCTGCCGCCGTCTCCCTGAGCCGCCTCTCACCGGGGCCGTACGGGGAAAATTAAACCTCCTACTGATCAATGATATGTTATTTAAGCGTGGAGCTCCGGGCTGATCCGTTTGTTTCACTGTGCCAGTGCTGGATGTAACGTTACTGTAGGCCGAGATATCTCAATGAGTCAGTTTCCACCGCTCAACATTTGACTGTTAAATTCAGACACATTGATGGTGTGAGGAAGACTCCGCTCTGTCTGTCTCTCACTGCGCTGGATTTATAACACAAGACAAAACGAGAGCATCATTGTGAAGCAGAATGTGGCAGAATAATCCATTTATCTCCATCATCTTGTTTTCATCATCGCTGGAAGACTAAATAAAATGTGATTAATGGAGCAGCTCTACGACATCACTGATCCTCATCACACTCAGCTGATTGGCTGTTGCTAGGCAACACAACAGTTTTTACTATAGTAGCTGCGTGGCACAGCGCCGCCTGTTGGTGAGCTGGAGGAGAAAACAATGTGACCTTCATCATAAGCGTTTCTATGGTTACGGCCGTGTGAGAAGCGGTGAGAAGGCGAGGTGGTCGCTTCAACTTCATTATTTGTCTGAAAAATTGAAGTGATTCGCATCACAAGGATCCGCAGTTGTAGTTTTCTCAGGCCGGTTAGCAGCTCCTCCATCCAGACTGCTGACACTGTTAGCTTAGCATGTTAGCTTAGCATGTTAGCACCCACCAGCATACATATTAGATATATTAGATCATTATTATAATGAGATAATTAGATATTAGATCATTTTAGGTGCAGATAAATTCAGCTCTTTAGATGACTTCATTATCTTTTATTTACTTTAAAGGATTTTCTTTTTAAGAGTTCTCATGTTCTTGTTTTTGCTCGGTGTAAAGTTGTCAGACGGTATCATAGATGGACTGTCTGACATGCTACAGCTTGCTAGCTTCACCAGCTAACACTGAACTGCAGAGTCTGAAATAAAGGACAACAAACTCTGAACATTCAGAAATGAGCACTGGAAGATACGGAGACCACAAAGACGTCTGTTCAGTGGAGATGTTTTGCAGTGTGGACAGTGAACTTCTTGCAGCGTGGTGAGGAGTAACGTTAGCATTAGCATCAGTCTGGAGCAGCAGCAGGAGTCACCATGAGCAGCTGACCAGTAAGTGTCTTCAACATTAAAACATTCAGTCCTGACTAACAGCAGACATCACACCAAGCTAGTTTTTATAGTTAAATTGGCTGCTCAGAAGTGTGCTGTGTAGCATTATAATGTTAGCTAGTAGCATGTTAGCTAACAGTGATCCATAGTTAACCTGACTGTGTTGTTAAACTGAAACAGTTTCATGTTATAAATCTAACTTGTCAACATGTGTTAACGTTACAGATGTTATCTTTATAAATTCTGCCTTCATAGCACATGTGAGGACAGTGTGAAGTGTGTTTAGCCTGTGTCTCCTCCTGGCTAACTCAACACTGTTATACTAGATCACTGTCAAAACATCACCCTGTTTTTCATCCCTGGAACTTCATAGTTCATTATTCTAACGTCTGATAGAGAAGATAAAATGGTCTGACAGTCTACCGTCTACCACCAGACTGTGAAGTTACTGTGTGTGTTTATGTATGTTTGAGTGTGTTTGTGTGTTTAGGACTATTAATTAAATCTACATCCTGATGCCTTTCTTCATCTTATTTCTTCTCCTCACAGCTGATGATCTCTCTGCTGATGAGTCCAGTCTCTCCATCATCCAGGTCTCACTGTGGAAGACTTAAAGTCCACAGACTGAGTGGAGTCAGTCAGCTCTGTGGCAGATGTGATTGTTAAACTATGTTCCTGTTTTTACATATTTTATATTTATTTTGTCTGAACCACAAACATCTCAGCAGTCATCTGCTTAGATCTGTTCTCATGTACTAACTCAAATACAACTTTGTCTCTGTTGTGTCAGTTTGTGAGTTTTCAGGTAGAAAACAGGACTTTAAGTGAATAGAATAGTTGTTAATTGAGTGATTGATGATTATTGATCAGGAGAAGCTGAACCTGAGATCCTGTGTACGAGCAGATGGATGCTGCTGATGGAGACCTGACTTCACCAGCAGCTTGGCTGCCATCTTCACATCTTGTTAAAGGTTCACAGTTGAATATCAGGAGGAAACAATGACATCACTGCAGTCTGATCAAAAGCTATTGATCCTATTGACATCACTTCCTGTTTCTATTAGATTCAGTTTATTTCCCTGTGATTGTTGAGATGCTGTTCAGATGTATTTAAATGTTTGTTACAACAGGTCATTAAACTCCTATTAGGTGGAGCCTGTTCTACAGAAGCTTACTGTGAGAGTCTTAAAAACATGTGTTCTGGTCAAAGCTTGACTGTTACACTGACAGTAAAGGTAAAACACTTCAGTTTGTTGTCATCTACAGTAGCTGTCATCCTATTTTCTGCAGAACATGAAGCAGCAGTGGAGGATCAAAGTGAAATCAGCCAGCGGCTCCTCACCTGCATCCAAAGCCTGTTGGACCAGCGGACTGATGCAAAGTGGACTGAGGTGGACTGTTGGACTCTTTACAGACTAGTCCACATCCACAAACAGCATTTTAAAGAGTGTAAGGACACCTGAGTACCTGCTGACTTCTAACACACTTCCATGTTTAGATCAGCTGACAGTGTTTGTTTCAAGGAAATAACAGTGTCAGTGTGGATATTATAAAGACTTATATCAAGTTCACAGGTTCAGTGTTTTTAACTTGTAGTGAGCTTATTAAATGACATCAGTATTATTTTTCATGAGCATTTGTTGAACTGTGGTTACAGATTAAACAAGCTTTTTACATGTTGTATTTGTAACGTTGTCATGGTGATATTTGCTAATGTTAGTAACATATCATTTGAAAACTTTGTTAGAAAACGATGTTTAGAGGACAGAAAGTTGCGTTTGGTCCCGCTGAAAAGAAAACATTTATTTACTTCATTCTTATTTACTGTTTATTTATTTACTGTGTTCAGTTGTCAAAATATTTCCTGCTGTTGCTTCTTCACATTAAAAGCTTCTCACTGGTGTACCACTGTGTGGCTTTTATTATGAAGTGTACAGGAAATAAAGCAGACTGCAGTGTTGGGCAGCAGACGTTGCTCTATGCTAAATGTTTTGTGCTGTTTGTTCAGCAGATCAGTTTTATATATTGAAGGGAGAGTTGGTGAAAGAGGAAACAGCTGCAGTGAGCTGGTAGATGTAGAACTACAGTCAACAGGCTCTTTTACTACAGTTTATGTCATTAAGAGGAAACAACTTGATTTGTTCTGCTGTCCTGTCTGAAGGAAAACCATTTGTACATCACAGATATAATTACAGTGTGTGTATTTCTGCCATCTGGAAGAAGGCCAATAGATTTCTGTAAACATGGTGAACAATCCCTGTGAACAGTGAAAATACCTGATATGGAAAATGTAGTTTCTGTTCAACAGTTCATAAATAATTGTCATTTAAAGAGCTGCTTCTGTTCTCATTGATTGACATTTAAATGATTAGAAAGTTTACAGCATTATATGAATAACTGTAATCTAATTTACTACAAATGTCTGGTGATGTAATCCATTACACAGTAGCATAAAATGACTGTATTTTATTTTACAGTTACATACAGCTACAGTAAAAGTAGATACAGTACCATTAAATGACTGTGTTTCATGTTGCCATTGATGCTGTAAATAAAAGCACAGTACAGTAAACTTACTGTGAAATAACTGACAGGAAGTTACTTGTTAATTGCTGCCAGTTATTTCCTGTAAAAATCACAGCACGTTTTTTACAGTGTATTTATAAAAGCTTTGAACATTTTATATCAATCTATGATCTACAATTATTTACAATTCTTATCATTCCCAGTATAAACAATGATCTCATTCCCCCATAAATTCAATATTACCAAACTACAATATTATCTCATTCATGCATCCTCTGCATTGTTCTGGATTGACTCTTCATTTATCAAAGTGTCAACAAACTGACGCCAGTATTAGAAAACATTTCAAGTCATTTTGTTCTCAACTGCAATACAGACTGACAACCTACTAACAACGCTCTCAAACGTATCTGTCAGCAAATATCTCATCCACATGGCCTGAGTGCTGCAGATCACACCTAACATCCATCTGTTCTGGATTCAACTACAACTCTTTGTCTCTATTTACAAGATAACAACCAACAAACAGTTATTAAGACCTCTCAAATAATCAGGAAATTACTTTGTCATCAAAATAAATCATTTGATAAATATATGTTTAACTTTACATCTCCCTCGTACAGATTGATGTTGTTTACATTGTTTTTGTTTTATTATGTTTGTTATTGATGTTTCATATTTGAATATATATGGAAGGTGTTAAATTTGTATTAAATGTATCTTTGTACAATAATATAATATAATATAATATAATATAATATAATATAATATAATATAATATAATATATAATGAACAGCGCAGATCAGGCAGTGACAAACTGAACTCTAATGTTGTTTCATAGGAATGAACGAGGCTCCGCCTCCGACGCCGTATCCAGTTCTCTTTATACATCCATGGTAGTGACAAGCCTCATCACTGAGAATATCACTCCGCCATTCTTTACAACTACACACTTGTAGTTATTCAAACACGTTTTATTTTTATATTACAGATTGATATGGATATTCTGAAACTGACCAAGACAACAAAATGTCAAGCTGGACTCTTCAGGGCGGTTTTCCATGAAGCTAACAGGATAGCCTGGCTTATTTCTGTAAGCGTCGCTAATTTAAGTCAGAGTTCAGTTCCATCAAAGTGGCTTATATGAGTCCAGCTCAGTAACCATGGTAACCATGGTAACTAGCTGCTCCGTGGCGGGCTAACGGTCGAGCTTTCAGCTGCGTGTCAAAGAACGTCTGACGGACAGAAACACGCTTTCAGAAGACGGTTCCATCACGTCTTCACACTCGCAGCCCTTCAATTTAAAAGCATTTATGGTTTAAGAAATAAAAGTGTGCCAGCTTTATTTTGAAATGATTTATTTATTCATTCACTGATTTTGTTCAAACTGTGAAGACAAAAAGAAAATTAAATAAAGTCCAAACTACGTTTCTGCTGTTTAAATGTACACAGTGTTTATATTGATCAGCTGTTTATATTGATCAGCTGTTTATATTGATCAGCTGTTTATAGTGATCAGCTGTTTATATTGATCAGCTGTTTATATTGATCAGCTGCTTATATTGATCAGCTGTTTATATGGATCAGCTGTTTATATTGATCAGCTGCTTATATTGATCAGCTGTTTATGGTGATCAGCTGTTTATATTGATCAGCTGTTTATATTGATCAGCTGTTTATATGGATCAGCTGTTTATATTGATCAGCTGTTTATATTGATTAGTTACAGTGATCAGCTGTTTATATTGATCAGCTGCTTATATTGATCAGCTGTTTATATTGATCAGCTGTTTATATTGATCAGCTGTTTATATGGATCAGCTGTTTATATTGATCAGCTGTTTATATTGATTAGTTACAGTGATCAGCTGTTTATATTGATCAGCTGCTTATATTGATCAGCTGTTTATATTGATCAGCTGTTTATATTGATTAGTTACAGTGATCAGCTGTTTATATTGATCAGCTGCTTATATTGATCAGCTGTTTATGGTGATCAGCTGTTTATATTGATCAGCTGTTTATATTGATCAGCTGTTTATATTGATCAGCTGTTTATATGGATCAGCTGTTTATATTGATCAGCTGTTTATATTGATAAGTTACAGTGATCAGCTGTTTATATTGATCAGCTGCTTATATTGATCAGCTGTTTATATTGATCAGCTGTTTATATTGATCAGCTGTTTATATGGATCAGCTGTTTATATTGATCAGCTGTTTATATTGATTAGTTACAGTGATCAGCTGTTTATATTGATCAGCTGCTTATATTGATCAGCTGTTTATATTGATCAGCTGTTTATATTGATCAGCTGTTTATAGTGATCAGCTGTTTATAGTGATCAGCTGTTTATAGTGATCAGCTGTTTATATTGATCACAGTTACAGTGATCAGCTGTTTATATTGATTACAGTTACAGTGATCAGTTGTTTATATTGATCAGCTGTTTATATTGATCACAGTTACAGTGATCAGCTGTTTATATTGATCACAGTTACAGTGAGTAAATTTCACCGCTTCATAAATGTGCACGCTGTGTTAGAAACAGCTGTACTTTATTTTGAAACAGCTGTACTTTATTTTGAAACAGCTGTACTTTATTTTGAACAGCTGTACTTTATTTTGAAACAGCTGTACTTTATTTTGAACAGCTGTACTTTATTTTGAAACAGCTGTACTTTATTTTGAAACAGCTGCACTTTATTTTGAAACAGCTGTACTTTATTTTAAAACAGCTGTACTTTATTTTGAAACAGCTGTACTTTATTTTGAAACAGTCATTAAAATCCGTATATTTATATTCATGCAGGCTAATAAATATACAAATGTCAGTTAGACGGTATTCAGCATGACAAATAAAGAAAATGTTCTAATAATCATCTGCTTATAATGATATTTAACCCGGACAGACGTGATCATTATAAGCTGCTTCCACTGTACTTATATCCTTCTCCAGTTTACAGTTAATGTTAAACTTTCACTGATGATTGTAAATGGACATCAGAGAGGATGATAATGTTGGAAAGTTCTCTTTAATTGCTTACACTATAATTTTAAATATCCATCTGATATTATCTTGCCCAGTGATAATATAATCAGTCATGATCTGAATGCTCGTTTATTAGCAAATAAAGATAAAACCATGAACAGGAACAAGTGCTGCTCTTCACTTTCAACCTGCAGACTCATCAAGTCGGATGCAGGGATTGAACCCTCATCCATCTGGTTACAGACTCGCTTCTCTAACCTTTAGGCTATCACTACTCGTCTATAAGTAAACAAGTAATCTATCATCAGTTTAGTGTCCAGTCATCTCCTTCACCTTGTTAATTGCAGTCATTTTGCACCTTTTCGGTGAAAACTCCTTTATATTCTCCATATAATTTCATCAGCAGGTTTGTTTTGCTGCTGAGATGAACACCGCTCTAGTTTTCTCTCCTTTTTGCGACACAGTATCAGCTTTTCTACACTCGACTGTTCGTGGCTGCTGATGTCCTCCATGCACGCAAACACTTCAGGCTTATTCCAGTCTGGTTGGACTTAGCGTTGACTAGAAGCAGCTAAACTCCGTTAGTGGAACGGTTTGAGCCTCAAGTGAAAGTTGACGTTAACTCAAGCCGGGCTATATCACGTAAGCGCAGCTTTCTTTAGCTGCTTTCATGGAAAACCCGTCTGTTCTGTCAAACAGAAGATAACATGCGTTGTTTGATAAACCAGGAGCTTCACAGATGAACCAAGACCAGAATTCAGGTCATCGCCAGACGTAACAGGCATGGTGCAAACTACGAGGATCCAGGGGGGTCTGAGCCCCCTTAAAGAGACATGAGCTCCCCTCAAAACATGATTTGTGAAATTCTCTTTTTTTGGGGGGTTCCTCTAAAATATTAGCAACATGCTGTCTTTTCCCAAGCATTTCCTTTTGTTTTTTGTTTTTTGTATAGTCATAATCACGGATCATGTGTAAAATTTGGCTGTTTTTAATGTATTTGTGCATGAGGGCGATTCATCATCACTATTGCACCATTTCATTTTAATAAAGATTTAAGAATTGCTGCATGTAATTCTGGTCCTCACCATCGATG
The DNA here is from genome assembly GCA_029490765.1 of Euthynnus affinis. Lineage (NCBI taxonomy): Eukaryota > Metazoa > Chordata > Actinopteri > Scombriformes > Scombridae > Euthynnus > Euthynnus affinis. The sequence goes on along the minus strand of CM055846.1, from coordinate 290,994 downwards.
CGTGGGTGCGCTAGTCTTTAAATGTCACTTTCAGTCTGACGTCTGTGAGATTTGTATTATTTTTGCAGTCACCATGAAAAGAAAACAAGGAAACCTACTCGCGAATTTCAGGTTTACAAAGAAAAATAAGGCGAGTGACTGTGAAGCAGTGGCTGCATTAGACTTTCTCATTGTTCATATTGACGGACAGGGTTGTAAAAATCATCTATTATTTTATTGGGGGGGGGGGGGGGTTAGCAGGCAGCTACATTTTCTCCGTTTTCTATTTATCAGTTTAGCATCGCTAAGCTAGGCTAACCCACTGTTGCTAACTTTGGAGCTAACCTTCACTTTTCCAGCAGTTGGGGAAACAACAGACGTGACTTTTCATGGTGTTGACAAGCTGCAGCGTTTATTAACTGACACACTGTAGTCTGTACTGTACATTTACTGCCAGACTGACAACTTACTGCTGCTGCTAACAGCTAGCCTCTGCTCCGTTAGCATTAACCGTTATTTCAGACGCTCTCTCTCTCTCTCTTAACCACTCACTGGCTAAGGAGTTACGCTACCTGCAGTTTCCATGGTAACGACACAGACGTTAGCTCCCGTTTCGAGACAGCGCTGCTATTGATTTAAATAAATTAATCATATTTCTTAAATCTATGGTTTATCACCCTCAGTGTAATCTGTCAAAATGACGGAGGGATTTCAGATTTTCCCGTCATTGTTCAAAAAATTCTGTCAATGATGGAAAATATTCGGTTAATGCGACCTCTGCAGCCGTATGCTAGCTCTCCAGCGGCTACGACAGACACCACCACCGCTGCACCTGCGGGGACTGCTGCCGGCGAAAGCCCGCCAACAACCGGGTCTGGGGTGACCATCCGGGACAAGTCCAGCGAGGTTAGCTCAGAAGCCACTGATGACGGTGACTCCACCTGCCTCCTTCTCCCGGCTGACTGGACCAGCCGGCAGTGGAGAGAATGGAGATCCTGCAACACCTGGCTGTTTCTTAAGGATGGAAATTTGAGGTGCACAGTTTGCAGAGACACAAAAACGCTTCTGCTTTCTGAAAATGTACTTGGCTCGCACTTAGCAGAAGAGTGGATAAATTGTTTATTGTTAGCACTGTGTTGTATATGATGTTACCGAGGAATTGATCTCTTGTAGGCAGCCTGGGCGATTTTTTTCAAATGATGATGGTCATGCGTGTGTGGTGTCATTGATTGATTTGTTGACACGTGTTAAAGTATTTCAGAGCTTATTTTGCATAATGTGGACTTGATTATTCGCAGCAGGACTGGTATGTTTTGTTTAGATGTGATGCGTGTGTGGAAGATATGTGCTTCTATAATTGTGCTGAAATGGCAATACAGGTGTTAGATTTATACATTGATTAGTTCAAATTTGTTTAAAATCTTAACAATTAATATTTGCATAGTTATGTTTTCACTGTTATTATTTACATATTTCCACATTTAAATCAATCACTTTAATTTAATTAACATTAATGATAATCTGTTGAATGTGCTGCTGTCATTCTTTAGCATTTATTTCAGTCTTATTCTTCTAGCTTCTGATTGGTTCGTTGAGTCACATGATACTTAGTCCGGAAGTGTTGTTGTACGCGCGAAGTCTGCTAGTGAGAAGTAAAGTCCTGGCTGATAAATCATCCATCCTTCTGCCTTTTCTCTCTCTTCTTTTATAAAGAGTGATCCAGTCACCAGTTACTGAGCCCCCCCGTTACACAGACTTGTGTTTTGAGTAAGTTCTTGCTGCGAGGCGCGCAAGCGTCTCTCCCTCCTCGCCCCCCCACCCCAAAATAAGTGAGCCCCCCGAAAGCCGCGACATAGTTCACACACTGGTAACAAGACAAAAGCCAGGATACAAATTTACAGATCATAGATTTGTGATGTGGAACTGCTGAACTAGTTTCTCTGATTTGCTTAAAGGCTGGTTTTGGGCTGTCAGACGAGTTTGGGGACACCGTCCAAACAAACAGGGACGTGTCTCTAGACTCGTTTTTCCCTTGCAAAGTTTTTCCCAGACTTTTTCAACACAGTTCCTCGTTTGGTCTTTTCTTCTTCAAAACTGAAAACTGCCAGTGCATCAGCTCCAAAATCCACTACAATGATCACTTAAATCTCCAAAATAACAACTATTACATTAAAAATAAACGAACTAAATAAAATAAATTAAAATGAAATGGACATTATTTATTGATATTTTGTTTGAAAGCCACAGGGAAACAGGGCAGAGGATTGAAAGAGCCGCGGGTTGCAGACCCCTGATCTATATCAATCGATCCAGCACAACAATATGGCCAATACACGGACCAGAAGCACCGAGGCAGGATGATAAAATATGCTTTCACTCACCAGCTGACGGCTCACAAAAGGGCAGCATGGCGGTTTTTCCTCCCGGCAAACTTCACCACGTTAAACCCGCGGTTCATTTTACCAGCAGTCTGAGTGAGGACAGTATTCCGTGGCTGCTGGGCTCCGAGGCGCTTTAATTCCACTTTCTCCTCCAAATAAAAGCTTTATATCCTGTGCTCGAGTATGAAATCCACTTTATTTCAGTTAGCTGGCGTTAGCTGAGAAAGTCTCCCCTCTTTTTACTGACTGTAAACTCCAAGCTCGCGCTGTAGCCGCACTGCAACGTCACTTTAAATATCTCACAGCTGATTGGCTAGCTGTCAGACAGAGCGCTATCTGATTGGCTATCTGTCAGACAGAGAACCAATCAGCTGTGAAAGACGCTGTCTGACCCACGTGTCATCATTTTTGTGTGATCTACTTTGAATCTTTAGACATCTATCTTTGTACAGTCTATGCTTTGAATACAGTAAAACACTCTGAGCATGCGCATTCATATTTTCTAGCGTACAATACATATTACATTGTGAGAGAGGGACTAGCTTCACATTCACACCGGCCACCGTAGAATATGAAGGACTGAAACTGCCAAAATCAAAAATAAGTAAATAAATTTCTCAATAAAAAAAAAAAAAAAAATGAAACAATAAAGAAATGTAGAAATAAAATGTCCAAATATCAAATAAAGGTGCAGGTTAATTTGAAAATAAATTAAAATAAATAACTATGCACAGATATATAAAAATACATGAATACAATTAATTAATTTATTAAAAAATATATTTATTTTCATATTTATTTATTTCCTCATTTATCCTTTTATCTTTAGATTTATTTCTGTTTTAACTGTGACCAGACTTCAGAAGTGTCAGTCAGGCCCTTTTCACAAAGACCGGAGGTGTACAGTTGGAGCTGTAAAATGTAATGTCTAATTAATATTTCAGTAACTCTGCTTGTTTCCACCACTGCATGGAAGTTTGATGTTCAGTGTCAAATATAGAGAACGTGAAGTTGATGTGAAGACCATGTTGAATTTTGGGTGCGCTCCATGTGTAAAGGATCCTGCTGTCTTTCTGTTGCTGAGTTGGAGCTGTGAGTTTGTTACTTTTGACAACATTCCTACATCAATGAAAGTGTGTTCTCAGCTTACACATGTAGATACTTACATTGTGTCCGCCATGTTTAAATTAAGCGAGTAAGTTAAGTTTGCAGTCAATTGAAGCTGTAACACACTCAAGCTAACTGGCTATGGATTAGCGTTAGCTTATCCCAGTTTCTGTTGATTTATTTAGCAAACAGCTATCAGTTTGCTGTTAGTAGCTGCTTGTTAGTGACTCATACACATCTCCCTTTTTGTCTCACAGTAACATGGTAGAGGACCCAAGCTTGAGAAAGACACACCACCCCCCACGGGGAGGGAGATTTTTTATTTATATATATATATATATATATATATATATATATATATATATATATATATATATATATATATATATATATATATATATATATATATATATATATATATATATATATATATATATATATATATATATATATATATATATATATATATATATATATATATATATATATATATATATATATATATATATATATATATATATATATATATATATATATATATATATATATATATATGTTGTTTGGCTGTAACAGGTAACAGGTATCTAGTAGTTAAATAATAACTAGAGTATTAATTCCTCCCAAACAGAATCAGAGGGGAAGAGTGGGGGGAGTGGAGGGCAGAATAGGACGGGCTCCTGCTGTCCTCCTCAGGATGGGATCTTTTACATCAATTTAATGTACTTCATGTTTTCATGCTAAACTGTGATTGGCCAAGACACATAAAATGATGATTGTCCTCTCTAACCAATCAACAACCAGAATGTAATATGGACATCATTCCTTCAATTCTCTACAATTGTAAAGTACATGAGTGTGAGGAATTGTTAAGAGAAGAAGACTGGTGAGATATAGAAAAATTGGGAGCAGCATATTAGAAAATAAATTATAATGCAAATTGTAAACTATATTTTTAAACATGTCAGTAAAACATTACATCTTATTTAGGCCCCTTCAATGACAAAATTTCTTTTTTTCAGATTTAGAGGTTTCATTTCACTTCTTCTATTGAGCAGTAGATAGCTGCTTCTGCAGCCCTGAAGGACTCTCTATAGGACTGTTAAGGACTGTTATTAAGTTAAACAAGAGGATGGATCTGGACTGTGCAGCACAGCAGCAGTGGAGGAGTTCCTGAGTGAGAAATTAGACCAGATATAGACACAGGAATCTAACTTTCTTGAACTTAAGTCTTTAGTTCTTGAACTAAGTTAATCTGTCCATACCTGAGAGTGTCCACCTGTCTGTCCATACCTAAGAGTTTCCACCTGTCTGTCCATACCTGAGAGTGTCCACTTGTCTGTCCATACCTGAGAGTGTCCAGTCTCCAGTGTGGATCCTCCAGTCCAGCAGACAGAAGCTTCTCTCCTGAGTCTCCTGGATGATTGTAGGTCAGGTCCAGCTCTCTCAGATGGGAGGGGTTGGAGCTCAGAGCTGAGGCCAGTGAAGCACAGCCTTCCTCTGTGATCAGACATCCTGACAGACTGCAGACACAAAATGACACACGTCACACGATCTGAGATCATGTGTTTATTACTGTCATCACAACTGTGTTTCTGTGATCTTTAGAGTTAAACTTAATACTTTCAGTCACTACTTCTCAATTCAAATGGCTAACCACTGTAAGGCTTTTATTGTGAAGTTTTTCCATCTATATAGATAGAAAATATCTATCTATATATTTTCATCTATCTGTAACCTTAGTCAACATGATTTTAAGGACTGCTAACTCTTCACTGTATAAAAATAGATCTAAATAAAAAAATAGTAAAAGAAGAAACAACCACAGTGAGCTGATTAGATGAAGAGCTGCAGGTGACAGATACTCACAGTTGAATACAGAACAATCTCAACTAATGTTGCATATAAGGACTGAACGTTGTGGGAAAACAGTAAGGAAACATTTCTGACTCCATTCAGTTTGAGGAATCATCCAGAGTTTGGAGTTTGTTTGGAAAAGAAAACCCAAGAATTAATTGGTGGTTAACCACATAACAGCTGGCATTCACTGTCATATCACAATGGTGAGTAAAAAATCACTATCATTCCAGCACAGATAATGCTCTGAAATTAAAAGAAACTGTAACTGTTAAAATCTGTTCACTGATTGTATAACTGTTTGTATGTGTTTTACTTTAGGCCAGTTACACAGTTCTTCATTCAGGTTTTGGATCTTAAAACTCCTCTCTGGTATTTCAGGTTCCAACAGCAGAGACAGAACAAAACTAATAAAAATATATTCATAAAAAGTTGTTCACAAACTATAAACACACAACTGGTCTGAAAATAACTTGAATATAGAAAAGTCCAGGTGTTTATCTATTCATATAAAATTACAGTTTAAATGGTGATCAGTTGGACAGATTGATGAATCCTAACCTGAGTGTTTTCAGTGTACAGTGTGGACTCTTCAGTCCACCAGACAGCTGCTTCACTCCTGAATCCTGAAGGTTGTTGTTACTCAGGTCCAGCTCTCTCAGACTAGAGGACTGGGAGCTGAGAACTGAGGACAGAGCTGCACAGCCTCTTTCTGACAGGTTAGAGCCACTTAGTCTGAAGAGACAATGATAAACAAGCAGACAAATAACATTTGTGTCAAAATAAGTCTAAACTTTGATTATATGTAATCTCTTTCAAGCACTGGCTATGATCTTTGGTGATCTGTTCTAAACCAGCCAGAGATGTGACAGTTAATAATCATTTAATCAGAATAAAAAGTAATTCAGTAACATAAATCACATGGAATCAAAACATGATGAGCTTCTTCATGTCAATCAAAGATGTTATCTTTGTGCTGGACAGTACATGAAGCTGAAGTAGAGAAACATATGTCAGATTTTCTACACTGTAATATTTAAAATCCTGATGACAAGGAGATTCTGAAATACAAAGAGATGCTGTTTAATCTGTATGGTATTTATAGTTTAGAGAAATATCTGAAATCAGTTGAGACAAACATGATCTGACCTGAGAGTTTCCAGTGTGCAGTGTGGACTCTCCAGTCCAACAGACAGTAGCTTCACTCCTGAATCCTGCAGGTTGTTGTTACTCAGGTCCAGCTCTCTCAGACTAGAGGACTGGGAGCTGAGAACTGAGGACAGAGCTGCACAGCTTCTCTCTGAGAGGTTACAGTCACCAAGTCTGAAGAGACAATGATAAACAAGCAGACAAATAACATTTGTGTCAAAATAAGTCTAAACTTTGATGATATGTAATCTCTTTCAAGCACTGGCTGTGATCTTTGGTGATCTGTTCTAAACCAGCCAGAGATGTGACAGTTAATAATCAATTAATCAGAATAAAAAGTAATTCAGTAACATAAATCACATGGAATCAAAACATCATGAGCTTCTTCATGTCAATCAAAGATGTTATCTTTGTGCTGGACAGTACATGAAGCTGAAGTAGAGAAACATATGTCAGATTTTCTACACTGTAATATTTAAAATCCTGATGACAAGGAGATTCTGAAATACGAAGAGATGCTGTTTAAGCTGTATGGTATTTATAATTTAGAGATATCTGAAATCAGTTGAGACAAACATGATCTGACCTGAGAGTTTCCAGTGTGCAGTGTGGACTCTCCAGTCCAACAGACAGTAGCTTCACTCGTGAATCCTGCAGGTTGTTGTTACTCAGGTCCAGCTCTCTCAGACTAGAGGACTGGGAGCTGAGAACTGAGGACAGAGCTGCACAGCTTCTCTCTGACAGGTTACAGCCACTCAGCCTGAAGAACACAATTGGAAAAACTATTTAATGAAATATTTATATTTCTCCCCTCTTGAAAAAATCCCTTTGAATATCTTTTCAATCAATAAATCAATAACTGTCTGTGTACTTACAGAGCTTTCTTGGAGGCTTTGACCACTGGCAGCAGCCTCAGAAGAGCCACCTCTGAAGCAGAGTATTTCTTCAGGTCAAACACGTCCAGATCTTTTTCTGATGACAGTAAGATGAAGACCAGAGCTGACCACTGAGCAGGAGACAGTTTAGCTGTGGAGAGACTTCCTGATCTCAGGGACCACTGTATCTCGTTCACTAGAAAACGATCATTCAGTTCATTCAGACAGTGGAACAGATTGATGCTTCTCTCTGCAGATAGATTCTCACTGATCTTCTTTGTGATGTACTTGACTGTTTTCTGATTGGTCTGTGAGCTACTTCCTGTCTGTGTCAGCAGACCTCGCAGGAGAGTCTGATTGGTCTGCAGTGAAAGACCCAGGAGGAAGCGGAGGAACAAGTCCAGGTGTCCATTTGGACTCTTTAAGGCCTCGTCCACAGCACTCTGGTAGAGATGTGTTGATTTGTCTCTGAACACTTCAGACCACAAGGATGTTATTTGTTCTTCTGCCAGCAGATTGACTCCAGAGTTGATGAATGTCAGATGGACATGAAGAGCAGCCAGAAACTCCTGAACACTCAGATGGATGAAGCAGAACACCTTGTGCTGGTACAGCCCTCTCTCCTCTCTAAAGACCTGTGTGAACACTCCTGAGTACACTGAGGCTGCTCTGATATCGATGCCACACTCTGTCAGGTCTGATTCATAGAAGATCAGATTGCCTTTCTGCAGCTGCTCAAAAGCCAGTTTTCCCAGAGACTCAATCATCTTCCTGCTCTCTGGAGTCCAGTGTGGATCTGTCTCAGCTCCTCCATCATACTTGACCTTCTTCAGTTTGGACTGAACCACCAGGAAGTGGATGTACATCTCAGTCAGGGTCTTGGGCAGCTCTCCTCTCTTTCTGCTTTTCAACAGCTCCTCCAGAACTGTGGCAGTGATCCAGCAGAAGACTGGCATGTGGCACATGATGTGGAGGCTTCGTGATCGCTTGATGTGGGAGATGATGGTGCTGGCCTGCTTCTCATCTCTGAATCTCTTCCTGAAGTACTCCTCCTTCTGTGGGTCAGTGAACCCTCTGACCTCTGTCACCATGCCGACACACTCAGAAGGGATCTGATTGGCTGCTGCAGGTCGTGTGGTTATCCAGAGGCGAGCAGAGGGAAGCAGTTTCCCCCTGATGAGGTTTGTCAGCAGCACATCCACTGAGGTGGACTCTGTAACATCAGTCAGGATCTCATTGTTGTGGAAGTCCAGAGGAAGTCGACACTCATCCAGACCGTCAAAGATGAACACAACCTGGAACTCTTCAAACCTGCAGATTCCTGCTTCTTTGGTTTCAGTAAAGAAGTGATGAACAAGTTCCACCAAGCTGTACTTTTTCTCTTTCAGCACATTCAGCTCTCTGAAAGTGAATGGAAATGTGAACTCTATGTCCTGGTTGGCTTTGTCTTCAGCCCAGTCCAGAGTGAACTTCTGTGTTAAGACTGTTTTCCCAATGCCAGCCACTCCCTTTGTCATCACTGTTCTGATTGGTTCATCTCTTCCAGGTGAGGCTTTAAAGATGTCTTCTTGTCTGATGGTTGTTTCTGGTCTGTCTGGTTTCCAGGATGCTGTTTCAATCTGTCTGACCTCATGTTCATCATTAACCTCTGCAGTCCCTCCCTCTGTGATGTAGAGCTCTGTGTAGATCTGATTCAGAAGGGTTGGGTTTCCTGCTTTAGCAATCCCCTCAAACACACACTGGAACTTCTTCTTCAGGTTAGACTTGAGTTTATGTCGACACTCTGCAGCAGGAGATCCTGAATGAACACACACAAAAATGATCAATAAATGAACTATAAATTAAATATTTCAACATTTAAATAAACATCAAACATAATTTTCTCCATCATTAATGTCTCATTTATCCATCATGTTAAATCTTTATAAAAATCCTCTTACTGCTCTGCAGACGGCCAGCCAGCTCCTCCTGCTTCATTCTCCTCAGGAAGTGCAGTGTGATCTTCAGAAATGCGTCTCTGCTGCTCCTCCTCTGCTCTTCCTCCTCACCATCCAGCACCTCCTCATCCTCCCTCTGACTCTCTAAGCATTCTGGGTAATCTGAACTCAGAACCTTATGCATCTTCTTCAGCTCGTTCTTCACAAAAGTGACGATGTTCTCCTCCAGCAGCTGGAACAGAAAACTATATGAATGACACAATCAAACTGAAATCATGAAGCAAACATCAGATCCATGTTGGACAGACTGACAATCCACTGGTCTACAAAGTGCAGCATGGAGATGATTGTGAACAGAATAGATGTAAAAGTAGTTGTTGTACATGTACAGACCATAAATATGGAGTCCAGCTGTGTTTGATGCTGCTGGGCAGACTGACCACTGGGAACCTCTGAGCTCTCCTGGTCCACTCTGTGGAGGAATCATGAAGAATGAGCTCACATTATGTCTGTCCACACAGAGACAAACACAAGCTAAAGGTCCATCAAGTGATATTTATGTGAACAGAGAATCAGATGACTCCCTGTAGTGGTAAAGCTTTACTTATTTTATTTAAGTTGTGGTGATTTAGTTTTATGTTGTTTGTCTTGTGGTTTGTGTCAGGAAACGTGCGTGGAAGCAGGACCCAGGCGCAGAGGTATCGTGAATTACAAAAATCCTTTATTTCCAGACCAAAGACAAGGCATGGCAAGGCAAGGCAAGGCTATGACTGTGACTATGACAAAACTAGTAGCAAAAATGAACCGACAAGGACAGAACAGAAAACCAGGGATTAAATACACAGACAGAACTGACGAGGGAATGGGGAACAGGTGAGGGGAACAGGTGGAGACACTTGGGGTAATTACACAGACACATGAGGAAGGGCAAGTGACCAGAGACAAGGAGGGATAATTTTCAAAATAAAACAGGAAGTGACGAGACAACATGGAGACAGGACAAAAACCCCAACTAAAACTCACCACGGCGTGACAGAACCCCCCCCTCAAGGGACGAATCCCAGACGTGCCTAGAAACATTCACACAAGGTGGGGAGTAACCACTCTGGGGGCCGGGCGGGAGGCCGGCGGCGGAGGCGGACACCCTCCGGGGGCCGGGCGGGAGGCCGGCGGCGGAGGCGGACACCCTCCGGGGGCCGGGCGGGAGGCCGGCGGCGGAGGCGGACACCCTCCGGGGGCCGGGCGGGAGGCCGGCGGCGGAGGCGGACACCCTCCGGGGGCCGGGCGGGAGGCCGGCGGCGGAGGCGGACACCCTCCGGGGGCCGGGCGGGAGGCCGTCTGTGTGGCCTGGGGACAGACACGGGGTCCGGCTGTGGCTTGGGCTTGGCCTGAGGCATGGACGTGGGGTCCGGCTGTGGCTTGGGCTTGGCCTGAGGCATGGACGTGGGGTCCGGCTGTGGCTTGGGCTTGGCCTGAGGCATGGACGTGGGGTCCGGCTGTGGCTTGGGCTTGGCCCGAGGCATGGACGTGGGGTCCGGCTGTGGCTTGGGCTTGGCCCGAGGCATGGACGTGGGGTCCGGCTGTGGCTTGGGCTTGGCCCGAGGCATGGACGTGGGGTCCGGCTGTGGCTTGGGCTTGGCCCGAGGCATGGACGTGGGGTCCGGCTTGGGCTTGGCCTGAGGCATGGACGTGGGGTCCGGCTTGGGCTTGGGCTCTGGCTGTGGCATGGACGTGGGGTCCGGCTTGGGCTCTGGCTGTGGCATGGACGTGGGGTCCGGCTTGGGCTCTGGCTGTGGCATGGACGTGGGGTCCGGCTTGGGCTCTGGCTGTGGCATGGACGTGGGATCCGGCTTGGGCTCTGGCATGGGGTCCGGCTTGGCCTGTGGCTGTGGCTTGAGCCGTTGAACTTGCAGCCGCTGCAGCTGCTCAGCAAACTGAGCCAGCTGTGTGGTTAAGGCAAGCCTGAAGTCTTGCTGGCCACGAGCAAGGCCCCGGACTGCCTGGCCCAGCACAGCCAACTGCTCCTCCCGATGGGCGAGGATTGCTTCCCGTGCCCAAAGAGCTGAGAACATCAGCTCCGACTGTGTAGCCTCCCTGCGGCCCACCTCTGCTGGGTCCATATGTGGTCGGTTCATTCTGTCAGGAAACGTGCGTGGAAGCAGGACCCAGGCGCAGAGGTATCGTGAATTACAAAAATCCTTTATTTCCAGACCAAAGACAAGGCATGGCAAGGCAAGGCAAGGCTATGACTGTGACTATGACAAAACTAGTAGCAAAAATGAACCGACAAGGACAGAACAGAAAACCAGGGATTAAATACACAGACAGAACTGACGAGGGAATGGGGAACAGGTGAGGGGAACAGGTGGAGACACTTGGGGTAATTACACAGACACATGAGGAAGGGCAAGTGACCAGAGACAAGGAGGGATAATTTTCAAAATAAAACAGGAAGTGACGAGACAACATGGAGACAGGACAAAAACCCCAACTAAAACTCACCACGGCGTGACAGTTTGTCTTTTAACATTTTGGGTCCATGTTGGAAATAAATGTTTTCACTTTAACATGTTTTTTATGTCTGTAATGTATAAATAAATCACATCATGTCACTTTTCATATGAACAACTGAGAGCAACACCATGAATGCCTTCCAGGAGAGACTGTCTGATCATGTGATCTGTTATCTCCATATTTAAATGATTATCACGTCTCCTCCCTCTCTATGACGGCCGGCTTTTCACTGACGTGGTCGGACAACACGTCGTACAAACCAGTTCTTTTCTAACATAACCCGACGTTTACTGTCAGTTACAGCTTACATCTGATCAGCAGATGGATGTCCTCCTTTAAAATCAATGAAACCTTCCTTCGAATGGTCGCTCTTAAAGGACAGACAGCTGGGTTCAGGTCCAGGAGAGTCTGGTCTCTGCTGCTGGATCCTGAAACAACAACAGCTCTGATAAATGTGCATGTTGGATAGAAATGAAAAGTCTTTTTAAAGTTGGCTATAGCTTACATATGATCAGTCGATGGACGTCCTCCTTTAAATTCAATGAAACCTTCCTTCGAATGATCGCTCTTCATGGACATACAGTCAGGTCCAGGTCCAGGTCCAGGTCCAGATCCAGGTCCAGGTCCAGGTCCAGGTCCAGGTCCAGGTCCAGCAGAGTCTGGTCTGTGCTGCTTCTTTGTTCTTCAACACAACACACACAGAGCTTTGAGTGTGAATAATGGTGGAGTGATGTGAGTGGAGAACAGTGATGGACAGTTAGAGATCCTCATCTCACCTCTGAGCTTTGGTCTGGCTGTCATGTTCCCCACACAGAGAGCTTTTAGAGGGAGGGACTCCCTCCTCTCTGTCCTCACACTGATCCATAGCAGAGAAACACCTTCACACAAACACAACAACAAGCTCATTCATTACAACAAGCTGCACATCACACCAGCACTGCAGTTACAACGGCGTCATTCTTGATTCAACCAGCAGATGGCAGCAAAGTAAGACATTATTCTTCATTTCCACTGAGGTTTAATGTTTAATGTTTGACTTTCAGAAGGTTCCAGTTCTCTGTTGGCTTTTCATTTACCACTATAGAGCACATTTAATGGAGATGAGCTGCTGGTGGAGTCAGCTGTGTGGCAGAAGAAATAAAAACAGTCAGCAGGTGAATTCAGATCCACATCCAGTCACAGAGTCTTTGTAGCTTCACCTGCAGAGGAAACACAGAGAGAGAAACTGCTGCTGATTCTCCTTCATCAGTCCTTCATCATCAGTCTGAGGACTCTGCTTTTCTATGGACTCATTTGTACTTCTTGCTGTTTTCATTAGAGATTGTAGTGAATGACACTTTATTGATTAATAACAGTTAAGCAGCATATCACACTCAGAGGCCTGACATGTATTTCAACTGATGATTTAGTGAATAAACATAAAGATACTGATGCAACAATTTTCACAAATATCAGTGGAGACAAAACTTGTGAAGTTTGTCAGACACTAAACGTGTTCTCTCTCTTTTATCCCCGAGGAGATTAGAAGGAGCCACAAGATCACATGAATGTTTGTATTTCAGAGCATCAATGCATCATATTTTTATTTACATTCATCTTTATTTATGGTTCTGTTATAGTTGCTACAGCTGTGTTATATTCTATTTTATCTTGAGGGAATGTTGTCTGTCAATCAGTGTTAGATTATAAGGATCAAAGTACAGACGTCTCCATGATTTATGGTTGAATTAATGGAGCATCATCATCATCATCATCATCATCATCATCATCATCATCATCATCTCCAGTAAAGATGAAAACAGGCAGAATAAGAGAGAACAATCTGTCTGACTCAACACTAAATGCAGTTCTGTACAGCAGAACAAAGATCTTCCTGTGATGAGGCATCACATTGTAGTTTAAACTCCGTCATTATTCCACAAACAGAGTTTACTGTGTTTTGATGACAGTGATTCACTTTGTAGTTTATATAATGTGACATTGATTTTATATTGATATAGTATAAAGATACTGAATGAAGGTTTGGCAGCAACATAAACTTTTGTTTCTATTGCTGCAGCTCTTAGTTTGGTTCAAATACTGAATATCATCAATGAAAAGATGTTTTCAACAGTTTGTCTGTGACATAGTTTAGAAAGATTTCAGAGAATATTATTGATGACTTTTTATTAGCTGTTAATCACTAACCATACCAGCTGTGAAACAAAGTCTCCCTCACTACCAGCATGATACTGGTTATTAAAACATGCAGCAGTTTAAAGGTGACTGAATGGGGCGACCCTTCATACTGACACTAAACTTCTCTGACAATCAATAAAATGTTTCACACAAACAAACTCAAGACTGTTTGAAAGCGTTTGAGTTGATTTGATGTCTGCTGAAAATGAGCTCCACTAAATATTGGAAACATCTTTCAACATAATTAAGTCCAAAACAACCACAGAACCAATGAACCTCAACAAAACTCAACACTTATTGCATCACTGTTGTATTTCATTGTTTGTTGTGTTATTTTATTGTTTTACTGCTCAACAGGCGATTTAAGCCCTTCCTCCACCACTGACACACACACTCTGTATGTTGGACATGAAGATATTTTGACCTGTTTGTACTTTTTATGGACTGTAACTCTATTTGTACTCAGCATGTGAGCCACATGTGTTCTCTGTGTTTCTTCTTCTTGTAAATAACAAATCAAGTGATTTGAACTTGAAGCTGTCACTAATACAGACAGAGCAGGTTGTTGTTTTTCTCCATAAAGAAGACAAATGTTGGAAGTTATTGATCTGTGAACACTGACTCAGTACTGTCAGCTGTTATTGGACACTTTGAACAGTGACACTAAAATGGAGGAAAACTTCCAGCATGTTGATTTGTGTTGACTGTTAGTAGAGTTCTGAACTACAGATTTCTGCTGTTTCTACTGGAACTAAACTAACAAGATGAACACAGGAAATGTTCATTCAAGAGTCAAACAGTGAAAACTGTCACAATACAAACACAATTAAGTCACAATAAAGTCACAATAAAGTCACAGTAAATACCTTTAGACGGAGAAAAGAAGCTGCTACACGTTGTGAACAAAATGGCGCAATGAGAACAGAAACACAGGAAACAACCAGAGAGAGGATGTGGTTTCTCTGATGATTCAAACACAAACTTGTTTCACAAACAGATCAAAAACTGTTTTTAATGTTTAAAATCATAAAATATCATCAGTTCTAGATAATTTAGTGCTGATGTGTTTAAATGTTACATCATGTGAGTTCTGAGTAGTTTGCTGTTATTTCCTTATTTTAAAACATTTGAACTCGTTTACAGTTTATTAAAATTATATTTTCTGTGAAAGTCAACAAACTTCAGTTTTCTTCAGAAAGAGTTTGAACCTTCAAACAGCACAAAGAAGAAATGAGGGCAGAAAAAGAAAATGTGTGAAAATCAGGATGATCACAAAGAGACAAACAAGATACAAGCAGATTATGAAAGAAAAATATATTTAATATCATCCTTCATGTTGATGAAAGTTTCCAGAACAATCAGGAGAGAAACAGCTTCATAGAATAATGTCCAACATATAGATGGTGAATATAAACACACCGTCATCAAACCAGTCTGTCCACTGTTAGACTGATACTGGGACCAGTTAGACTGTGTTATGGGAGGACTGGTGGACACACCTTCTACTTTTCCTCCACATGTCAGAGAGAAACACTCAACTGTTTCATTATTCACTACATTTGATTTCTCAGAGCTTCAATATATTGTTGAATGCAGGACTTCACTCAGTACTGTCAGAAAAGAAGCTGCGACACGGCGAGAGCAGAAAGAGGAAGTAAACTTCAACAGGAAATAACCAGAAAGAGAGAGAGAGAGACTAAAATTAAGAAAGTTAAGAAAGACAGCTCGTCTATACTAATACAATTTGAAAACACACTACCAGAAGAAATAAAAATGGTCAGTTGATCAGTTGATCAATGATCAATTATGGAATAAGGGGATTTATTCCAAACCCTATAAGATGCTTCAAATGTTAATTGTGATAGAATAAAGAAATAGGAAGATGATAATTCAGACCTTAATGCTGAGATAACTATGAGTGAATAAAACAGCATTACAGCAGTGGAAACACAGCTACAGGACAGGATCAACTAACTCATGTTCTGTTCTGTAAACTTCCTGATAAAACACTAAATGTCACTTTTCAATAAAATGTGGAGAGTCAGTTGCACTCCTACTACAGTAATTACAGCAGCCTAGTAGAAGTTGATAGAGTGCCTTCAGACTACCGTAATTACTGCAGTAGCAGGACAACTGAACTTCCCAATTTTGTTAACTTGCTTAGCTTTCATTGATTTGGTCATTTTCCTTGATTTTTGTGCTTCTGCTAGTTAATTAGGCTACGTAGTTAAATAGTTTCTTTATTCATCCATTTTAATTAGTGACACTGCACGAGTCACTACACTCCATAGCTAAACAATAGCAACGGAGCGTAGTGACTTCTTATTATTCCTCTTCTGTACAAAATTTCGGCGCGTAACTTGTCCCGTAGCTTTGAGAAAACCCATGCGAATTATACATCAAAACATTCGGCGCGTTCGGGAATGGTGTGCTATGACTTTTGGTGAAGATATTGAAATTTTTCACGACGTAAGTCACGAAAAACTGCGATAAATTTCCCATAGGAAATGAATGGGGAGGGGTCAAAAAATGTCCACATTTTAGGGGCAATTTCAAGCTTCAACTACTTCGCCATACTTTGAGCTACAGACTTCATTCAAACTTTAAACTTTTTGAGTATATTTTATACTTTTTGATCTGTGACTTTTAAAGTTTCATGTGCAATTTTAGATAAATTTTGAGTTTAACATTAGTGTGTATTGCTGGAATGTTCAGAGCTAGAGTGCGTGATGTCATCGCTTAGAGTGGAAGAAGCTGTTTAAATTTTTCTGAAAAATTTCTGGATAAATCGTCCTTTCAGCCACATATTTTGGTCTACACAAATAATTTTTTCCACAGTAGTAGGCACACTTGTGCTCCATCATTTAAATCACCAACCGTAGCTCAGACACAAACAGAATTTGAACTGTCAGCCCTTTTGTGAAGGGTTTACCGGCCAACTGTCCCATAGACTCCCATATTAATTAAGGAGGAGATTTCAGGAGAAGAGCTGAACTGACACCCTTTTTTCTCTCGCTCTCCTGTCAACATTTTTGAGTCTAGGGACTTGAAGATCACCAATATTGTGCAGAAAGATCTTGTGGTGGTCCTGGTCTGCTCAGATTTCTGATAGGACTTACGGTTCCTTCACAAAATGCCTTTTTTGACAGGCTCACGGAGCTAACATTTTTAGCTACTTTGACAAATTTACACACCAACACACACACGCACTCATGCACAGGTTGCCATAGAGAGCAGAATAAATCTGTGTGTGTGTGTGTGTGTGTTATCTGGTGTGTGAGAAACGAGGAACTGAACTGAAGAACTGAAAGCTGCTGATAAAAAACGACTATTAAAGTTCCCCTTTGGATTCCTGCTAAAAGAGACACTTGTTTAAAGTGTTTAAAGACAGTTTAGGTTTTACTCCACGGACTCAGAAATGACTCTTTATGTTTTCAGGGCAACATAAAACATTTCCAGGTTAAACCTGTAATTGTTCAAGAAGCTGCGACACGACAAGAAAAGAATGAGGAAGTAAACTTCAACAGGAAATAACCAGAGAGAGAGAGAGACATTAAAATGGTGTCAAGGAAGACAGCTCATCTATACTAATACAGTTTGAAAACACTTTCAAAAAAACACAATTTGTTTTCCTCCACATGTCAGAGAGAAACACTCGTTTCATTATTCACTACATTTGATTTCTCAGAGCTTCAATATATTGTTGAATGCAGGACTTCACTCAGTACTGTCAGCTGTTATTGGACACTTTGAACAGTGACACTAAAATGGAGGAAAACTTCCAGCATGTTGATTTGTGTTGACTGTTAGTAGAGTTCTGAACTACAGATTTCTGCTGTTTCTACTGGAACTAAACTAACAAGATGAACAAAGAGTCATTCAAGAGTCAAACACTGAAAACTGTCACAATACAAACACAATAAAGTCACAATAAAGTCACAATAAATACCTTTAGACGGAGAAAACAAGCTGCGACACGACCAGAGCAGAAAGAGAAACTAAACTTCATCTGGAAAATTACCAGAGAGAGAGAGTCTGCTGCCACCTGCTGTTCACTCACAGCATCACATCCTGTCAGAGGAGGAGCTGTTTGCTTCACTCACACTTTCAAAACATGAAAACAGGAACATTTAGGCTTTAAAAAGAAATGAAGATGTTTGAAATAATCAGATCCAGTGGTGTCACTGAGCCTCAGCAGCTCTCTGTGGATCAATAAACTCCACCAGTGTTCAAATACAGAGACAGTGTTGCTGTGAAGACAATCACTTATTAAACACATTTATATTTACAACACAATGACAACAAAGTCTTTGAATTCACCATCAGAAATCAAAGTGTCTCTTTACAGCGTGTCACCATTAAAACCAGTAAAACCAGTTTGTTCTTCCACTCTCACATCAGCAGTTTGACTGAACCACATCATCTATCTTATGTGATGCACATTTACAAAGTTTACACAGTATATCAGATATGTTGTAAGTTATTTAAATAGTAAATGAAAAGAATTCAATAGAAACATAGTAGATAGTAAAAAGTATTTGCAGATAGACTTTATTAACATCTTGGATCATAAAGTTGATGATGAGGATTTGTGTGTATCTATAGAGAAAAATAGAGGAAATACAAAAGTGACTTGCAATTATACAAAATAATAGAAAATAACAATAACAGCTATGGTGATAATAATAATAGCAAAGTGGAATCAATTTATAGTGAATATTTAAATGAATATTTACACAGAAACTGAAAGCAATGACATAAAAGCTCCTTTCAATACAAACTATTTTCCACCAATCAGGATGAATGAACTAAAGGAATAAACAGTGACACCTGCTGGCTTTAATCACACATGACAGCTGAGTGCTGATGATGCACAACTTATTTAGAAACAGTCAATGAACAACAGCTGTCAGACTGAATGTGAGCTAAACACATTAAACTGACACTTTAAACAGTCCTGAAACTGTCAAATACCTTCAATCTACTAGATGAAATTAGATATGAATTAACATGCACATACACAAAAATAAATGGAGAAAACTAACATCAGCTACTGATCATCATCAACTTTATTCTCTACACAGGAACTAAATAAACACTCCAGAGAAAAACTAAATACTTCCTGTATGTCAGAAACACACAACAGCTCCTGGACTTCTCATCTCTAATGCTGTGTTCACATCATATGGGATGGATGGTAGAGGCGGGAAACATTCCCATGTTTACAACTTGCCAGCGTTCATGTCACACAACAAATCAAGACGGCTGCATGATTACAAAGTTGGTGGAATGAGGCTGAAAAATACTCTTATTGACAATAATCCAGCATATCCAGTAAATATCAGAGCTTTCAGCTTTTCCACTTCATAATTACCACTTGAATGTTGACCTGAATTCTATTTACAAGACACAATCTCATAATTAGCATCATTCCAATATGATATGAAGGCAGCATAAAAGCAGCCACACTCCAGCTGCTGAGCCTCAGCCTTCACCATTAGAGGTGTTCATTTAACCAGCCAATAGGAGGCCTGTTGTTCTGACCATCATTAGTCATGTGATCTCTAAAGAAGTGAAGGAATCAGGTAACACACTTACTATGAAACTACTATAAGAACTACAACAAAACATAGTGAAGATCCCATTCCCATTATCCCATTACAGTTCAAGCCTTTCTAATACACTAACAACAGAAAACAACAACAACTGGACTCAGTTTATCATTTGATTCATTTTACAAACAAACTGTCAATCATGTGGAAACCATGTTTACATTTACAAGCAGTGAGAGATCATGTTGGTACTAAATACCATCAGCTGTGTGTGATCCTGTACAGACTGAACTATCTGGTCAGCAGTGAGAAAGTTTCTCTAACAGGAGGAGACTCTTCCTCCTACAGATCACACAGAGACGCTGAGGAACCAGAACTAACCCAAAACCCAGCACACAGAGGCTGAGTGAATGTGGTGTTGAAGGTGTGGAGGTGGATCAGTGTGTCAGAGGAGACTCTGTAGAAGGACAGAGTGCCAGCAGGACAGTCCACATACACTGCTACTCTGTTAGAGACAGAGGAGGAGGAGGAGGAGGAGGAGGAGATGGATGTTGATCTGTTATTGTGCTGGACAGAGTAACGACCATCATCAAAGCAGAACAGTCTCCAGGACTGATCATTCCTTCCAAACAAACAGTCTTTACTGTCTCCTTTCCTGCTGATTCCTCTGTAACTCACTGATATAGAAACTCCTCCTCTCCTCTCGACCTCCCAGTAACAGTGACCAGTCAGATCATTTCTACACAGCAGCTGAGGCCAGTAATCAAATCTGTCTGGATGATCAGGATATGACTGAACCTCCTCCACATGTGTCACCTTCCTGTTGTTGTCAGACAGTTTGAGTTTTCTGTTTGCTGTGTTTGGATCCAGTGTGAGTTGACAGAAATCTGATGGAGAGAACGAGACACAATACAGCTGCAGTTATTGATCTATCATCTGATTGATGATGACATCATCTTCATCCTCAGTAGGATGTGAGTGAGTGATGTCACAGTTTGAAGTTTGCTTTGTTTTGATGAATGAAATGAAAAACACACTTACACTTCCTCGGACCTGGTGTCAAACATCGGACTCCAGCAGGATGCAGCCTGAAAGGAGGAGGGGGGTCAGAGCAGCACGTTCTCTTTCAGCATGCAAACATGGACATGATATTACTGCTGCTCCATTATGGCAACAATCACAATCACCATTATTTAACACCATTACTCACTGACTTTGGAAACATCCTGCATTTCTTGAACATTTCAAACAAACATGTCTTTTTAACAGTGGATTTCCTTGAACAATACCAGATGCAGACCAGGGTTAGACGCTAGACTTTTCTGACGGCCAATATGTCCGTTAATATTCCAGAATTGCGGCCATATAGAACAACTAGCGGACACATGTTTAAATAGCCATATAATATGCTACATTTAAACAGCAATAAAGCACAAAAACACAAACTATGACCCAACAAATGTGTTTTAGTCAGCAGAATGAACTCTTGACAAACTTTGGGTTAGGGTTAGGGTTAGGGTTATATATATATATATATATATATATATATATATATATATATATATATATATATATATATATGTATGTGTGTGTGTCTGTGTGTGTGTGTGTGTGTGTGTGTGTGTATGTGTGAGTGGAGGCTAGAGATCAAAATATAAAAAAGAATATTTGGTTGAAATAAACAGTGACAGGAGGAGAAAGAGCAGTGTGTGTGAAGTGGTAGTGGGGGGCAGAGGGGAAGAGTGGGGGGAGTGGGGGGCAGAGGAGGACGGGCTCCTGCTGTCCTCCTCAGGGTGGGATCTCTTACATCAATTTAATGTACTTCATGTTTTCACGCTAATCTGTGATCAAGACACATAAAATGATGACGTCCTCCTGAACCAAGAATGTAATATTGACATCAGGTTGATTGACAGGTTCCAGATTTCATCTTCAGTTCTCTACAACTGTAACGTACATGAGTGTGAGGAACTGTTAAGAGAAGATAGCCAGTAACATTTAGATAAATTGATAGAGTAGCATATTAGAAAATAAATCATAATGCATATTGTAAACTATATTTTTAAACATGTCAGTAAAACATTTTATCTTATTTAGGCCTCTTCAACAACAAAATTTCTTTTTTTCAGATTTAGAGGTTTCATTTCACTTCTTCTATCAAGCAGTAGATAGCTGCTTCTGCAGCCCTGAAGGACTCTTTATACATCCATGGAAGGACTGTTAAGGACTGTTGTTAAGCTAAACAGGAGCATTTCCCTCTTTCTCTTCAGCCTCAGCAGTTTGTATTCTGAACAGATAACAGGACTGTTTAAACTGATTCACACTAACAAACCTGTCCACCCATCTGTCCATACCTGAGAGTGTCCAGTCTCCAGTGTGGATCCTTCAGTCCAGCAGACAGCAGCTTCTCTCCTGAGTCTCCTGGATGGTTGTAACTCAGGTCCAGCTCTCTCAGATGGGAGGGGTTGGAGCTCAGAGCTGAAGCCAGAGAAGTACAGCCTTCCTCTGTGATCAGACATCCTGACAGACTGCAGACACAAAATGACACACATCACATGATCTGAGATCACATGTGTTTATTACTGTCATCACCAATGTGTTTCTGTGATCTTTAGAGTTAAACTTAATACTTTCAGTAACTACTTCTCAATTCAAATGGCTAACCACTGTAAGGCTTTTATTGTGAAGTTTTTCCATCTATATAGATAGAAAATATCTATCTATATATTTTCATCTATCTGTAACCTAAGTTAACATGATGTTAGGGACTGCTAACTCTTTGCTGCATAAAAATAGGTTTAAATAAAAAAATAGTAAAAGAAGAAACAACCACAGTGAGCTGATTAGATGAAGAGCTGCAGGTGACAGATGCTCACAGCTGAATACAGAACAATCCCAACTAATGTGTCATATGAGGACTGAACGTTGTGGAAAAACAGTAAGGAAACATTTCTGACTCCATTCAGTTTCAGGAATCATCCAGAGTTTTAAGTTTGTTTGAAAAAAAAACCCAATAATTAATTGTTGGTTAACCACATAACAGCTGGGATTCACTGTCATATCACCATGGTGAGTAAAAACCACTATCATTCCTGCACAGATAATGCTCTGAAATTAAAAGAAACTGTAACTGTTAAAATCTGTTCACTGTATGTGTTTAACTCCTCTCTGGTATTTCAGGTTCCAGCAGCAGAGACAGAACTAAACTACTGAAAATATATTCATAAAAAGTTGTTCACAAACTATAAACACATAACCGGTCTGAAAATAACCTGAATATAGACCAGGTATTTATCTATTCATATAAAATTACAGTTTAAATGGTGATCAGTTGGAAAGATTGATGAATCCTGACCTGAGAGTTTCCAGTGTACAGTGTAGACTCTCCAGTCCACCAGACAGCTGCTTCACTCCTGAATCCTGCAGGTTGTTGTTACTCAGGTCCAGCTCTCTCAGACTAGAGGACTGGGAGCTGAGAACTGAGGACAGAGCTTCACAGCTTCTCTCTGACAGGTCACAGCCACTTAGTCTGAAGAACACAATTGGAAAAAATATTTAATGAAACATTTATATTTCTCCCCTCTTGAAATAATATCTTTGAATATCTTTTCAATCAATCAATAACTCTCTGTGTACTTACAGAGCTTTGTTGGAGGCTTTGACCACTGGCAGCAGCCTCAGAAGAGCCTCCTCTGAAGCAGAGTATTTCTTCAGGTCAAACACATCCAGATCTTTTTCTGATGACAGTAAGATGAAGACCAGAGCTGACCACTGAGCAGGAGACAGTTTATCTGTGGAGAGACGTCCTGATCTCAGGGACTGTTGGATCTCCTCCACTAGAGAACGATCATTCAGTTCATTCAGACAGTGGAACAGATTAATGCTTCTCTCTGCAGACAGATCCTCGCTGATCTTCTTCTTGATGTACTCGACTGTTTCTTGATTGGTCTGTGAGCTACTTCCTGTCTGTGTCAGCAGACCTCGTAGGAGAGTCTGATTGGTCTGCAGTGAAAGACCCAGGAGGAAGCGGAGGAACAAGTCCAGGTGTCCGTTTGGACTCTTTAAGGCCTTGTCCACAGCTCTTTGGTAGAAATGTGTTGATTTGTCTCGGGATGTTATTTGTTCTTCTGTCAGCAGATTGACTCCAGAGTTGATGAATGTCAGGTGGACATGAAGAGCAGCCAGAAACTCCTGAACACTCAGATGGATGAAGCAGAACACCCTGTCTTGGTACAGCTTTCTCTCCTCTTTAAAGACCTGTGTGAACACTCCTGAGTACACTGAGGCTGCTCTGATATCGATGCCACACTCTGTCAGGTCTGATTCATAGAAGATCAGGTTTCCTTTCTGCAGCTGCTCAAAAGCCAGTTTTCCCAGAGACTCAATCATCTTCCTGGTCTCTGGACTCCAGTGTGGATCTGTCTCAGCTCCTCCATCATATTTGACCTTCTTCAGTTTGGACTGAACCACCAGGAAGTGGATGTACATCTCAGTCAGGGTCTTGGGCAGCTCTCCTCCCTCTCTGCTTTTCAACAGCTCCTCCAGAACTGTAGCAGTGATCCAGCAGAAGACTGGCATGTGGCACATGATGTGGAGGCTTCGTGATGTCTTGATGTGGGGGATGATGGTGCTGGCCTGCTTCTCATCTCTGAATCTCTTCCTGAAGTACTCCTCCTTCTGTGGGTCAGTGAACCCTCTGACCTCTGTCACCATGTCAACACACTCAGGAGGGATCTGATTGGCTGCTGCAGGTCGTGTGGTTATCCAGAGGCGAGCAGAGGGAAGCAGTTTCCCCCTGATGAGGTTTGTCAGCAGCACATCCACTGAGGTGGACTCTGTAACATCAGTCAGGATCTCATTGTTGTGGAAGTCCAGAGGAAGTCGACACTCATCCAGACCGTCAAAGATGAACACAACCTGGAACTCTTCAAACCTGCAGATTCCTGCTTCTTTGGTTTCAGTAAAGAAGTGATGAACAAGTTCCACCAAGCTGTACTTTTTCTCTTTCAGCACATTCAGCTCTCTGAAAGTGAATGGAAATGTGAAGTGTATGTCCTGGTTGGCTTTGTCTTCAGCCCAGTCCAGAGTGAACTTCTGTGTTAAGACTGTTTTCCCAATGCCAGCCACTCCCTTTGTCATCACTGTTCTGATTGGTTCATCTCTTCCAGGTGAGGCTTTAAAGATGTCTTCTTGTCTGATGGTTGTTTCTGGTCTGTCTGGTTTCCTGGATGCTGTCTCAATCTGTCTGACCTCATGTTCATCATTGACCTCTGCAGTCCCTCCCTCTGTGATGTAGAGCTCTGTGTAGATCTGATTCAGAAGGGTTGGGTTTCCTGCTTTAGCAATCCCCTCAAACACACACTGGAACTTCTTCTGCAGGTTAGACTTCAGTTTATATCGACACTCTGCAGCACAAGTTCCTTAAATAAGAAAGAACAGATTAAATCAATCAGAGTTCATTAATATATTAAAAGACTATAAACATATTTTCCTCCATCTGTTGAGACATCAGTAAATGTCTCATTTATCCATCATGTTAAATCTTTATAGAAATCCTCTTACTGCTCTGCAGACAGTCAGCCAGCTCCTCCTGCTTCATTCTCCTCAGGAAGTGCAGTGTGATCTTCAGAAATGCGTCTCTGCTGCTCCTCCTCTGCTCTTCCTCCTCATCCTCCCTCTGACTCTCTAAGCATTCTGGGTAATCTGAACTCAGAACCTTCTGCATCTTCTTCAGCTCGTTCTTTACAAAAGTGACGATGTTCTCCTCCAGTAGCTGGAACAGAATACTATATGAATGACACAATCAAACTGAAATCATGAAGCAAACATCAGATCCATGTTGGACAGACTGACAATCCACTGGTCTACAAAATGCAGCATGGAGATGATTGTGAACAGAATAGATGTAAAAGTAGTTGTTGTACATGTACAGACCATAAATATGGAGTCCAGGTGTGTTTGATGCTGCTGGGCAGACTGACCACTGGGAACCTCTGAGCTCTCCTGGTCCACTCTGTGGAGGAATCATGAAGAATGAGCTCACATTATGTCTGTCCACACAGAGACAAACACAAGCTAAAGGTCCATCAAGTGATATTTGGATGTGAACAGAGAATCAGATGACTCCCTGTAGTGGTAAAGCTTTACTAGTCCTGCTGATCCCACTGAGAATCAACAGCTCAGTCTGTTTGTAGCTTTCAGCTCAGTGTTTTGCTTCATCAGTCAGTTTGGTTTAGTCCCAACAGCTCTGAACAACCCTCCATACAGCTCTCCCTCCCTCACTGTACACTGCTGAAGTGCCCTGGAGCAAGGCAGCTATAACCTCCAGCTGCTCCAGTGGAGCTGCTCAGTGTCTGCTTGTATCAGACTGGTTGAACTGGGCAGCTCCCAGTATGTTGTGTTTGAGCAGGTTGAGGAGTATTTAGTCAGACACAGTTTGTTGTTGAGCTTCAGTCTGGCTTTACAGCAGCAGACTCTACTGACACCTGTCTGATTCATTTGTTTGATTTTATTAGACAAAACCTTGATGGAGGAAATTATGCTGACTTGCAGAAAGCTGTTGACACAGTGAATCATTCTGTACTGTTGCCATAGTTACAGTGCATGGTGTTTGGACATACTGCTGTAAAATGGTTTATTTCTTACATGACAAGAAGAACTCAAGTCTGTGATGTTGAAGTGGTTCTATCAGAACCTCAGGATATTACATGTGTGGTGCTGCATGGTTCTATTTTAGGGCCTCTTTTATTTCTTATGTATATAAATGATACAACAGCTGCTGTGACATGCAAGCTGCTGCTGTATGCTGATGATTCTGCATTACTGGTATCTGGGAATGATGTCAGTGAAATTCACAACTCTTAGTAATGAATCAGAAAGTGTGAGAGAGTGGCTCATAGATAACAAGCTTTCAATACATTTGGATAAAACCCAGTTAATCCTGTTTGGAACAAAGACGTTGAAAATCTTTTGTAATGAAACTGAAATTTTATAATATTTTGGCTCATATTGAGGAATAATATTGGACCAGTCACTGTCCTGTGAATCTGTTGTTGATCAAATATTATCTAAGAGTGGCAGAAAACTTCAGTTCCTGTTTCACAGACTAAGACTCTTTTTGACTTTTCTGTTGAGAAACTTCTCATGTCCTCATTGGTGCAGCGTCAGTTTGATTCTGCCTGTTCTGATTGGTTCAGTGGTTTGACATCTGAATTTAGGAACAAACTGCAGGTGATGCAAAATAATATTATTCAGTATTTATTAAATGTTTCCTCTTTAACTGATGTTGGTGATGAATTCAGAAGTGTAGGACTGCTGCCAGTACAGCTCAGAGTAGAACAACAGAAGCTGCATCATATGTTCAACATTATCAATGGGTTTGCTCCTCAATACTTCACAGATAACACTGGAACATACTCAGCATGGCTATAACACCAGGGCCAGTGTGTGTTCATATAAAGTCCCTCCAGTGAATAATGTAGCCAGAAGTTCCTTTTTTAAGCTGCTGCCGTGTTGTGGAACAGCCTCCTGTTACACATCCAGCTGTTAAACATGAGAGGAGCTTATAGAAGTCAGGTCAGGACTTATTTATGGAACATGCTCACAGGTTTATAATGAAATCTGTAATTCCAGTTTTACTTCAGCCATCAAACTGTCTTTGTTGTACTTTGTGTTTTGATGTGAGAGTTTATTGTTTTATTTAATTTGTGGTGATTTAGTTTTATGTTGTTTGTCTTGTGTTTTGTCTTTTAACATTTTGGGTCCATGTTGGAAATAAATGTTTTCACTTTAACATGTTTTTTATGTCTGTAATGTATAAATAAATCATATCATGTCACTTTTCATATGAACAACTGAGTGCAACACCATGAATGTCTTCCAGGAGAGACTGTCTGATCATGTGATCTGTTATCTCCATATTTAAATGATTATCACGTCTCCTCCCTCTCTATGACGGCCGGCTTTTCACTGACGTGGTCGGACAACACGTCGTACAAACCAGTTCTTTTCTAGCATAACCCGACGTTTACTGTCAGTTACAGCTTACATCTGATCAGCAGATGGACGTCCTCCTTTAAAATCAATGAACTCATCCTTCGACTGGTCGCTCTTAAAGGACACACAGCTGGGTTCAGGTCCAGGTCCAGGTCCAGGTCCAGGTCCAGGTCCAGGTCCAGGTCCAGGTCCAGGTCCAGCAGAGTCTGGTCTGTGCTGCTTCTTTGTCCTTCAACACAACACACACAGAGCTTTGAGTGTGAATAATGATGGTGGAGTGATGTGAGTGGAGAACAGTGATGGACAGTTAGAGATCCTCATCTCACCTCTGAGCTTTGGTCTGGCTGACATGTTTCCTTCGCCTTTTCATTTACCACTATAGAGCACATTTAATGGAGATGAGCTGCTGGTGGAGTCAGCTGTGTGGCAGAAGAAATAAAAACAGTCAGCAGGTGAATTCAGATCCACATCCAGTCACAGAGTCTTTGTAGCTTCACCTGCAGAGGAAACACAGAGAGAGAAACTGCTGCTGATTCTCCTTCATCAGTCCTTCATCATCAGTCTGAGGACTCTGCTTTTCTATGGACTCATTTGTACTTCTTGCTGTTTTCATTAGAGATTGTAGTGAATGACACTTTATTGATTAATAACAGTTAAGCAGCATATCACACTCAGAGGCCTGACATGTATTTCAACTGATGATTTAGTGAATAAACATAAAGATACTGATGCAACAATTTTCACAAATATCAGTGGAGACAAAACTTGTGAAGTTTGTCAGACACTAAACGTGTTCTCTCTCTTTTATCCCCGAGGAGATTAGAAGGAGCCACAAGATCACATGAATGTTTGTATTTCAGAGCATCAATGCATCATATTTTTATTTACATTCATCTTTATTTATGGTTCTGTTATAGTTGCTACAGCTGTGTTATATTCTATTTTATCTTGAGGGAATGTTGTCTGTCAATCAGTGTTAGATTATAAGGATCAAAGTACAGACGTCTCCATGATTTATGGTTGAATTAATGGAGCATCACCATCATCATCATCATCACCATCATCATCACCATCACCATCATCATCACCATCATCACCATCATCACCATCATCATCACCATCATCATCATCATCATCATCATCACCATCACCATCACCATCATCATCATCACCATCATCATCATCATCATCACCATCACCACCATCATCATCATCACCATCATCATCACCATCATCATCATCATCATCACCATCATCATCATCATCATCATCATCTCCAGTAAAGATGAAAACAGGCAGAATAAGAGAGAACAATCTGTCTGACTCAACACTAAATGCAGTTCTGTACAGCAGAACAAAGATCTTCCTGTGATGAGGCATCACATTGTAGTTTAAACTCCGTCATTATTCCACAAACAGAGTTTACTGTGTTTTGATGACAGTGATTCACTTTGTAGTTTATATAATGTGACATTGATTTTATATTGATATAGTATAAAGATACTGAATGAAGGTTTGGCAGCAACATAAACTTTTGTTTCTATTGCTGCAGCTCTTAGTTTGGTTCAAATACTGAATATCATCAATGAAAAGATGTTTTCAACAGTTTGTCTGTGATATAGTTTAGAAAGATTTCAGAGAATATTATTGATGACTTTTTATTAGCTGTTAATCACTAACCATACCAGCTGTGAAACAAAGTCTCCCTCACTACCAGCATGATACTGGTTATTAAAACATGCAGCAGTTTAAAGGTGACTGAATGGGGCGACCCTTCATACTGACACTAAACTTCTCTGACAATCAATAAAATGTTTCACACAAACAAACTCAAGACTGTTTGAAAGCGTTTGAGTTGATTTGATGTCAAAGCTGTCAGAACAGAATCACATGACTGTGTTTAAGTGCAGTTAGTGACGTGTTGAAAGCTGATAAAATGTGTATCTGTCAGGTTGGTGAGCTGTTGTTGACTTGCTAGCTAGTGACAGTGTTCCTAATATAACTGCAGCACATTTTACTGTTTGATGAACAATAAATTCACTGCAGAACATCTATTAAAACATGCTTTACTTTTACTGCTCAACATTAAACACAACTAAACAGCATATTATTAATAATCTATTTCATTCATTTATGAAAAGCAGCAGCATCATACATTGAGCCTTTAACACTCAGTGTCAGCTGTGTATTTATTTGAGTCTCATTTATTATTATTGATGCACATATTACATGTTATATGCAGGTAATGTTTCAGAGTGACAACAGACAGTGAAAGGTTGACTGTTGGAATTAGTGTTAAAATAGTGCAGATGTGGAACAATGGGTGGCACAGAGGTAACATTCATTATCACTCCCTCCAGGAATTACACGGGACCACCACGGTTCTTCTGTCACAGATGGCTTTATTTCTCCGCTTCATCACCACCATACATCCTTATAAGCCACCGTCGAACTGTTCAAATAAACATTTACGCATAGTAAAGATACATTCTCGACACACCAACTTCAAAGTCATATGCGTGATACAACACATGTTAACAAACGTACCTCGCTGGCTGCATATAACCGAGAGGGAATGAGTCCACTTGAACGAATAAACTTGAGAAAAATGTAGTTCTTTACAAAAATAAATCTTCAACAATGCAAATAAAAAAACGTTGTTCTGCTTAAGCTTAACTTCTATCGGAGTTATGTACTTCTCCTGCTTGTTTGTTTTCTTCTCTCGTGCGTTTGCATTGTTACAACAACAAAAAATGTCCTACACGCAACAAGGAACACAAAAAAAAGGTTCCTACCCAAATAAGCATCTCAGAAAATAAATCCTATAAATAAAATATGTAACAAACATCAACAGTGACATAAATAATACTTATGGCAGTTAAACTCCCACCAAATCACAATTATTGTGATTTCATTTCACACTTTCACTTTCACATAATGAACTTCATAATCATAAATCAAGTATGACCCTTATTCTGCTTCAAGCAGTAGAACAGTTTTTTGTACAGGCCTATCAAGATAGACTGACTTAGTGGTGCGTTTTCCCTTATTGTCTAAGGTTGAGTCACTAACTAACAGTTTCACTTTTCTGACTCTTCCATCAGCACTGGGATACACCTCTGTTACTCTTGCCAGTTTCCATTGATTTCTTGGAGAGTTGTCTTCACAAAGGATGACAATGTCATTTACCTTTGTATTTCTCTTATCAGTTTGCCATATTTGTCTTTGCTGAAGATTAAGAAGGTACTCCTTCTTCCACCTTGTCCAGAATTCATTTGACAAGAACTGCACCTGACGCCATCTCTTGCGTAGGTATAGATCCTGACCCACAAATTGACCAGGAGGGGGCGACATTATGCTGGATTTCATCATGAGGATGTGATTGGGGGTTAGAGGTTCAAGGCTTGTTGGATCATTTAAGTGCTCAGTCGTCAGTGGTCTGCTGTATATAATAGCCATCACTTCATACAAAAAAGTTCTAAGTGAGGCGCTGTCAAGTCTTTTAGCAGACTGATCAAGGATTGCTGTTAGAACACTTCTGATTGTTCTTATTTGTCTCTCCCATACCCCTCCCATGTGGCTTGATGATGGGGTATTCATTATGAACTCACATCCATGTTCCTTTAACTGTTCCTGATTCAGGTCCTTCATTACATTCATGAACTCTGCTTTTGCACCAACAAAATTGGTGCCTTGATCACATCTCAGCTGTCTCACATTTCCACGTATTGCAATGAATGCACGCAATGCATTGATGAAAGCGTCTGTAGTGAGATCATCAAGCATTTCTATATGTATGGCTCGAGAACACATACATGTGAAAAGAAGGCCATACTTCTTCAGTTCCTTTCTTGCTTCTTTTACGTAAAACGGTCCGAAGCAATCTATGCCACAGTATGTGAAAGGAGGTGTCATCTCCATTCTGTCCTCTGGCAAATCTGCCATTTTTGGGTCTTGTGTGCTCCTTCTGTACTTTCTGCACGTTGTGCACTTGTAGATGTGTGAAGCAACTGCGCTGCTGCAGCCTACAACCCAAATTCCATTGGATCGCAGCTCATTTACAGTTATGCCTCTTCCTTGATGACGCACTTTCTGGTGGTAGTGCTTAATAAGCAGAGAAGACACATGACTTGCTTTTGGTAGAATGGCAGGATGCTTGACATGTGGGTGGAGGCTAGATCTCATCAGGCGACCTCCCACCCTGAGCACACCATGCTTTCTACAAAAGGACTTAGTTTGTATAGCTTGTTTGTCTTGTCCTTAGGTCTTACTTCCTTACATTGCTCTATACTCTTGATTTCACCACTGAATGCTTCTCTTTGAACCAGTTTGATTATAAAGAGCTCTGCTTCTTGTCTTTCTTCAACACTTGTAGCTTCAGTTGTTTTAGCTTTAAGACCTTTGATTTGCTTAGCACAGCGTTTGAGGCATGCAATGGCCTTGACTGCTCTTTTCCAGTCGGAAAACTTTGACAGGCGGTCTATCAATGTCCTGTCTTCCTTTACCTCAGTGCTGAGCACTTGGACCTTTCGCAACTCTGGATCGTTGTCACTGACTTCTCCCACCTTATTATCTCCTGAAGGTAGCTCCTCTTTCCATAGAAAATCTGGGCCGGTGAACCAATTTGAACTGACAAGCTGATCTGCCACTAGACCTCTCGAACCATGATCCGCAGGATTATCTTCAGACTTTACATACTGCCATTGCTCAGGGTCTGTAGTGGACTTAATTCTTTGGATTCTGTTTGCTACAAACACATGAAAGCGTCTCGCATCATTGTTAATGTATCCAAGAACGACCTTCGAGTCTGTCCAGAAATATTCCTTGAGATCATTTATTTCAAGCTCATTTCTGAGCATAGCACTTGTTCTTGCTGCTAGCACTGCTGCAGATAACTCAAGACGTGGTACTGTAGTTATCTTGGTAGGTGCAACACGAGCTTTCCCCATAACTAGCGAGCAATGGACTTGTCCATTGGTGTTGACTGCCCTGAGAAAACTACACTCCCCATAACCAGTGACGCTGGCGTCTGAGAAGTGGTGAAGCTCATCCTGCTTAACATCTGTGAAGTTTGCTGGGATATAGCACCTTCTGATCTTTATATTAGACAGCTTCTGAAGATCTTGTAGCCATGACTCCCACTGTGTTCTGAGCTCTTCAGGGAGTGGCTCATCCCAACCAACCTTGTCTCGACACATTTGTTGCAAAATCCGCTTTCCCAGGAAGACGAACGGTGCAAGAAACCCCAACGGGTCATAGATGGAAGCTACAGTGGATAGCACTCCTCTTCTGGTCAGTGGGCGTTGCTTAACAGTAACTCTGAACTGAAAGTCATCGGAGAACACGCACCACTGTACACCGAGAGCTCTTTCCATCAGCGGCTCTCCCAAAGCCATATCCAGGTCTTTGACACTTTCAGCACACTCTTCCTTTGGTATTGATTTCAATACATTGTTGCTGTTGGAAACAAACTTATGTAGTCTCAGCTTGCCTGTACTACATAGCTGTCTGGCTTCCTTGATGAGTTGGATTGCCTCGGCATCAGATGTTACACTAACAAGTCCATCGTCAACATAAAAATTGTCCTTTATGAACTTGACAGTGTCTTGCCTCACTTGATCTTGACCTTGATCAGCTAGATGTTTAAGGCCAAAGTTGGCACAGCCTGGTGAGGAGGCTGCCCCAAACAGATGGACCTTCATCCGAAAAACTGATGGTAGAGAATCAAGATCACCATTCTCCCACCACAAGAACCTTAGGTAGTCTTGGTCTTCAGGCCTAACATGGAACTGATGAAACATTCGTTCCACATCACACATAACAGCAACCGGGCCCTTGCGGAACCTGCAAAGAACTCCCACCAAGCTGTTTGTGAGCTCTGGCCCAGTGAGAAGGTGATCATTTAACGATGTGTCTTGGAACCTTGCTGAACAATCAAAGACCACACGTATTTTCCCAGGCTTTTGAGGGTGGTATACCCCATGGTGGGGAATATACCAAGCTGGGTGATTGTTAAGTTCTTCTTCTGGGACTTTCTCTGCATCACCGCGTGTGATGATGTCTTTCATGAAATTCATATAGTCTGAGCAATATTGCTGGTCTCTTCTGAGCTTTCGTTCCAAGCACTTCAAACGTTGAACAGCACATGACGTGTTATTGGGCAAATTTGGTTTATCTTGTTTGAAAGGCAAAGGCATTTCATAATGACCATCTTGTTTGTGTGTGATTCCATCCTTCAGCTTGGTCAAGAAGTGGAGATCTTCCTGAGAAACAGTTGTCTCCTCTCTAACCCGTTCACTGAAATCAGATTCTAACACCTTGATTACATCATCTGGAGTGATCATTTCTTTGATCCGAGTGTTGCAAACATAGTGAACTTCACCCTTGAGCTTGACTGTTGGCTTGGGATCAGGCGTCACTTGCTTTACAATGATGCGATGACTTACGCCAATTGCATCACCTTCATGCTCGCTTGGGTCACTATAACTCACTATGCTCCAACCTAAATCAGTTTTCTGTGCAAAGGGTTGGTTTTCCTCCCCTATTACAACTTCTCTAGGCATTAGTGCTTGTGGGCAATTGTACCCGATCAGCAGCCCAATTTCACATTCCATTTGTGGGGCAATGTGTTCTGCGAGATGCTCCAAATGAGGCCATGCCTTGGCGGTCTCTGGAGTTGGTATGTGTGCCCGATTAGCAGGGATGAATTCACGTGTGTAAGCAATCGGCACTGTGATCTTCTTAGAGGAGAATAGCCCTCTTATTTGTAGGTTTTTGAGACGTTTACATGGTACAATTGTCCCCTTTGATGACATTGTAGATAGCTTCAGTTTCACTTGCTCTGTGTTTGTATTTAGCACATCTGCAACTTCCTCAAGAATGAATGAAGAATCACTTTGTGAATCTAGCAGAGCATAGACAAGAGCTTCCTTACTTGAATCACTTGATGTTGACACATAGACAGGTATGATTGTAGAGGTCTGAGTGGTATTGCCATCTTGCACAACTCTGTTGGATGTTGTTTCCTTAGTTATATCTTTTAGTTGTGTTGATTGTGGCTTTCTTTCCTTAATGTTATTTATTTCCTCAGATCGTTCTCTCTTTGGTTCTTGTTTGAAGCGATCTTCGTGCAAGCATGTGGGATGATGTTTTGAGCAGGTGTCACAGACCATCCGCTTACTGCAACTCTTGGACTGATGGCCAGGAGTCAAACATCAAAAAGCACAGTATCTCTGCTTGAATAAATTTTACTCTGTCAGTGACTGGGTTTTCGATGAATCTGCGGCACTTATGTAAGCTGTGTCCTGCCTTCTTACAAAACACACATGTGACTATGTGCCCTTCACGGGTGTTAGTTGTGAAGATCTTGGCACCTATAGTTCTATTCTTGGAGGGCACTATGTTTTGGTTCTTGAACCTTGCCTTGTCAGATTCACTTTGCTGTACTGCATGGTAAGATGTTATGGGATTACAGGCAATACTAGCCTCCATTGTTAGGAATGTCACAAAATAATTGAAGCTTGGGAACCTTTCGTGTTCCAGTTGATATCTAGTGGCACTTCGGTTCCATCTGGAACTTAACCAGTCAGGTAGTTTGGCAGTTAGTTTCTGATTTTCAATTCCATCATTGAGAACATTTAAATTCTCATTGTGAGCCATAGCAGATTCACAGCTGCGCAAAAAGTCCACAAACTTTCTTAACTCAGCGCTTTCTCTTGAGGCTATTTTTGGCCAAGCATGTAATTTGTCTCTGAAGGCTTTGGCAATTACAAAGGGGTTGCCATATCGCTGGTTGAGCAGGCCCCATGCTGCACAATATGAATCTTCTGAATCAGTCAGAAAATATCCTTCTAAGGCCTCTTTAGCTGCTCCTCCAACATATTTCTGCAGGAAGAAAATTTTCTCTGCAGTTGGGATATTCTTCCTCTCAATTAGTGTGTGAAAGGATGACTTCCAGTGATTAAACTTGAGTGGATCACCACTGAAGACTGTAGGCTCTGGAATAGGTAGTCTATTGGCTGATATAGCCTCAGCCAGAATTTTCACAAGCTCTCCTGAGTCATCTTGAAGCACCCTTTCTTGAGACACATCTTGTAGTTCTGGTGTGTGCTGATACACAGGATTCACTTGATTGATTACATGTGCAACTGTAGGTAGTTCAGAATTCTGCAATTTCAGTCCTTGCTCTGGACTAATCTCAATTTCATCATAGACTTGAAGCTTTGCTCTAGCTGCATTCAACTTTTTCAACTCCTCCAAACGCTCGAGTTCTCTCTTTAAGTCTTCTACAGACCTTTTTCTTGAAGCATTTTCTTCTTGCTGCTTCCTTAAGAGAGCAGCCTCTTGTTTCTCCTTTTCTATCTTACGTTCAGTCTCTTCCCTTTCTGCTTGTAGACGGCGAGTTAATGCAGCTGCTTCTTGGGTTGCAACTATCATTTGATCCTCAGCTTCAAGTCTTTGCAGTTTCTCTTGGTGGTGCTCTTGCTCAGCCATAATCTTCAATACAGCTTGTGTGGCTGCATATTCAGCTGCAGCTTCTTGTCTTTTGACTGAGGATACATTAGAGCGAATGGAATTAGACTTGGAGGCTGGAGGTGATGTACTGGAAACTGAAGATGCAAATACAGAGCATGCGTCAGGCCAAGTCATCTCCACCACTGTTCCCTGAATTTGAGATTGAGCATTCTGCACAACAGTCCCAGTTATTGATGTACATTTGTCCAGTTTGCGGCGCATTTCATGAGCTGGACTGTCAATCCTTCGATATTCATCATAAACAGTGCTTAGTTCTGATAGTTCCTTTTGAATAGCGCTGATGTGTTCTTGTAGGATGTTACTGGGATCCTGTTTTATTACAGATTTTTTAGTTACCTTAGTTAAGGCCTTCCAGCGATCATAAATACTATCAAAGCACAGTAGTAGCCCCTTTGTTTTCTCTTTCTGAAACTCCTTTCCCTTTTCTGTTAATGTGCGGGCTCTTTCACTTCTTCTGGGCTCTTCAGACTGTACTGCTATACCAGACTCATCTGCCTGTTCTGGTTCTGGAATTTGCTCTATGGCGTTCACGTCGTAATGTTTATCTTTACTAGTTTGTGACATTTTGAATGATTCAGAAATTAACTATATGTAGTTAACTTATCTCATATTAGCAGTGTGGTTAACACCAAACACCTCACAAAGCCCTTAAGAAGTTAGGCTAACTAAAATTAGGTCACTGTCTTTCAATATCAACGCTTTAAAGGAGCTAGGATTATAAGGGCTTGCAAATATTCAATTACATTAAATAAATGCCCATATAGCAATACTTCAGCAAACTTGTATAGAAAACATTAGCTCATGAATAGAAACTTTCCTTCAAATTTAACTTACTTAAGTAAAGATATTTTCTTCCTTTCCAAGTAAATCAATTACTTCCTTTTTGTAAACACAAGATCGTTATAAACGAAACGCTAATAATAACTTACATCGATGCCCCTTAATGTCTTGTAAACACTGTTATAGTCGTCAGGCTACACACAGTCCCTTGTAGTTTTCAATGCTTGTGTCACCTTTTCAGAACACAACCTTTCGTGTCTGACTTATGGACGTTTTGTGTCTTTAACGGTAAACAGCGGCTTATCCGCTCTTCCGTCTTGATGAGCTGTTAGAGCCTCCTTGTGGCATTAGCAGGTTAGGGACAGTCCACGCAGGTCCGAGTTCGACTATCACTCCCTCCAGGAATTACACGGGACCACCACGGTTCTTCTGTCACAGATGGCTTTATTTCTCCGCTTCATCACCACCATACATCCTTATAAGCCACCGTCGAACTGTTAAAATAAACATTTACGCATAGTAAAGATACATTCTCGACACACCAACTTCAAAGTCATATGCGTGATACAACACATGTTAACAAACGTACCTCGCTGGCTGCATATAACCGAGAGGGAATGAGTCCACTTGAACGAATAAACTTGAGAAAAATGTAGTTCTTTACAAAAATAAATCTTCAACAATGCAAATAAAAAACGTTGTTCTGCTTAAGCTTAACTTCTATCGGAGTTATGTACTTCTCCTGCTTGTTTGTTTTCTTCTCTCGTGCGTTTGCATTGTTGCAACAACAAAAAATGTCCTACACGCAACAAGGAACACAAAAAAAAGGTTCCTACCCAAATAAGCATCTCAGAAAATAAATCCTATAAATAAAATATGTAACAAACATCAACAATGACATAAATAATACTTATGGCAGTTAAATTCATTATTGTCTCTGATGCTGTGAAATACACCCAGTGATGGAGGAAACTCAGCTGCAGTCAAATACAACAGTTGGTGAAACAAGTAGATTGAAGGTCATTTGTTGGTTTGTGATGTCACTATTGTTCAGCCAGCACATGGTCTCAGTTGGGTGTTGTGTGTTAGCAGCGACCCACGCTGACACAGTTCTATAGCAGCTAGTTTAACTGACATGCTAACATCCAGCATTTCATTCAAACTGAGCAGAGCAAACACTGACAGGCATCTTTTATTCTCCCTCTAAATGTTCTTGTTGCTGCATCATCTGTAGATTCTCTTTACATCATAGATGCTTTCCAAGCTAGCAGCATACGAGCTGTCTGAGGCTAATGAGCTGCTAATAAAACCCTCTCACTCATTTTTACTGTTGGACTAACTGTTATGTATTTTGATCTTTTTCCTTTGAATCTTGTATCTGTCTTCTATATTAACTACTGACAAACACCTTTGTTCTCACTCTGGTTTATTGTATCTCATCTTTTTCTGATTTATAATATTATTGGATTTGTTTGTTCCTGTTTTCACATTTTTCCTCCATTAAAAGCTTTAAAGGCAAACTGCTGTCTTCAACCTTTACTGGAAGTGTGTTGTGTAACTAAACACTTAGTGAGGACAGAAGAACAGTTCAAAGAAAGAGAACAGCAGCTTCTCTCACACACTTGGCTTCCTGGAAATCACAGACCACCTCTGAAGTGACTGATCAGATCAGAAATAGTCCAAAAGTTCCAGTTGATCAAACTTTATAACCTTAAAGGAGAGTCAACAGGTTGTATAATACAGGTGTGTCTGCGTGTTCTTACACCACCATTAAACCTGATCAATATATCAGGTTAATGATTCACAGATATTCACATTAACTGGTGGAAACTACTGGTCTGATTCTTGATTAAATGTAAACTCAACAATACAACAAGATTTCCACTGAAATGATGGAAAAATGCAGGATGAATGCAGTAATATTTAGTAAAGGCTCAGCACAGGAAGCTGCTGACACTGCAGACACTCATTGATCTGATTGATCCTGATTAACACCACCAGCAGTAGCAGCCAATACAAACTACTATAATATCATTATAATTAATTACAAATAATAAATAAAATTAATGAAATACTGATCTTAGTAAAGGATGAATATTCATGTAACTACATTAATATTTGACTCAGATTATTCACAGTTTGATGGATGCACACAACAGTCCAAACCAAAGACAGTAACACACAATTTTAACTTAATTATCTTTAATCCTTGAAAATAAAAAGTGTCCTGAACATGTTGATGAGCTGCAGAGATGGAACATACCACTCTGAGAGGGAGGGGGGGCAGAATAGTCCAAGTGCTGCTGGCCTGTTTAACAGCTGTACTGGATTGTCTTTTATTGTCCAGGTGTTTGTAATAAGTTTCTCTCCTCTATTTATGAAAATGAGCTCCACTAAATATTGGAAACATCTTTCAACATAATTAAGTCCAAAACAACCACAGAACCAATGAACCTCAACAAAACTCAACACTTATTGCATCACTGTTGTATTTCATTGTATTATTCAGGTGTTTCTATTTTTCTGGCCACTTAGTGTGTCAACAGGCTGAATTTTGACTAATGAAGCTTTTCCAGAGTTTCCTGATGTTTCTGTTGCCTAAACAGCATCTTGTTAGCAAAGCTAATTAGAGTCAAAGAGGATTAAGGAGGTTTCAAAGCTTCCAGCAGTATTCAACAAAGCAACATAATAAATCACTACTAGCACCATCTCTACTGGTGTCACATCATTTTAACCCCCGCTGACACAAACATGATGAAACCTGTTGGTTACGTTACCTTTAGATGCTGAAAATCATTTTCATCAAGCTGATGAGTGAAGCTGAAATTAATCAGCAGCTTCAACCAGGAAACCAAACGTAGGAAGAACAAACATGTAACTCACAGCAGGAACATTTCAAATGTCAGCTGGTTCACAAACAGTCTCAACTCTGGATTCATCTTTAAGCAGAAGTGACTGTAAAGAAATATGATCCCAGCACAGCGCTGACCTTTGGAATAAAGAAGCTGGAACAGCTAAAGTCAAACACTGACAGACAGTATAGATCCTCATCAGATAGATTCAGGGCCCTGTGTGACGGGGTGTGTCTTTCTGTGGACTTATGGTAGATGTCTGTGGTGCAGGAAGAACAACAGGCCACACAGGACTCGCTCTTTACTCTGCTACAAAAACCAGCAGCACACAGTCACCATCAACAATGTGTCATGCAACTGCAACTGCAAGCACCCAGACACAAGACTAATATAAAATACATCTTCACATCACAATGCTATCAGTCTTCTATTCCTTCACATTCTAGTGTAAAATATGTGATCGTATAGCAGCAACATTATGTATGATTTTCTGTTGCATCTAAGCAGTAAGAGCTGTTTTCTTCTAAATGAACAATAAACATTCTGAAACAACATAAATGAACATTTTATCCACAGACAACTAAATATATGTAGTGCAACACGTTGTTTTACAAAAACAAACATTTATCACGTGGTGTTGCTCCTCTGCACAGCGGGAAACCATCTGCTGTTTAAAGTCAGTTGCAATCCTACTATAGTAATTACAGCAGGCCAGTCAAAGCTGATAGAGTACATTGAGGCTACCGTAATTACTGCAGTAGCAGGGCAACTAAACTGCCCAAACGCGGCAAACGCGCCCGCCGTGATGATGATGTCATAATTGTTATATTTTATTTAACACGTGCACACACACATATATATCCTTTATACATTTTACTGTGTGAATCTCTACCAATGGTTTGTATATCCCAGCTGTGTTTGGCCTCTTTTAAACCTCACAGGTGTGTAAAAACCTCCTCAAAGTAAACAGCTGTGTGTCCTGCTCATAGCTCCTCCAGTCAGCCTCCTCCCTCCTCCAGATGCTTTTAGTCTGAAAGCTGCAGCCAGATTTAAGCCCTTCCTCCACCACTGACACACACACTCTGTATGTTGGACATGAAGATATTTTGACCTGTTTGTACTTTTTATGGACTGTAACTCTATTTGTACTCAGCATGTGAGCCACATGTGTTCTCTGTGTTTCTTCTTCTTGCAAATAACAAATCAAGTGATTTGAACTTGAAGCTGTCACTAATACAGACAGAGCAGGTTGTTGTTTTTCTCCACAAAGAAGACAAATGTTGGAAGTTATTGATCTGTGAACACTGACTCAGTACTGTCAGCTGTTATTGGACACTTTGAACAGTGACACTAAAATGGAGGAAAACTTCCAGCATGTTGATTTGTGTTGACTGTTAGTAGAGTTCTGAACTACAGATTTCTGCTGTTTCTACTGGAACTAAACTAACAAGATAAACAAAGAGTCATTCAAGAGTCAAACACTGAAAACTGTCACAATACAAACACAATAAAGTCACAATAAAGTCACAATAAATACCTTTAGATGGAGAAAAGAACCTGCTACACAACGAGAACAGAAAGAGAAACTAAACTTTATCTGGAAAATTACCAGAGAGAGAGCGTCTGCTGCCACCTGCTGTTCACTCACAGCATCACATCCTGTCAGAGGAGGAGCTGTTTGCTTCACTCACACTTTCAAAACATGAAAACAGGAACATTTAGGCTTTAAAAAGAAATGAAGATGTTTGAAATAATCAGATCCAGTGGTGTCACTGAGCCTCAGCAGCTCTCTGTGGATCAATAAACTCCACCAGTGTTCAAATACAGAGACAGTGTTGCTGTGAAGACAGTCACTTATTAAACACATTTATATTTACAACACAATGACAACAAAGTCTTTGAATTCACCATCAGAAATCAAAGTGTCTCTTTACAGCGTGTCACCATTAAAACCAGTAAAACCAGTTTGTTCTTTCACTCTCAAAAACTTAAATGAATGAATGACGGTGACGTCATGACCCGCCCTACTCTGCCTCTGATTGGCCAGTACTCGTCGCCTT
The DNA here is from genome assembly GCA_029490765.1 of Euthynnus affinis. Lineage (NCBI taxonomy): Eukaryota > Metazoa > Chordata > Actinopteri > Scombriformes > Scombridae > Euthynnus > Euthynnus affinis. The sequence continues at coordinate 249,246 of CM055846.1, read as the reverse complement.
CATTGGTCTGATTGGTTAGGGTGAGAATGTCAGCCAATCAGAGACAGAGTTATTGTTTAATTCAAAATAAAACATTTTGATTAAATCAATCTTTATGGTGTAAATTTGAAGGTTTTAAAGTATTTAAAGACAATCTGGACTTTAAGTTATTTAACTGTCAGTAAACAGCTGTCATGTGTTTCTATGTATTTTTAATGTAAAACTAATCAGTTTGATTCTTAAGGAAGACGATTAAATCCACATGTGGCCTTAATCATCTTCTGTAAGTGTAAACAAATAAAACATCATTCACATATTTGAACAGGTTGTTTAATGGATCCGTTTTCTTCTGGCAGCTTCATTGATTAATTATATTACTGAGTTATTGTTACAAACAGCTGCTATTACTGACAAAATGTGATATAAATGTTTATTCATTCATGAACATCATTTGAGGAGTTCTTTATTAATCCCAAAGAGAAATGAAAGTAATTAAATATTGTTCCAACTGGTTTTCCATCATTCTTTGGTCATGAGAAAGATGCTAAATTACATTCTACATGATATTAAAATGATCTTAAATTTAAATTAGTTATCACTGCAGAAAGTCTGGACATGTCTTCGAGAGATTCACTGATTCTTTCTGTCTTCATACAAACTTTATTTTCATGTGAGCTTCATTAGAATCACTTTCTGAGGAAAAATCATCCAACATGGTTTCTGTGACTTGTAGTTTTCAGTGTTCCATCACTGGAATGATGGAATTATAATCAAATGAAAACTAAACTATTTCCCTGTAGAGTTGAGAATGTGCTCCTCACTTACAACTTCAAACTCTTTTTAAAGAAGCTTTTACACACAAACATTTGAACCTCATTTTAAATGTTCTGTTGTTTTTAATGTTCCTGTTTAATTTAGTGAAGCTCGCTGTATTACATGTGTTTGTATGAAATGAAAAGTTTCATTATTTCTTTCTGCTGATTCTGACAGAAAGCTTTCGACGAGCTGAACAGCTGACCTGAGAGGAATCAGCTGATTGGTCACATGATGTCGTGTCGACTCAACAAACCGTCTTTAATCTAAAAGTCATGAGACACTTTTACATTTTTCTTAAGGAAGACGATTAAATCCACATGTGAATATTTATTTAAGTCAGAATTATGACTTTAATCTCAGAACATTTTCCACATGTGGCCTTAATCATCTTCTGTAAGTGTAAACAAATAAAACATCATTCACATATTTGAACAGGTTGTTTAATGGATCCGTTTTCTTCTGGCAGCTTCATTGATTAATTATATTACTGAGTTATTGTTACAAACAGCTGCTATTACTGACAAAATGTGATATAAATGTTTATTCATTCATGAACATCATTTGAGGAGTTCTTTATTAATCCCAAAGAGAAATGAAAGTAATTAAATATTGTTCCAACTGGTTTTCCATCATTCTTTGGTCATGAGAAAGATGCTAAATTACATTCTACATGATATTAAAATTATTCAACCCTGTCTCCTCAAAATTACGTTCCCACACAACTAAACTGCATCCTCAATGACATTTCTATGAAAACATATTTTGTCCATGATTACGTTTGTTTGTAACGTATCACGAATACGTTTCTAATCAACATATCTTTGCTTTCCTACAATGCTATTAGCTATTTTAATTCTAACAACCTTTCTCTACATTAACATACATATATATTGGTCTATATGTCTAAAATAAAGCAACATCTTTACGTGTTCTGAACATAGATCATCTAGCCGTGTAATTATTAGTCTAGTTGTAGTAAATATTTGATATATTCAGTAATTATGTTGTTTTATGAACCTATTTAACATAGATCATTTAGATGCAGTGTGATTATTAGTTCAGGTGTATTAAATGTTTGATATATTCAACAGATAGATCTTTTCACAACCCTATCTTACTGCCCTACTCTACAACCAGAAGAACTACAACTGTGGTGCTTATTTGTATCAAGAAGCATGGCGAGGCTCATGGGAATTGTAGTTTTAAAAAAAATCTTAGCGTTTTTAATATATTAGGAAGTTGTAAATACTAAACTGAGAGTACACTAGGGAGTTTAAGGGGACGATAAACACATTTGTGTAATCAGGTTTTAAATATCTAATTGCTTTATGAGTGTAAATTAATTTTAACCATATTTTACCCATATCTGACTATATTCACATGATAGCTGAGGCCCAGAGCTCTCTATAACAGTTGGTCCCATGTCTGTACCCCCTTTTGTTGATGAATTATAAGCCTTCAAATATGCACTGAGGTCAAGGTTCAAAGGTCAGTTTTTCAAAGCAGGAGCCATGGAGGATCGTCATACTTACATATGTTAGTTTCCAGGTCGAGACCTTTCCAAAAATGTATCTGTTGTAGCTCTATGACAAAGTTTTAATTTTCACATTTCATGGACACAAGCCGTCCCAGGCCGAGTTTCAGAGAGCACTTAAAAAAAAAAAAAAAATCATATGTAAAATATTTTTCAGATGTTTGACTGAATATTGTAATAAACTTTTATTATATTCAGAGTGTTTCCATTTTATGAAAACACAACCTGCAGTGTGACTTTTGACATCAGCTGATCTTCTTTAATGAGTTTAGTCTGAACTGGAGAGTTTAATAAAGAAAAGAAAAGAAGGAAACGTCCACTTTAGTCCAGTGAAAGTTGATCTAATCTGAACCTGATAAACTGAGTGTGAAATGTCCTCAAACAGCCACCGTACAGTCAGATTAATAATAAGCACAGAGAGAATGAACACTAATAACTTCAATATAAAAACAAACAAACATGTTAACATGTCCTCTTGTTTTCACACATCATTTAAATTCATTTATAAAAGCTGTAAAACCTTCAACACTCTCACATGTTTATAGAAACATTTACTGAAGCAAAGTTATTGATGTGATATGATTTATTTATTTATCAATGACAGAAATCCAAAGTCTTTTATGAATAAATAAACCTTTGCTTTAGGAAACTACAGTTCTTCTGTGGCGCCACCTGCAGGACAAACTGTGTGTTTTCATCTCTTCACTGTTGTCTGCAGCAGGAACTAGGGGTGTAGTTTTCAAAATAAAAGCCCCTCTAATCCAAACAGGAAGTGAGACTGGGTGCGTACCCTAACCCTCCTTTTGTTCTGAATCACATCTTCAGACGAGCAAGATGCAAAGTTTCAAGCAGCACGGCAGAAAGCACGAAGACAAAGACAAAAGCAAACAGCCTAAAAACAGCAGAAAGTGTTTGAAAGTCTCCGTGTGTCGGGCCAGAAGGTCCGATCCATCCTGGCCAGTCCCAGAGGTGGCAGAGTGGTGGGGGAGCAGAGTCCGTCCCCTCCTGTTCATGGACAGGCGGGTTCACTTCCTCCATCAGTCAAAGTATCTACATGTAGCGCAGCAGCTCTTGTGTCTCATGCTGCGTTGTCCACTCAGTGGCGGCAGCTCGTCTCTGATTGGCTCTTAGAGGTGAGTTCTGGTGACCGATGGCGGGGGTCGTTTATCCAGACGGTACCATCGGGTCATACTGGGCTGTGATTGGTCTTCCCGTCCTGCTGGCTCTTGTATCTTGAAGGATCAAAGGTGGTTTGGGTCAGTGTTCTGGTGACCCTGCAGGAGATGAAGGTTCCTGATGGGATCCTTTGTGTCTGCAGGAGGTAGTTTAGATGCTCAGTGAGGAGTTTGGGACTCACTTCTATGTTACTGGCAGCATTCCTGAGCTGTTGGAGAAACAGCTGGTCGCTTGTTTGAGGCTTCTGCTGTCGGCCTTCCAGACACACACAGACTTTATCCTACAAGTTTGTACGGCTCAGTGTGCAGCCAGCAGCCGTCCTCACACTTCACTAACACACAACTAGTGTTCAACTAACTGGGACACGTCTGAGGGTTACTGGTGGAGAAACACCACCAAGCAGCTCAGAGCCAGACTGTGACACCATCATGAAGATATGAGACGTTTGTCAAGATCAAATATGATCAACACAGTAAGAAAATTAACAGAATAGAGCTGAAAGATTCCTGTTATACACACACACTCACACACACACACACACACACACACACACTCACACACACACACACACACACACACACACACACACACACACACTCACACACACACACACACACACACACACACACACACACACACACACACTCACACACACACACACACACACACACACACACACACACACACACACACACTCACTGTTCAGCCTGGTACAACAGTAAACAACAGGACAAAAGCTCTCTGTGTCTCTGCAGGCAGATCAGAACCACATCACTGCTGCCCTCAGTCTCACAGGAACACCAGGACTCTCCAGGACTCTCCAGGACCCTGCAGGACTCTCCAGGACTCTCCAGGACCCTGCAGGACTATCTCCAGGACTCTCCAGGACTCTCCAGGACTCTCCAGGACCCTGCAGGAACATGGACCCTAAGCGTCTGTCGTCGAGCTCTCAGCAGCAGCTTCGTCTGAGGAGGAAGGTAAAAGATGCTGTGAATGAAATCCTGACGTCTTTATTCTAGTTCCAGTCAGCAGTGAAATCACACTGAGCACATTTAGTCTGAAATACACTCACATCAGCTGACAGGAAGGAAGAAACTTCAGAATAAAAGCTCTATGAACTGAAGCAGAAAGTAGAAAAACAAACATTAATGTGAAATCTGATCTTTGCTGGAAGTCTTCATCACTCTGAAGATGAAGGTTTGGTTGAACTGAGGAATCTAAACCTTTTATTTTGAAGAGCTCAGGAAGCAAAACTCGAAGCTGCGAAGTACTCGAGTACTGAAGTTTAGAGCTTCTTGTACTTTACTGTTTTATTTCCATGTGATGCTACTTTCTACATTTCAGAGGGAAATATTGTACTTTCTACTCCACTACATTTATTTGACAGCTTTAGTTACTTTTCAGATGCAGATTTGACACAATGGATAATATAACAAGCTTTTAAAATACAACACATTGTTAAAGATGAAACCTGGTTTCCAGCTGACGGCTCCAGTTTAGAAACATCATTCTAACATCATTAGTGACGTCAAACTAAACACGTCAGCTTTAGAAGCGTCGCTGTGACTGATCATGTGACACGTGACATCACAGCGCCGCTTAACGAGCTCATTAAAGCATCCTTTCATTAACGAACACTCAGCTGTCAGTTCTGTGTGTTTGTGGTCATTATAACTGTTATTATAACAGAAATTTAATGTTCCTGTCAGGCAGAGAATAACTAACTAAACTTTGTTCTGTTTATAACCTTCATTTAACCTCCAGAGTCTCTGAGGCTGCGTCTCGTTTATCACATCCAGTTATCGTTTGGAGCGTTTTCCTCAACATGAGCTGTAAATATGTGCTGATGACTGTGAGTGAGTCATGTGACTGGAGGCTGAATGTAAAGTTCAGTGTGATGAAGGAAAGAAAGAACTGAACTGTTCCAGCAGCTGCATGAAAGCAGACTGACAACATCTTTATGATCAATATGTTTGCATCTTTACACTTTATTTTGAAAATCCAAGCTGTAGTTCAGTCTGAACCGTTCTGTCACTAAACTCATTTTACTGTGAAGCAGTGTGTAAAAGTGAAGCTGTGAGGAGGTTCAGGGTGAACACAGTGACAGTAAGAGTGCACGCTGGTGACTGGTGCAGTCATACAGCCGCGGCTCAAACACACAACAGTCTGTGTGACACAAACACGTCAGTTCAGCTGTGTCAGTCTGCACCAGCTGGCAGACACATGGAGGTCAAAGGTCAGCAGCAGCAGAAACAACCTTTTCATAGAAAACAGACGCAGCGATGACGACGTCAGAGCCTGAAACATCAGATTATTGACGACGTCACGTTCTGAATCTGCACAAACAAACAGCAACTTATTGATTTTGATCTTTTCCACATGTGATGAAAATAAGCAAACTGATCACTGATCAATATGTTCAGACAGCTGTTCACATATTAAACGTCTGTTTACTGGAAAGTTTACACGAAGACTCAGATATCAACTATTGATCTGATCATAATGATCAATTATGAGTACATCAGGTGATTCTATTATAAACCATACTGATCAATAATATCATGTAGTTTAAGAACTTTATCATGATAATAAAAAACAATAAAACAAATTAAGTTTATTAAAGCAGAACATTTGTTTTTGTTTCACATAAAAACAAAAATCAAAAGAAACATAATAATAATAATAATAATAATAATAATAATAATAATAATAATAATAATAATAATAAAGACATTTAAACATAATTAAGAGTTGAAGTAGAGCAGCAGTATCAGAGCAGAGTAGCGGGCACAGCGCCCCCCCGCCGCTCCGGTCACACCGGGTACTGCACCCAACGGTTTGTTGTTCAGCTCCGCTCCGGCACGAGCATCAATTGCGCATGCGCAATGATATGAATGGCCGCTGCACCTGACGGCCCACCAGGAAGTGTGGCGGACAAATCCTCGGCCGTTAATCCCCGCTCGGCTCGGTAACCGGAGGAGGCAGCGGGCCGGACCGCGCACACTGACCGTCGGTACCCGTCTCCGCCCCGGGCTCGGCCTGCGTCCTCCGCCGCCTGCCGCCGCTGCAGACCCCGCTGCTGCTGAGCCGAGGCTCCGTGAAGCTCCGGGAGGCTCCGGGCTCTTCCACCCCTCACTGACATGGGATGCTGCGGGAGCGCGGAGGTAAGAACGGCGCGGCCCGGCCCGGCTCGGCCCGGTACCGTCCTCTGCTCTCCTCCCACTCCCCCGGTGTCCTTCAGCGGAGCACCGGAGCGTGTTTATTCTGTCACCGTTAACGGGAAACGGGTCCCGGGGAGCAGAGAGGGCCGAGCTGGCATTAGAGCCAGGACCGTAATCCAATTAGCTGCTCCCGGGACAGGCGGGTAACCGGGGCCTGTTCCCGGGACCCGGGCTCTGCTGCTCCCGGGAAACAGGTCCGGGGGCAGGGGGAGCCCCGGCCCGGTGCCCGGTGCCCGGTGTGACCGTGTGTTTTGTCTTCCAGAGGACAAAGAGAGAGTGGAGACCGCTGGAGGACCGGAGCTGCACAGACCTGCCCTGGTTCCTGCTCTTCACCGTCTTCTGCGTCGGCATGGTAACCGCACAGCCCACCATCCCATAATATACCTGTAGTTTACCTATAACTGATCAATAATGTGCCTGTATGATCATCTATAACAGCCGCCATCCCATAATATACCTGTGATATGTCGATAACATATAATACACCTACAGTTTATCAATAATGGATCAATAATGGATCAATAACATCTGCAGACATCAGGTTTGTGTTCTGGCTGAATATTGATCTTCTGTGTTTATAAATATTAATCGATCAGAAACTTAACTGGTAATTATTTTATTATAAATTGATTAAACTGATCAATATTAAAGTGATCAATAGTTTATCAGCTGATCAGAAGCTCATTTCTGTTTTCACAGAAGCAGAAGCTGCTTGAAATGATTGATCGATTATTGATTATCTGAACAGCTGACGACTCTTATTCAATAATCGCAGCTCTGAACTATTGATAATCAATGAATGTGATTGATTTCATATCGGACTGATTATTCAGTGATTGATTGTTGAGACAAGAAAATAATCACATCAGCCTAATCAATAATCTAAATATTGTATCCAAAACTGTGATCAGCTGATTGATCGTATTGAGTTATTGATTGATTGGAACGCTTCTCAGACTTCTATTAATCAATATGAGAACATTGATCCTCATCAGAGCGGTCAGCTCAATAACTGATTGACTGATTGATTGATTGGATCTAGTTTCCGGAGGGTAAAGGGGAGCGTATTGATCTGCTGATTGATTATTGGCATCAGAGCTGCAGATAAGCTCTATTATCAGTATTGATTAATCTGTCTATTAATTTCTACAGTTATTGATTAGCTGTTTGATCCATAAAATGTCAGAACTGACTGGAGCTATAGCGATTGATCAATTGATTGATCAGATGAATCATTTAGACGTTAAATAAATATAAATACTGTTTGTCGGCTGTTTTTATCTCCGATCAATGATACGATCAATGATACGATCAATGATACGATCAGCTCCTCACAGAGACGATTGATAAGAACTGATCAGTCCGGTGTTATTGATCGTGTTTGGTTGAGATGTTCAGTCCAGTGATCAATCAGCACTGGTCTGAACGGTTTGATTATTGATTATTGATTATTGACAATCAGTCTGTGTGTGAAGCTTCATACGAGCGTTCTGATTGGTCAGAAACATTTAACACCTGAAGAAACAGGAAGTAGAATAAACAGCTGATTGAAACAGTTTATAAACGTCACAGCGATCAATTTATCTGATCGTTAAATCTGCTGTTCTCAGCTGTTTATTAATTATCTGATCATTATATTTACATCTCATCATCAGCCCTGGTGTAAAAGTATTGATTGATCAGTGTAAAAGTATTGATTGATCAGTGTAAAAGTATTGATTGATCAGTGTAAATGAATGCGATCCTCTGGAGGAAGAGGTCTCACTCTGTTGGGTTTGTTGGGACTACAGGAACTCGGTGCTGCTGCAGAGTGGAGCGTCTTCCTTCTCAGAGGATCTTTGATTACAGTTTTATTTAATCATCAGTAGAAGAAGAAAAGATCCTCTGATGTCTCTCAGCACGTGATCAATACTTTTATATTAAACAGTCATCATGTTGTTTCAGCTGCTCTTCTCAGAGTTTGATGACCAAACAGGTAAAAACACTGAATAAAGCAGTTTCAGCTAAAAAATCAGTGTTTCTCCACCATGTTGGGCGAGCAGCGGACTTCCTGGAGGGGCTGTTAGCCGAGCTGCTGCTAACGTTTGCCCAGTTTATTTCTCTGATAACTTAAGATCCAGACGTCCAATGACTAAAATCCTTCTTGCGGCTAAAAGATCAAGTTAAAAACCAGCTAAATTTATCATGAAAATGTGGCTTCAAACTGAATAAAAGTCCATTTCTAACAGTTTGTGTGGAACAAGCACAACAAAGCCCATGTATTATCTTGTATGTGTGTAAGTTACTCTTTGCTAGACGCCATTGTAGCGGACAAACACGGCGCCGACGCATGCATCTTGTGCACTATACTCTTTGGTAGAGGAGGTATGACGCCATTGACAGGCCACCAAATGAAACGGTCCGTTACTTTGATTAAAATGACAGATTTCTCTGGGTTTGAACATTAATGTAAGAACACAACTCAACAACATAAAGAACATAGGTCTAGACCTGAGTGACAACAACCTGACGGTTTCAGGAGAGAAGCTTCTGTCTGGTCTAGTTGTTTTTACACATTTTAATGTGGAATAATAAAATAATAGTTCAACGTGAAATCTTCTCGTTGTTCAGACTGATTCTTCACTCACAGACAGCAGTTAGCTTAGCTTAGCATAAAGACTGGGAACAGAGGGAAACAGCTAGCCTGCACTGATTAACATGTTACATCTCATTTGTTTAATCTGGACAGAAAAAGCTTTAAAGTGGTGAATTCTCTGCTGCCGACTGAAAACTATTAATCAGATCCAGCTCTCTCAGATGGGAGGGGTTGGACTTCAGAGCTGAGGCCAGAGAAGCACAGCTGATCTCTGACAAACTGCAGTTAATCAATCTGAATAAAGAATAAATGATGTAGATAAAAATCCTTTTATAATCCAATCAGATGTGTTTTTAGGTTTTAAATGTGGAGTTCAATCATCAATGAACTTTTCTCTAAAATGAGCAGAGGGACTTTGTCGTGTTGTTGTGGCTCTTTGGTAGAGGAGGTATGACGCCATTGACAGGCCACCAGATGAAACGTTACTTTGATTAAAATGACAGATTTCTCTGGGTTTGAACATTAATGTAAGAACACAACTCAACAACATATAGAACATGTTTAGAACATGTTTAGAAATGTTTAGAACACATTTTGAACATGTAGAACATGTTTAGAACACGTTTAGAACACATTTTGAACATGTAGAACATGTTTAGAACATTTAGAACACGTTTAGAACACATTTCGAACATGTAGAATATGTTTAGAACATGTTTAGAACATGTTTAGAACATGTAGAACATGATTAGAACACGTTTAGAACACATTTTGAACATGTAGAACATGTTTAGAACACGTTTAGAACACATTTTGAACACATTTTGAACATGTAGAATATGTTTAGAACATGTTTAGAACACGTTTTGAACATGTAGAACATGTTTAGAACACGTTTAGAACATGTAGAACATGTTTAGAACACGTTTAGAACACGTTTAGAACATGTAGAACATGTTTAGAACACGTTTAGAACATGTTTAGGACATGTAGAACATGTTTAGAACACATTTAGAACACGTTTAGAACGTGTAGAACATGTTTAGAACATGTAGAACATGTTTAGAACACGTTTAGAACACGTTTAGAACATGTTTAGGACATGTAGAACATGTTTAGAACTTGTAGAACATGTTTAGAACACGTTTAGAACATGTTTAGAACATGTAGAACATGTTTAGAACATGTTTAGAACTTGTAGAATGACGGTCTGGTTGTTTTGAACTTTAATCGCTGGTAGTCAGAATCAAACCGTCGTCAGCGGACAGAAGTCAGTCGCTGACGTGTAAACACGGTCAGTAGATGGTTTGTCGTGTTTGTGCAAACAGCTGTGGATGTGCGTCGCCATGGTTACCTGACAGCAGGAAGTGCTCTAACAGACGCTGTGGTCGTGTCTCCCGCAGGGCAGCATCTGCGGCTTCACCATCGTCACCGGCGGCGCCGCTCGCCTCGTCTTCGGGTACGACAGCTACGGAAACACCTGCGGCCGACGCAACGAGCAGATCGAAGGCGTCCGGCTCAGCGGCCTCGACCACACCGACCGCAGGTAAGACCACTTCCTGTCGGCCCGCCGGGGCTCTGCAGCGCCGCTGTGACGGCAGCAGAGGGTTGATGGATATATTATTATAGTTATATATCCAGTTATTGTTTGGGATTTTAACACTTTACAGTCGTTTATTACATTTAAACAGTTTTTATCTCAAATGAAGCAGAAAAACAAAAAACAACAAAGCAGAACGAATAATTAATCAAACAGAATAAAACATTTAGCATCAATAACATCCAGAAACAGACACTTAAAGCAGTAACTCAGACTGGTCAGACTGGTGAGGACTGGTCAGACTGGTCAGACTGGTGTCAGACTGGTGAGGACTGGTCAGACTGGTCAGACTGGTCAGACTGGTGATTTGTGCAGAAATGCAGCAGCTTTATTTCATTCAGTTTCTACTTTTGCTCTCATCACTCCAAATCACTTTGTTCCAGGAGTTTGGAGCTTTGTGTCGTTGCTGTTTGACTGCAGCAGGATGTTTGTTTGGTGGCGTTGTCATAGTAACGGCTTCTTTCTGGCCACTTTTCTTCAAGTTCCTCCTTATTGTTGATCTTGAAGCTTTCAGCTGAAGTTCTTTGTGGGTTTTTCTGTCTGAAATCTTTGTTGTTCTAGCTGACTGTGGTTTGGTATCAACACAACTCTTCATGTTCCACTTCTTCTTCATCAGAGCTTCAACACTACTGATGGGCATTTTATCATCTCTGGATTCTTTTCACATCCTTTTCCTGCTTTCTAAAGTTGAACTCCCTTTTCTTTTGCTTTCCTCATGGCTCAGTATCCAGTAAAGTCAGAGCAGAAACTCATTGACTATTTCTACACAGACACTAATTCCAGGTGTGAAACTTTCCCTTCACAGCCATTTAAACCTGTGTGTTTATTATCAGCTCAAACATTCAAGGGGATGGAAACTATTGATCAGGAACATTTGGCTCATTTCACTCAAAACATTTCAGAGTACAATGATGTGATAATAAATGTCTTCACCTGACTACAGAGAAAAGTTTCCCTGCGAGCGTCACAGGCAGCTTTCTGACCCTTCATGACCTCCTCCTACACATCTGTCCTGACCTCTCAGCAGAAACTAGTGTTACTAACTATTAGAGCTGCAGTCTGATTGGTCGATACGCTCTCCTCAGACTGAACTCTGATTGGTTAATAATCTCAGTGCTCCATCAGCATCTCTCCAGGATTAATCCATTATTTCCTGCAGCGGGGGGACAGACTAACAAACCCCCCCGCTGTTTTCTCCTCTGTGGACTCTTCCAAACTAACGGAGACTTCTGGGTCTAACTGTTGTCAACGGTTACTGAGTGTTTACTAAACGTACTGAACGTTTACTGAATCAGTGTTTCTCCTACAATTATATCAACCAGAACCCGCCAGGACAAAATAATATGTTTTAATGCCAGAATTAACAACAAATATCCATCATTCAGAAATATTTAGTGTTTGGGAGTCTGTGCAGCTGTTCAGGACGGGAGTGAACCTCTGTGTGGTTGCCTGGGAAACGAGCCTAACTCTGTTCAGTCATACGTCATTGTGTAGTGTGTTAGCGTAGCGAGCTGGATGCAGAGGAACCTGAAGACTGTAAACAGAGACGTGTGTCAGCTGATGCCCCCCTCCTCCTCCCCCTCCTCCCCCTCCTCCTCCCCCCTCCCTCCACTCTCCCCCCCCCCCGGACTCATAGATTAGTAGAAGATTATGTACATTTTTAGTCGAGCCAGACTTTCTTTGGTTGCCTGCAGAACTACTAACGGAACGAGTGACTGAATAAAACAATATAAGATCAGCTGACCAACATCACTAAACTACAGCTTTCATCTATTTCACAGATTATAAACTAATGAGCACAAACTGTGACGAGGCTCTTGTTGTTGTTGTTGTTGTTGTTGTTGTTGTTGTGGTGTTGTTGTTGTTGTTGCTGTTGTTGTGTTGCTGTTGTTGTTGTTGTTGTTGTTGTTGTTGTTGTGTTGGGCCTCTCTCAGGCGTCAGACAGGCAGATCAGCACTCGTCAGTATGAAGCAGGGTAAGAACTGGACTGCTGCCCTCTGGAGGCGTCCTGCTGCAGTCACATGTTCACACAGTTCTGACCTGCTGCTCCTTCAGGGTTCTGCTCCACGCACCTCTGTAGGTCGTTTCCAGACGTGACCTCTGACCCCAAAGCTTCCTCATTACAAACACTGAGTGTCATCGATGATTGAACCCAAACTGAAGATGATCAACAGTCTGCAGCTGTTATTGACAGTCAGAGAGATGACATCATCATTTCTCTGTTTGTGTTACAGTTTTAGACACATTAACCTCCAGATGACTGGACCGACCCCGCAGGACACATCTGCAACACCTATATCATAATAATAATAATATAATAATAATAATAATAAATATAATAATAATAATAATAATAATAATAATAATAATAATAATAATAATAATAATAATAATAATAATAAATATAATAATAATAATAATAGTAATAATAATAATAATAATAATAATAATAAATATAATAATAATAATATATAATAATAATAATAATAATAATAATAATAATAATATATAATAATAAGAATAATAAATATAATAATAATAATAATATATAATAATAATAATAATAAATATAATAATAATAATAATATATAATAATAATAATAATAATTCTTCATATGTGGGATTATTTTTCCAACCCAAGCCTTCGTATTGATCTGCTGATTGATTGATTGATGGTTTCAGTGATTGGAGTGACTGGTGACGGGAGTGTATTGATCTGCTGATTGATTATTGGTATCAATGAGTCACTGCTGCTAGTATTGATTAATGTGTCCGTTATTCACTGCATTAATTGATTAGTTATTTTGTCTATAAAACTGTGGATCAATATTTCCTGAAGACGACGTGGTCACATGACCAGCAGTCTGCAGCTGCAGCGATTGATCGATCAGAAAGTTAATCAGCAACTATTGATGAATCATTTTAATCATTTTTAAGAAGAAAGATTCAGTGAAACATTGATCCACATGAACTGATCACGTTAATTGATCATATAAATAATGATTTGTTGCATCTTTGACCTTCAGAGACCTCTGTGCTCTGTGTGTGTGTGTGTGTGTGTGTGTGTGTGTGTGTGTGTGTGCAGGTTCGTCTTCTTCTTGGATCCGTGTAACATCGACATCGTTCAGAGGAAGATCAAGTCGATGGCTCTGTGTGTGTCTCTGTGTCCCACCGAGGAGCTCAGCACCTACCAGGACCTGAAGAGGTTCGCCATGCTCAACGGTGAGGACGCACTTCCTGTCTGACAGCACACCTACAGGTCACCTGGGGTCACCTAGAGGTCAGCAGAGGTCACCTAGAGGTCACCTACAGGTCACCTACAGGTCATCTGAGGTCACCTACAGGTCACCTAGAGGTCACCTGAGGTCACCTGAGGTCACCTGAGGTCAGCAGAGGTCAGCAGAGGTCACCTGAGGTCAGCAGAGGTCAGCAGAGCTGCATCTCTACGTTCAGAGACGTTGCGTGTTGATAATTTAAATCTCTGACACGCTGTCTGGATCTAAAGTTTATTAAAGTTCATTAAACTACTACTAACGGTTTCCTAGGCAACGACACACAGGTTAACTTACGAGGGAAGCACTGTGAACAGCTGGCTGGACGATCGCCATGACGACACACTGATGACACAACGTCTGCAGGCCAACACACTCACACACACACACACACACACACACACACTCACACACACTCACACACACACACACTCACACACACACACACTCACACACTGACACACACTCACACACACGCAGTAACAAAGGCGGCATTAAAGGTCGGCGCCACTCGGCTCTGCAGACAGTTGATCATGTGACATCACAGGCGGCCATGTTGTTTCTGAAAGCCACTGATGCAGAACGTCCAGTTCATTTGTAACACCGGTGTCATACTTCATATTATTATTATTATTATTATTCTATAATATAATGAAAGGAACTGACCGCCGTGTGTTGTTGTGTTTGTGTTGCAGGATCGGAGCTCTGCTCCTACGAGTTGGCGGGTCACAAGTATCCTGGTCTCCCTGAGAGATTCTCCAAATGTCCCAAACTTCCTGTTCCTCCCAGGTACGTCCAGCTGTTCACCTGAACCGCCCTCCCTGTCTGACCTCTGACCTCTGACCTCTGACCTCTCTCCCCTCAGTAAGCCGCTGCCGGTGTTTAACCGCTGCACGCCGCTGGATATTTCCTGTTATGCAAAGTTTGCGGAGGCCGTGGTGACGTTCGTCAGCGACAACAGCGTTCTGCACCGACTGATCGCCGGCGTCGCCGCCAGCAAGGAGATCATCATCGGGCTGTGTGTGCTCGCTCTGGGTGAGCAGCTGAGGGGCGGGGCCTCCTGCTGAGGGGCGGGGCCTCCTGGGGAGGGGCGGGGCCTCGTGGGGAGGGGCGTGGTCTCCTGCAGAGGGGTGGGGCCTCCTGGAGAGGGGCGGGGCCTCCTGGAGAGGGGGCGTGGTCTCCTGCAGGATGAAACATGAAACGATCTTTGAAATATTTAATTTGAAAAACGTGAATTTAAACGTTTACAAATTGATCCGTTCTCTGAGGAAGATCATGTGATATGACTGAAAGCTGTGTAACAGATGATGACCTCTGACCTCTGACCTCTCTCTGCCAGTCCTGTCGATGACCCTGATGGTGATCATCCGCTACATTTCGGCCGTCCTCGTCTGGATCCTCACCTCGCTGGTCGTCCTGGGATCGCTGGGTGAGGTCACTTCCTGTTTCACCAAAATAAGAGAACATTATAATAGATGATTTTATGAATATATTATTTATATTATTTAACTCTAGGGAGGCATGATATTAGAGTTTTGCTGATATTGTGGCCGATATCTGCAGATATCTTTTCCAGCCGACAGGATGTAGCGCTCTGTTTGCTTTATAACGGCGGTCGGTGGGCGAGCGGCGTATGAGGTGCGTTAGCGCCACCTTCTGGTCCGGAGTGAGGAGCAGAGATTAAATCCTACACATTAATCCTGTCTGTCTAATAAAGTCAATGAAAACTCTGCTGCTCCACCCACTCTGCAGCTTCATTACAGTCTGAAGGCTTCCTACATTCTTCCTTCATATATTGTCTTTCTGGATCAGACTCAGTACAATCTATGCTGCAGCAGAATCGCCTCCTCACACAGCTGCACATCACATCTGCACAGATATCGGCTGGGAGGGGCTGGATATCGGCTGGGAGGGGCTGGATATCGGCTGGGAGGGGCTGGATATCGGCTGGGAGGGGTTGGATATCGGCTGAGAGGGGCTGGATATCGGCTGGGAGGGGCTGGATATCGGCTGGATATCTGCTGGGAGGGGTTGGATATCTGCTGGGAGGGGCTGGATATCGGCTGGGAGGGGTTGGATATCGGCTGGGAGGGGTTGGATATCGGCTGGATATCGGCATAGAGGCTCCTCTTGTTCCTGGTTTTCTTCACTCTGAGGGTTTGTGGGTTTACTGGTGTAACTGGGACTGTGTTCTGGCCTCAGCTGGGACCAGCGTGCTGTGGTGGCTCTACATCGATCACCGTCTCTACGGAAACGACACCGCCACTAAAGTGACAAAGGAGGTGAAGGAGGAGGTGAAAGAGGAGGAGGAGATCCACCGAGACAACGGCCAGGCGTTGCTTGTCTACGCCATCGCTGCCACCGTCTTCACCGTACGTACCGGTTTGATCTCCATGTGGTACTGTTTAAAGATTCGTCTGGCGTCCGTCTGGCGTTCGTCTGGCGTCCGCCTGGCGTCCGCCTGGCGTCCGTCTGGCCTTCGTCTGGCGTCTGGTGTTTATCTGGCGTTTGTTTGTGTTTCAGATCATCCTGCTGCTGTTGATGCTGTTCATGAGGAAACGTGTTGCTCTGACCATCGCTCTGTTCCACGTGGCGGGAAAAGTCTTCATCCACCTGCCCCTGCTCACCCTGCAGCCCTTCGTCACCTTCATGGCCCTGCTGCTCTTCTGGGTCTACTGGGTCCTGGTGCTGCTGTTCCTGGGAACCACCGGTCAGTTTTATGTCCCGTAGATACTGAACCGTGTACTGATGGTCTCAGAATCAGCTGATGGACGACAGAAAACTAATATTTATAATATAGTAATGGAATAGATTCATCAGTGTTTTAATCACAATGTTCTCTTGATGTTCTCCTGATGTTCTCCTGATGTTCTCCTGATGTTCTCCTGATGTTCTCCTGATGTTCTCTTGATGTTCTCCTGATGTTCTCTTGATGTTCTCCTGATGTTCTGCTGATGTTCTCCTGATGTTCTCTTGATGTTGTCCTGATGTTCTCCTGATGTTCTCTTGATGTTCTCCTGATGTTCTCCTGATGTTCTCTTGATGTTCTCCTGATGTTCTGCTGATGTTCTCCTGATGTTCTCTTGATGTTCTCCTGATGTTCTGCTGATGTTCTGCAGGGAACCCGGTCCAGAACGAGGAGACGGGTCTGACGGAGTTCCGGCTGACGGGGCCTCTTCAGTACCTGACCTGGTACCACGCTGTGGGTCTGGTCTGGATCAGCGAGTTCATCCTGGCCTGCCAGCAGATGACTGTGGCCGGAGCCGTGGTCACCTACTACTTCACCAGGTGAGTCTACACCTGTAAACACCTGTACACACCTGTACACACCTGTACACACACCTGTAAACACCTGTAAACACCTGTACACACCTGTAAACACACCTGTACACACACCTGTAAACACCTACACACACCTGTACACACACCTGTAAACACCTGTACACACCTGTACACACCTGTAAACACCTACACACACCTGTACACACCTGTAAACACCTGTAAACACCTGTACACACACCTGTAAACACCTGTAAACACCTGTACACACCTGTACACACACCTGTAAACACCTGTAAACACCTGTACACACCTGTACACACACCTGTAAACACCTGCACACACCTGTACACACCTGTAAACACACCTGTACACACCTGTACACACACCTGTAAACACCTGTACACACACCTGTACACACCTGTAAACACCTGTACACACCTGTAAACACCTGTAAACACCTGTACACACCTGTAAACACACCTGTAAACACCTGTACACACCTGTAAACACCTGTACACACCTGTACACACCGGTAAACACCTGTACACACCTGTAAACACCTGTACACACCTGTAAACACACCTGTAAACACCTGTACACACCTGTACACACCTGTAAACACACCTGTACACACCTGTAAACACACCTGTAAACACCTGTACACACACCTGTACACACCTGTAAACACCTGTACACACCTGTACACACCTGTACACACACCTGTAAACACCTGTACACACACCTGTACACACCTGTAAACACCTGTACACACCGGTAAACACCTGTACACACCTGTAAACACCTGTACACACCTGTACACACACCTGTACACACCTGTACACACACCTGTACACACCTGTAAACACACCTGTACACACCTGTACACACTCTCTTCTTCTGTGGTGCTGTTTCAGGGACAAGAACCGGCTCCCGGTGACGCCCATCCTGTCCTCGGTGCTGCGGCTGGTCAGGTATCACCTGGGAACCGTTGCTAAGGGATCCTTCATCATCACGCTGGTGAAGATCCCCAGACTCATCCTCATGTACATCCACAACCAGCTCAAAGGAAAGGTACGACACCTGACCCAACCGCTCGCAGCTGATTGGCTGAGGAGCAGCTGTGATGTCATCACATTTAACCAGACGATGGCAGCTGCTGATCGTTGTTATTGATTGTTGTTCCCGGCAGGAGAACGCGTGTGCTCGCTGTCTGCTGAAAACATGTATCTGCTGTCTGTGGTGTTTGGAGAAGTGCCTCAACTATCTCAATCAGGTGACCGCCGACCTTCATCATCATCATCATCATCATCATCATCAGCAACGTTTTTACCTTTATTACATCTGTATGAACAAAACTACTCATAATATAATAAAATAAAATAAAATATAACAGTTTTTTTGTTGTAACAAAACGTTGAACAAAACGTCACAGTATAATGTTTCCAGCTGAGAATGTGACATAACTGTTATTGATCAGTTTATTGATCATGACACAGTGTCTGTTGTATTACCCAGAATGCATATGCAGCCACAGCCATCAACAGCACCAGTTTCTGCACGTCTGCACGAGACGCCTTCGTCATCCTGGTGGAAAACGCTCTGCGCGTCGCCACAATCAACGCCATCGGAGACTTCGTGCTCTTCCTGGGGAAGGTGAGCTGATCCGGATCTGAACTGGTCCTGGTCTCAGAGTCAGAACCAGAACCACTTAGTAACACCTTAGTAACACCTTAGTAACACCTTAGTAACACCTTAGCAACCACTTAGTAACACCTTAGTAACACCTTAGTAACACCTTTACCTGTTTGAACTAAGTCTGTTGTGCATTAAGACTGAATGATGTAACCATCTGCGAGGAACGCCATGGTAACTGCCTCCTAACGCCATAGCAACCAACCGTAGCATCACTTAGAAACAACCTAGCAACCACATTACAACTGCTGCCTGTTCCTTAAAACACACTGATACACAGCTGATATTTAAAATAAAACCTCTGTCCTCCGTGTGTGTGTGTTTCTGTGTGTGTGTTTTGTTACTGTGTGTGTTTCTGTGTGTGTGTTTTGTTACTATGTGTGTTTCTGTGTGTGTGATGTCAGATCCTGATCGTCACGTCGACGGCGTTCGCGGGCGTCCTCCTCCTGAACTACCAGCGGGATTACGCCGAGTGGCTGCTGCCGCTCATCATCGTGTGTCTGTTCGCCTTCCTGGTGGCTCACTGCTTCCTGTCCATCTTCGAGATCGTGGTGGACGTCCTCTTCCTCTGCTTCGCCATCGACACCAAGTACAACGACGGCACTCCGGGGAAGGAGTTCTTCATGGACAAAGCTCTGATGGTGAGGCAGCAGCACACCAAACTCCACATCCACCCAGTTCTGATCCAGTTCTGATCCAGTTCTGATCCAGTTCTGGGTTTTTAAACATCCTCAGTATTTTCCTGATCAAAGATCAATACAAAACATATCAGCTGCAGATAATGAACGGTAATTAAGAGGAGTGTGTCTCTGAAGGAGGGTTGGTACTGCTCCCCATTAAACCAGTACCGGTACCAGTATGTACTGGTTCCTTCAGTACCGACACCCAGCAGTACTTTTTACGGTACTTTACTGTCTGTAAGTATAACAGTAATTAAAGCTGCAGCAGCACTCTGGCCCGTCAGGATCATTTACCTTTTTAAAAATGAGGGATAAGTGTGGTGTGCTCTTATTGTGAAAATGTGATTGACATGTGTACTGTCAGGTGTGCTTTTATTGTGAAAGTGTGATTGACATGTGTACTGTCAGGTGTGCTCTTATTGTGAAAATGTGATTGGCATGTGTACTGTCAGGTGTGCTCTTATTTTGAAAGTGTGATTGACATGTGTACTGTCAGGTGTGCTTTTATTGTGAAAGTGTGACTGACATGTGTACTGTCAGGTGTGTAGAGACAATCAGTAACTGCAGCTCATATATCTGAATGGAGAGTGAACACACACCTGTTTGAACATTTACTGCTTCCACATAGTTTCAGATACAAACTTCATTTGAACTTTAAATGAATCTCCAGACTTTGACCTACAAATCTGGAATTTACATGTGTTTTCTATCTTTGACTGTTTCTGAGATATCAGAGTTTTAAAGTCTTTTCTTGCTCCTCCTGTGATTTTATAATGAGTGTGTATTGCAGAGTGACATCACCAGGAGCAGCTGGAGGATTTTAGAGTTCACTGCTGAAATATCTTCATAAATCTCATAACTTTGGCCAAATCTGACATTAAAATCATGTTTTTGTAGGAAATTTCATGATGAATCCATTGATGCAGGTTTGAAAGTGGTCAGACTGATAGTTTAGACGTCAGAAGCTTCAGATTGCCTCCCCATTGGTTTACACTGTAAGGGTGATGTGGCGCTGCAACTTTCAGGGCTTATAAAATCCAAACCGTTCAAGTTATTACAAAGTTTTTAACAACTTTTGTTCAGCACAGTGTCATAAGTCATGTATTAAAGTTTTAAGCCGATACCATTAACGCCCTCGGAGGAGATAGTGTTTGTTCAGGGGTCCAAAACCCAGACAAAGTCTTATTTTGAAAGTGAGATTGTGGACTTCCTGTTGGATTAGGTCAGGGGTGTCAGTGTGTGATCTGTAGGTCTTGATGAGACGAATAATTGAGTTTTGGTTTGATCTCTACGATATTCCTACGGGCCATTTTGGTTACATAGGTGGCGCTAGTGAGCATGTTTTGGCACTTTAGGGGTTAATTTTTACATTTTTATCAAATCTTTCACCAGACCTGATGTGCACGCCAAATTTGGTGAGTTTTGAGTGTTTATGGGTCAAATTAAAGGTTTAAGTGGCTTAATAATAAAGAAACAACACACAAAATACAAATAGAGTCCTAAAGACAGAGAGCTCGCCTCCGAATGACAAAATAATACGACAGCGAGTTATTACAGCGAGAATATTCATAAGATGTATGTCTGACCCCGCCCCCTCTATCTGACCCCTCCCCCTCTGCCTGACCCCTCCCCCTCTGTCTGACTCCTCCCCCTCTGTCTGACCCCTCCCCCTCTGTCTGACCCCGCCCCCTCTATCTGACCCCTCCCCCTCTGCCTGACCCCCCCCCCTCTGTCTGACTCCTCCCCCTCTGTCTGACCCCTCCCCCCTCTGTCTGACCCGCCCTCTGTCTGACCCCTCCCCCTCTGTCTGACCCCTCCCCCTCTATCTGACCCCTCCCCCTCTGTCTGACCCCTCCCCTCTTTCTGACCCCTCCCCCTCTGTCTGACTCCGCCCCTGCAGGAGTTCGTGGAGAGCAGCCGGCGGTTGGAGCGGGCGGTGGAGCGCGGGCGGAGCCGGGTGAAGGAGGCGGTGTCGGAAGGGGCGGAGATGAAGCCCATGGTGAGTGACAGCGGCGGTGGAGGGGGTGTGGCCAGGCAGAGGAGCATGTCACAGGAGGAGGAGGAGGAGGGGGCGGGGCCGGAGGAGGGCAGAGGGGAGTGGGAGGAGCTTCAGGAGTTCCAGGTGTACTACCTGCTGGTGGGCGTGCTGGTGGACTGGGTGCTGACGGAGCAGAGCGACTTCGTCCTCTGTCTCAGCGAGGACGTCGTCCTCTTCCTCTGCGTCTACCTGCCCACATCCACCCTCTTCCTGTTCGTCAGCCTGCTGCACACGCCAAACCCCTCCCCCTCTACCGCCACCGCCGCCAAACCAGCCGCCGTCACCGCCACCAGCTAACACCAACATGCTAACACCAGCATGCTAACAGACACGTGCTAACACCAGCATGCTAACAGACATGCGCTAACACCAGCATGCTAACAGACACGTGCTAACAGGCATGCTAATCTGACTCATCATCATCATCATCTTCATCTTTCTGTTTGTTTGTGAATCATTTTTTACTTTTGTATCTTTTTCTATTTAAATGTTTTATAAACGTGTTTTGCAGCTCTGTTTTTATTTCCTGCCGTCGTGCTTTAATTTGGAGACGTTTCATTCAGACCAGCCAACAGAAGTCTGTCTTAATATTAATAACATTATTATTATTATTAGTGTTATAAATGTTTCCCGCCTTCGGTCTCGGCGTGTTGCTTGTGATTTCAGAGACGTGTGACATGCGTCGCTGTGATTGGCTGAATGAAACGTCTCTCTTCACTTCTCGGACTCAGCAGATAATAAACTCTGATGATGTCACACATAAGGACCACGGTTTGGCCCACCAACCACAGATTTCACCACGTGTCTCTGACAGCTGTGATCAGATGATTCAGGCCTCGTTAGCGATTAACGAGCCGACTGATTAAAGTTTATCTGCTGGGTCCGAGTTTCCCGCCACATCACATCAACAACTTCCTGTTCTGACCTGAGATCATTTCCTCTGAGGAGAGTTCAGGATGTGACATCCAGAAACACGACGACCTTTCAGCCAACAGAAACAGATCGATAGATAGAGGAATAAAGGTTATTAAAACTCAAAGTTGTTTGTGAAGCAGCGACGTGTTTTTTCTGACTCAAGATCCAAATAATAGAATAAATAAATAAATAAATAAATAAATAAATAAATAGATAGATAGATAGATAGATAATAGATATCTGTAGTTTTAAAAGGTTTTTATTTCTCCCTCCAGGATCTCAGAGGGTTCTGATGATCTAAACTGCTGCCAGTGAAGAGTCGTATTAATGATTCCTGATAAAAAACAGAAACAACATTTCAGCTGAACATGAGAACCATGAGGACTCAATGTTCCATTTATAACCTTCATTAAATAAACTTTCAACATCAGCAGCAAAACAAATCATCGATAAAGCTGTTAAAATAAATCAACATAAAAATATAGTTTGATGTTTGAGGCAGAACAACATCAGCTCACTGAATCACATCTGGAACGTTTGGGAACATTTAGGAACGTTCGGGAACAATTGGGAACATTTAGGAACAATTTGGAACATTCAGGAACGTTCGGGAACATTCAGGAATGTTTGGGAACATTTAGGAACGTTTGGGAATATTTAGGAACAATTGGGAACATTCAGGAACGTTTGGGAACATTCAGGAATGTTTGGGAACATTCGGGAACGTTTGGGAACATTTAGGAACGTTTGGGAACATTCAGGAAGGTTCGGGAACATTCAGGAACGTTTGGGAACATTTAGGAACATTTGGGAACGTTTGGGAACATTTAGGAACGTTTGGGAACATTTAGGAACAATTGGGAACATTTAGGAACGTTTGGGAACATTTAGGAACGTTTGGGAACATTCAGGTACGTTTGGGAACATTTAGGAACGTTTGGGAACATTCAGGAACATTCGGGAACATTCAGGAACATTCGGGAACATTTAGGAACGTTTGGGAACATTCAGGAACATTCGGGAACATTCAGGAACATTCAGGTACGTTTGGGAACATTTAGGAATGTTTGGGAACATTCGGGAACAGTTTTTCTGGTGTGTAGCATCGAGTTTGTTCAGGCAGAAACTTTGCTGTAATGTTTATTAATTATTTCAGTCAGTAGTAAATTTAGTGACGATGTCATAAATCTGTTAATTACTGATGGAGGGAGCTGTGGTAGAGAAAGGTCTGATGAAGTGGTTTACTTTCTAACAGGAAGTGATGTCACGTGGTCCGAACCACAAGCAGCTGCTGATTGGACGTTTGTGAAGCTGAATGAGTGACTGTTTGACGAATCAGTGACGTCGTCTTCGTGTCCACAGTCGACCTGATGAGTCTTTAAACATGTAAACAAAAGGAAAGTCTCAGGTCTGACTGGCGTTCAGCTCCACCATGAATACCCATAATGCTTTGCTTCATTTCCCCCTCATAACCAGCCGCCGTCTGTTCCACGCCAAGCTTTAACCATGTGACTGGTTTCCTGTTTCAGGCTCCGGGGACGAGTTCAGCTTGACCAAAATCAGCCGCTGGGACTTCTTAAAAAAACCAGAAAAAGAAAAAGAGACATTCCAAATGTTTATTTTTACCAACGTGTAACATGTTTACTATGGTTTCACTCCAGGGAAAACGATATTTTAATAAGAGACTGTAAAAACGTAACAATGTAATGAAGCACTTTATATTGAAGTGCTGCAGATTTTAAACCGGCTGATGCATTTTTTCGTAGTGATGTCGTTTTTTATAAAGACTAAAGCGTCTGGTGTCACTGAACTCATCGTCAGCTCTAACGGCTCCTCAGCCAATCACACGGACTCTCACCTGGACTCCATGTTGGATCGGGAGCGCTGTGATGTCATCGGACGGGAGGGGGCGGAGTCTCCGGGCAGGGTCGACAGCAGCCATAAAGCTCCCCGTCTGATTGGTCGAAGGTCAGACGGAGACGACGGGACGCCGCGCTGCGAGCAGATCGATCAATACATCTGATCGGACTCTTGGCTCTGTGGTCTGGTTCTGGTCCACGGACCGGAGATTGAGAACCACGACATTAAAGGACCCATGTGACCTGTAAAGACTCAACTTCAAACACGCCGTGATAAATAAACAGAAAATAAAAAACGTCTGATGTTTGTTGGCGCTGCTCGCCACGCGGCGCCGTTTCAGACTCCATGTTGGACGTGTCATCAGCGGAGGGGCGGAGCTTCTCCTCGCGTCCACACGGCGGCAGCAGAGAGTCAACAGACCGCTACAACCTGCAGCGAGGGTCACATGACTGATGGCTGAAAGCACCGGGTTCAACGTTAGAGCAACGTTATTAAAACGTTATTAAAACGTTATTAAAACGTTAAACAACAAACTGAAACTAATTTATTGTTTCTGACACAAAACGACATGAAAAGATCAAAGTTATTAACGATCAATAACAGAGTGACGTCAGACAATAATAATAATAATAATGACGATGATGTAATCAAAGGACTGTAAATCTCACTTTCTGCCTTTAAAGATGTTCAAAACAAAACTAGAAAAAAAAAAACTGCTCCAGAAAGACGAAAAAAATGAAATAAAACATGAACGAGATTTTACTGAAATAAACACGCTAGCGCTAACTGACGAGTCCTGAACGCTAATGCTAACGCTAACGCTACTGTCTGCAACAACAGAACAGCACGAAGCCGTCCGGACGCAGCTGACCTCTGAGTCCAAAACAGGAAGTTAGCGTAGCTTATTAGCTGTGCTGCTAACATCCAGTTTATAAGAACTGAGAGATGGCGCCTAATGAAAATGAGGCCCCGCCCACAAGTTCCCGCTCAGCCCGTAGACGTTACATCGAGATGACATCACACATTTTAAATCTCTGCTTTAAAGAAAGAATCGTAAATGACGGTTAGTTTGTTTGTTCTGTGATAAACTGCGTCGGCGCCGCAGCACGGCGACCGGCCACCAGGAGGAGCAGCGGGCTGAGCGGCGCCGTGTCCTCGCCGTAACTTCCTGTAACTTTAACGTCACATTTAGAAAGTTTTTATGATCAAAATGTGAAAACAAATCAAATGTTATTTTCTTCTTCACGGCTTCTTTTTTTACCAAAGACTCAGCTGTCTGTCATGTGACCCTCAGCTCGCCGGTCATAGCGGCGCCGTCTCTCCGTTCAGTCGTGACGTGGAGTCTGACGGGCGCCAGGCGTCCTGTCGGCTGGCGTCTGCCTGGATCTCACTTCCTGTCCTGGAGCTCCGACCCGCGTCTCCTTCAATCAAAGAGTCGAATCCAGAGAAGAAGAAGAAGGCGGGAGACGAGTGGGCGGAGCTTCCTGCGGAGGGTGACAGTCAGCAATAAAACAAACTGCGTCATGTGACCACGTCAACATCATCAACGACATCATCAACAAACAACAACAAGTCTTCCTGCTTCTGTTCATCTCCATTCAAAGGTCACTTACCGGCTTTCCCAGAGCTTTCGGCCGCCTGTCATGCAGTCAGAGGCTCTGATAGTTCAGTAAGGGGACCATTGAGTGCTGCTGTTGTATTGTTAGTTCCTGGGATGATGAAGGGAACTGCTGTTGCTCTGTTGCTCGTCTGGTTGCCCAACACGTTGCCGGTTGAATCCAAACGTCAGACGTGATGTGTTCGCTGTCGGCTCGTTTTCAGAAGTGTGAACGAACCAAACAGCAAACGTTTCCTTCAAGGCTTCATATTCAGCTTCCTGTTGTTTATTTCCTGTTGGTGTCGGAGGTCAAACAAGGTCAAAGTTCAGAAACTTGAGGTGACGGTACGTAGAAACGCAGCCTGTAAGTCAGAAGTCAGCAGAATGCTGAAGTTTGAGACGTTTTCTCGTAATGTTAAAACTTTTTGTTCTCATATTTTTACGACTTTCTTTCTAGAAATATGTCGGCCAATAAAAGGCCGAGAGCCTTGGTGGCTAAGGTTGGTGCTGAGACTGTTGCTAAGGTGGTTGCTAAGGTCTTTCCATGTATTGTTGTATGGATAGATTTGAGAAGTTGAACATTTGGAGTAAAGAAGGAGAAAAAGAAGTGAAATCCTGCTACTATAGTTTGTTTACGTAGGAAGCTTCCTGAAAGCTGACCAATCAGAGCAGAGCAGGCTGATCAGGAGGCGGGGCCTGTTTCAGGCTGCATAAAGGACCAATAGCAGATCAATAAGAGGTTTTTATTCCTGAACACCGCTCTGAAAGTCTGAGACTGAAAAAACAAAACAGTGTAAATAAAGTTTTGAAGGAAACAGACGAGATTAAAGTAACGTTTACTGACGCTCAGTGAAGAAGAACCTCGTCTGGACGTTTGGATTCATCTCACACTGTTGAGTCTCTTTCTGTTTGTGATGAAACCGCTGCAGCTGATTGGCTGATTGGCTCAGACCGGCAGCGACGCGTTTCTTGGCTGCGACTGTTCCCATAATGCACCTCTTTCACTTCCACATATGAAGCACTGAGGAGCTTCTGACGTTACAGCTGATGAGAGTTTATAACAGAATAACACGGAAACTCACAGAGAGCACGTCAGAGTGAGTGTGAGAGTGTGTGTGTGTGAGTGTGAGTGACTGTGAGTGAGTGTGAGTGAGTGTGTGTGAGTGTGTGTGTGAGTGTGAGTGTGAGTGTGTGTGTGAGTGAGTGTGAGAGTGTGTGAGTGTGAGTTAGTGAGTGACTGTGAGTGAGTGTGAGTGTGTGAGTGTGTGAGTGTGAGTTAGTGAGTGACTGTGAGTGTGAGAGTGTGTGTGTGTGTGTGAGTGACTGAGTGTGAGAGTGTGAGTGAGTTAGTGTGAGTGTGAGTTAGTGTGAGTTAGTGTGAGTGTGAGAGTGTGTGAGTGTGAGTGTGTGTGTGAGTTAGTGTGAGTGTGTGTGAGAGTGTGTGTGTGTGAGACTGTGTGTGTGAGTGTGAGTTAGTGTGAGAGTGTGAGTGAGTGTGAGAGTGTGTGAGTTAGTGTGAGAGTGTGTGTGTGAGTTAGTGTGAGTTAGTGTGTGACTGTGTGTGTGAGTGTGAGTTAGTGAGAGTTAGTGTGTGTGAGTGTGAGTTAGTGTGAGTGTGAGTGAGTGTGAGAGTGTGTGAGTTAGTGTGAGAGTGTGTGTGTGAGTTAGTGTGAGTTAGTGTGTGACTGTGTGTGTGAGTGTGAGTTAGTGAGAGTTAGTGTGTGTGAGTGTGAGTTAGTGTGAGTGTGAGTGAGTGTGAGAGTGTGTGAGTTAGTGTGAGTTAGTGTGAGTGTGAGAGTGTGTGAGTTAGTGTGAGAGTGTGTGTGTGAGTTAGTGTGAGTTAGTGTGAGAGTGTGTGAGTTAGTGTGAGAGTGTGGGTGTGAGTTAGTGTGAGTGTGTGTGAGTGTGTGAGTGAGTGTGAGTGTGTGTGTGACTGTGTGTGTGAGTGTGAGTTAGTGTGAGAGTTAGTGTGTGTGTATGAGAGTGTGTGTGAGTGAGTGTGAGTTAGTGTGTGTGTGTGTGAGTGTGAGAGAGTGTGAGTGTGTGTGTCAGCATGTTCACTAATTGCACTAAAGATGGCGTCCGTTTAAAGTAGCTGTAAAGTATTTTAGATCAACAGTGTTTGTAGCTCCGATATTAACACAAACAAACAAACAAACAAACAAACGTTTATTCATGTTCAGACCCGAAAACATAAAACCAGAAGATGTAAAGTCTGTTTCTACTCAGACACGTGAGCTCGGATCATGTGACCATGTGGTCATGTGATTTTAGTTTATTATGAGTTATTGACATGAACTTGATTGATTGATGATTGATCGTCTTCTGATCAGTTTTTTTCTAAATATATTTCGACTGTTTGAATGAAACTTCCTGCCTGCTGATCAATAATCATTCATCAAATCCAACCAATCAGCAGGCAGAGGAGAAGCTCCGCCTGCTGAAGGTGTTAGAAACGCTCCAATCACAACGTTTACACCCGTTATTGATCGCTGATCAGTGTCAAACAGGAAATATTAGCTCTGATTTATTATTATTATTTATATCTCCAAACATCAATCAGCGCCTAATCAATAGGAGCATCCCTAACTCTGCCATCACTGTCATCTAGTTTCTGGT
Organism: Euthynnus affinis; assembly: GCA_029490765.1. NCBI lineage: Eukaryota > Metazoa > Chordata > Actinopteri > Scombriformes > Scombridae > Euthynnus > Euthynnus affinis. The sequence continues at coordinate 220,390 of CM055846.1, read as the reverse complement.
CGTCATGGTAACGTGTTTTAACCCTGAGGCAGCAGATGGCGGCGTCTTCGTACGTTAACGTGAGAATAATCTGCTGTTAGAGTCGCAGCACTAAAACTCAGAGTCACATGACTCCTAACTCCTCGACTGACAGGTGGCGTTCGGACCACAGGCCGGCGCCATGGCGACGGCGTTCAGACCACAGGCCGGCGCCATGGCGACGGCGTTCAGATGGCGTTCGGACCGCAGGCCGGCGCCATGGTGACGGCGTTCAGATGGCGTTCGGACCGCAGGCCGGCGCCATGGCGACGGCGTTCAGATGGCGTTCAGACCACAGGCCGACGCCATGGCGACGGCGTTCGGACCACAGGCCGGCGCCACGGCGACGGCGTTCAGATGGCGTTCAGACCACAGGCCGACGCCATGGCGACGGCGTTCGGACCACAGGCCGGCGCCACGGCGACGGCGTTCAGATGGCGTTCGGACCACAGGCCGGCGCCATGGCGACGGCGTTCAGATGGCGTTCGGACCGCAGGCTGGCGCCACGGCGGCGGCGGGCGTCAGGCGTAACACTAGTGTTCAGCTTTTCTCTGCAGTAGGTGGTTTGTAACATGAAGTTTCTCTTTTGTTCTGGTTGGTTTTTTTATATTTATCATTTCTTATGTATATTTGTTTTTTAAGAAAAATAATAAAACAGAATCTTTAAATCTTTGTCGTCTGTTTACTGAAAACCTTCAAATAAACAAATGATGTCACAACTTTTACTGCTGAATTATTCAGAAACTTTTTAACTTGTTGAATCAACCAAACCAGCACGCAGTGATGAAGGAGTGGAGGTGGATCAGAGAGTCAGAGGACAGAAGGACAGTCCACATACACTGCTACTCTGTTAGAGACACAGGAGGAGGAGGAGGAGGAGCAGGAGGAGGAGGGGGGAGGAGGAGGAGCAGGAGGAGGAGGAGGAGCAGGAGGGGGTGGAGGAGGAGGAGGAGGAGGAGGGGGGAGGAGGAAGAGGAGCAGGAGGAGGAGGGGGAGGAGGAGGAGGAGGATGTTTCTCTGTTATTGTGACAGCGTCACCATGAGAGCATCATGCCTCAGGACTATTACACCAAGAACCTGGTTGGTTCTGACAATCAATAGTTACAGAAACAATGTCACTGCTGTGACTGCTGAACACAGTGCTAGCTGCTAGCTGAATGCTAACACAGTGCTAGCTGCTAGCTGAATGCTAACACAGTGCTAGCTGCTAGCTGAATGCTAACACAGTGCTAGCTGCTAGCTGAATGCTAACACAGTGCTAGCTGCTAGCTGAATGCTAACACAGTGCTAGCTGCTAGCTGAATGCTAACACAGTGCTAGCTGCTAGCTGAATGCTAACACAGTGCTAGCTGCTAGCTGAATGCTAACACAGTGCTAGCTGCTAGCTGAATGCTAACACAGTGCTAGCAGAATGCTATCTGCAGCTAACCAGAAGTGTTGTTGTTTCCTGTCAGTGTTTCATATAAAACCATTAAAGCTCAGCACTAACAGATTAGCAAGTTAACATATTAGCATGCTAACATATTAGCATGCTAATAGATTAGCGTACTAGCAGCAAGCTAAATGATTGACAGCAGACAGTCTGGATGAAGATATTAACATTTAATCAAGATCAATACAGAAAGACGGAAACATTTGAATATAAAAGCACAACAGTGACAGAAAATAAACGAAGCAGAATATTAATCAATAATATTAATCAATAATATTAATCAATAAAATCTTCTGGTGTGTTTTCATATCAATCATCAGCAACACAGAAGTTAGCGAGTACCTGCTGCTTCCTGTCAGTGACGGCGAGTTTCAACCTGCTGATGAAGTTTAAACTCACGTTGCATCTAAAACTTCTGTAAGTTACAACCAGTCAGTGTTTCTGCTCGATGATGTCATACCGCCACCGGCGGCGTCACGCTCAGAGCTCCTCGTCGTCCTCGCTCACCATGGCGTCCAGGTCTTTGTCTTTGCGCTCGGCGCTCTCGGTGGCGAAGTCCCTCTGCTGCTCCTCCAGCTCCTGCAGCTCCCCCTGCAGGCGCTCCAGGTGCAGCGCTCGCCGGTTCCTCAGCAGGCGGCCGGGGAACGGGTTCATGACGCTGAAGGCGATGCTGGTCAGCTTCCTGCACAAACACCAGAAGAAGAAACAGTTAACAAGACTCAGAGGCGTTACCGCACATGCTCAGTAGTGTCTGCTGCACACAGATCTACATGATGATGTCATTAATCTTTGACCAAAGACGCCGTGGTCAGAACGCCGCGGTCAGAACGCCGTGGTCAGAACGCCGCGGTCAGAACGCCGTGGTCAGACGTCCTACCTGCTGTCACTGATTGTCTTGGTGAAGAAGCGAAGGTACTGGTAGATCTCCACGCTGTCCTGGATCCTCAGGATGTCGTCCTCTTTGTATTTGAGGAGAGCCAGAGCGTACCTGAACATCACCTGACACACACACACACACACACAGTAACACACACACACACAGTAACACACACACAGTAACACACACACACACACACACACACAGTAACACACACACACACACACACACACAGTAACACACACACACACACAGTAACACACACACACACACACACAGTAACACACACACACACACAGTAACACACACACACACACACACACACACACACACACACAGTAATATAATAATCAATAAAAACTCACTGACACATGAAATAAAATAATAATAAAATAAAAACAAACATTTTAAAAGAAGGAAATCTTTCAGTTATATTAACGTTAGTCTGTAAAACCACAGAAGAAGAAGAGCCGCTGATGATGGCGGCGGCGTGCACCGCAGAGAGAGAGTCTTGGTTACGGCGTGCTGACGTGCTACGGCGAGCGTATTCTGTCGTTTCCAGACAGCGTCTGCTCTCAATTCGCTTCTGCTACTTTATTATTGTGAATTACCACCACGTATATTTGTGAATTTTCGCTGTTCCTACATAAGCACTCAATCAGCAGCTAGCATTAGCATTAACAGCTAACCCCCTGCCAGACAGTGAGGATCATGGAGGCGGAGCTTCGTTCATTCCTATGAAAGCTGCTCAGTGGTGCATGACTTCCGTGCATAAAAGCAGCCGGATCTTCCAGGATCACCTGACCCGGGGAACATGTGCACCGGTGAGTCGGCTGCTTCCGGTTTAGTCGCCCGGGTAACTTAAACAGGAATAAAACAATTCAATCGTGCGGCTCTTTTAGGCTTTTGAGATGTGATCGGACCGAACGGATCAAATTCTGACGGTGAGACGAGTCGTTTTGTGGAGGTTGTGATGCTCAAAAAAAATTCCCCACTGATTTACGGACTTCTGTTTCACAGTGTGTGTCTGTGGGAAAAAGTCTTTCTGGGCCAGTAGCGTCACATGACGATGATCCTGGGGGCTTGGTTAGGATGGCTGCTCTCTCCTGCTCAGTGTGCCTCATGTTCAGTTACTCCTCTGCCTCCTTTAACGATAATGGGAGATGTAATAAATGTAGTTTATTTGCAGTGCTGGAGGCGAGGCTAAGTGAATTGGAGGCGCGGCTCCGCACCGTGGAAACAAACAATCAGTAGCTAATGTAGTTAGCAAGCCCCCTGTAGTCGGTGCGGACCAACTTAGCGTAGCCCCTACTCCCCCGGTAGTTCCCGAGCAGCCGGGAAAACAGGGTTCTGGCTGGGTGACTGTCTGAAGGAAGAATAGCCTTAAACAGAAGCCCACAGTTCACCATCAACCCGTTCACGTTTCTAACAGATTTTCCCGCTCAGCGACACACCCGCTGAGAAACAGACTCTGGTTATCGGCAGCTCCATAGTCAGAAACGTGAAGTTAGTGACACCGGCAACCAGTCCAGTGTGTTCCTGGGGCCAGAGCGGCGACATAGAGTCAAACTTAAACCTGCTGGCTAGGAGTAAACGTAGATATGGTAATATTGTTATTCATGTCGGCGGTAATGACTCCCGGTTATGCCAATCGGAGGTCACAAAAATTAATGTGGAGTCGGTGTGTACGTTTGCAAAGACAATGTGGGACTCCGTAGTTTTCTCTGGACCGGTGCCCAATCTGACCAGTGATGACATGTATAGCCGCATGTCACAGTTTAACCGCTGGCTGTCGAGCTGGTGTCCAGCAAACAACGTGGGCTTCATTGATAATTGGCAGACTTTCTGGGGAAAACCTGGTCTGATTAGGAGAGACGGCATACATCCCACTTTGGATGGAGCAGCTCTCATATCTAAAAATATGGCTGAATTCATAAGAAAACCTAAACCATGACAACCCAGAGTCGAGACCAGGAGGCAGAGTTGTAGTCTTACACACTTCTCTGTGCTTCCATTAGACCAGTTACCCGCCCTAAACCACATAGAGACTGTGTCTGTCCCCCTAAACCACATAGAGACTGTGTCTGTCCCCCTAAACCACATAGAGACTGTGTCTGTCCCCCTAAACCACATAGAGACTGTGTCTGTCCCCCTAAACCACATAGAGACTGTGTCTGTCCCCCTAAACCACATAGAGACTGTGACTGTCCCCCTAAACCACATAGAGACTGTGTCTGTCCCCTAAACCACATAGAGACTGTGTCTGTCCCCCTAAACCACATAGAGACTGTGACTGTCCCCCTAAACCACATAGAGACTGTGTCTGTCCCCTAAACCACATAGAGACTGTGACTGTCCCCCTAAACCACATAGAGACTGTGTCTGTCCCCTAAACCACATAGAGACTGTGTCTGTCCCCCTAAACCACATAGAGACTGTGACTGTCCCCCTAAACCACATTTTCATCTCCAGCCTTATTGTCAGCTTTAGACCTAAATCTAAATGTAATTATAATTCTTTTGAAAGCCTTGTTCTTTATATTTCCATCCAACCTGGAAAACTGTACAGCCAGTTCTATTTGTTATAGTGTACCGTCCTCCTGGCCCGTACTCTGAATTCTTATCTGAATTCTCAGAGTTTCTATCAAACTTAGTCCTCAGTACAGATAAAGTAATTATAGCAGGTGACTTTAATATTCATGTGGACGTTGATAATGATAGTCTCTGCACTGCCTTTATCTCATTATTAGACTCAGTTGGCTTCTCTCAGTGTGTAAATAAACCCACTCACTGTCAGAATCACACCCTGGATCTTGTGCTGACTTATGGCATAGAAACTGAACATTTGATAGTTTCTCCTCAAAATCCCATTTTATCAGACCACCATCTGATAACTTTTGAATTTTTATTGGTAGATTACACACCGTTAGACAAACATGTTTTCACTAGATGTCTTACTGATAGTGCTGTAGCTAAATTTAAGGAAACACTTCCATTAGTGCTGAATTAAATTCCCTCTATCAACCTCAGAGGACTCTTATGATAACTTTAGTCGTTCCCAGACTGATAATTTTGTTGACACTGCTGCAGGTGCTCTACAGCAAACACTCAACTCCATCGCTCCTTTAAAAAGAAAGATAATAAAGCATAATACGTTAGCTCCGTGGTATAACTCTGAAACCCGTAAATTAAAGCAACTTTCTCGTAAATCTGAAAGGATTTGGCGTTCCACTAAATTAGAGGAATCTCGCATAGTCTGGCTTGAAAACCTTAAAACTTATAAGAAGGCCCTCTGTAAAGCCAGAGCTGCCTATTACTCCGCATTAATAGACGAAAATAAAAACAGCCCTAGGTTTCTGTTCAGCACCTTGGCCAGGCTGACAAAGAGTCAGAACTCTGTTGATCCGAGTATTCCAACGGCTCTCAGTAGTAACGATTTCATGAACTTTTTAATGATAAAATTCTAGCAATTAGAGATAAAATTCAACAGTCTCTCATCTCAACAGGCTGATTTATCAAGTTCCCTACAAACAGCCACAAAACCTGATTTAAGTTCTCTCAGATTGACCTTCCTGAACTAACCCTTAGTGATGCTGCTATAGGCCTAGACTGCCCCCCCCATGATGATGGCGGGCGGCGTGTACCTTGGTGCCTTCGTACAGGAAGGCGTCCCACAGCGGCAGCAGGATGTCGCTGGGAAGACTCTCCACGAAGACGACCAGGAACCAGTTGAAGGTCACCAGAGACACGTCGATGGCGTGCTCCTCCAGGTGGGACGCCAGCCGGGGAAGCTTCTCCGCCAGGAAGTCCTTCAGCACGCGCTGGTCCGCCTGCGACCGCACCAAACACATCCATCAATCAATACCTTAATCAATCAATCAGTCAATCATTCACATTCTCTGCATCTGTTTCCTGTTTGTTTTATTGATTTGATGTTTAACTTCATACTGAAAATTAAAATCAGTAAATTGATCAGTGATGCGTTCATGTCAGGAGGAAAATGTGGGAAATCAGAGCTTCACATTCATTTCTACATTAAGGACAGAAATATTTTATCTGATTAATTTGGTTTTAATTGATTATAGTTGATTACTGTTCAGGTATAATAATGTATTGAATATAACAATCAATAAATGGGTATTGTCTTATATAAACTGTACAACAGAACGTTTTGTCTGTTTTCCTCTTTAATCAATAACTGATTGAACTCATTAAAGTAAATTATTGATTTGTTGGATCATTGTTTCTGACTGTCATCACGTTCTTCTGTGATTATATTGATCTGATCAATAAACCTCCAAACCTCACAGGACAGGAAAAGATTTTTATTGATCATCTCAATAAATGTTTGTGTGCAGCTGATTATCAACATAAACAAGAATTTACCAGTATAGACCAGTATAAACCAGTATAGACCAGTATAGACCAGTTTATATGATGGAGAGTGTGTATCAGTGTGTATCAGTGTGTATCAGTGTGTGTCAGTGTGTATCAGTGTGTATCAGTGTGTATCAGTGTGTATCAGTGTGTTAGTGTGTGTCAGTGTGTGTCAGTGTGTATCAGTGTGTTAGTGTGTGTTAGTGTGTGTTAGTGTGTATCAGTGTGTGTCAGTGTGTATCAGTGTGTTAGTGTGTGTTAGTGTGTGTCAGTGTGTGTTAGTGTGTGTTAGTGTGTGTTAGTGTGTATCAGTGTGTGTCAGTGTGTGTTAGTGTGTGTTAGTGTGTGTTAGTGTGTGTTAGTGTGTATCAGTGTGTTAGTGTGTGTTAGTGTGTGTCAGTGTGTGTTAGTGTGTGTTAGTGTGTATCAGTGTGTATCAGTGTGTATCAGTGTGTATCAGTGTGTATCAGTGTGTTAGTGTGTGTCAGTGTGTGTTAGTGTGTATCAGTGTGTATCAGTGTGTATCAGTGTGTGTCAGTGTGTATCAGTGTGTATCAGTGTGTATCAGTGTGTATCAGTGTGTTAGTGTGTGTCAGTGTGTGTTAGTGTGTATTAGTGTGTATCAGTGTGTGTTAGTGTGTATCAGTGTGTGTCAGTGTGTATCAGTGTGTATCAGTGTGTATCAGTGTGTTAGTGTGTGTTAGTGTGTGTCAGTGTGTGTTAGTGTGTGTTAGTGTGTGTTAGTGTGTATCAGTGTGTGTCAGTGTGTGTTAGTGTGTGTTAGTGTGTATCAGTGTGTGTTAGTGTGTGTCAGTGTGTGTTAGTGTGTGTTAGTGTGTGTTAGTGTGTATCAGTGTGTGTCAGTGTGTGTTAGTGTGTGTCAGTGTGTATCAGTGTGTATCAGTGTGTATCAGTGTGTGTCAGTGTGTGTCAGTGTGTGTTAGTGTGTATTAGTGTGTATCAGTGTGTGTTAGTGTGTATCAGTGTGTGTCAGTGTGTGTCAGTGTGTGTTAGTGTGTATCAGTGTGTATCAGTGTGTATCAGTGTGTTAGTGTGTGTTAGTGTGTGTCAGTGTGTGTTAGTGTGTGTTAGTGTGTGTTAGTGTGTATCAGTGTGTGTCAGTGTGTGTTAGTGTGTGTTAGTGTGTATCAGTGTGTGTTAGTGTGTGTCAGTGTGTGTTAGTGTGTGTTAGTGTGTATCAGTGTGTATCAGTGTGTATCAGTGTGTTAGTGTGTGTTAGTGTGTGTCAGTGTGTGTTAGTGTGTGTTAGTGTGTGTTAGTGTGTATCAGTGTGTGTCAGTGTGTGTTAGTGTGTGTTAGTGTGTATCAGTGTGTGTTAGTGTGTGTCAGTGTGTGTTAGTGTGTGTTAGTGTGTGTTAGTGTGTATCAGTGTGTGTCAGTGTGTGTTAGTGTGTGTCAGTGTGTATCAGTGTGTATCAGTGTGTATCAGTGTGTGTCAGTGTGTGTCAGTGTGTGTTAGTGTGTATTAGTGTGTATCAGTGTGTGTTAGTGTGTATCAGTGTGTGTCAGTGTGTGTCAGTGTGTGTTAGTGTGTATCAGTGTGTATCAGTGTGTTAGTGTGTGTTAGTGTGTGTCAGTGTGTGTTAGTGTGTGTTAGTGTGTGTTAGTGTGTATCAGTGTGTGTCAGTGTGTGTTAGTGTGTGTTAGTGTGTATCAGTGTGTATCAGTGTGTATCAGTGTGTATCAGTGTGTATCAGTGTGTGTCAGTGTGTGTTAGTGTGTATTAGTGTGTATCAGTGTGTGTTAGTGTGTATCAGTGTGTGTCAGTGTGTGTCAGTGTGTATCAGTGTGTATCAGTGTGTATCAGTGTGTATCAGTGTGTTAGTGTGTGTTAGTGTGTGTCAGTGTGTGTTAGTGTGTGTTAGTGTGTGTTAGTGTGTATCAGTGTGTGTCAGTGTGTGTTAGTGTGTGTCAGTGTGTATCAGTGTGTGTTAGTGTGTGTCAGTGTGTGTTAGTGTGTATCAGTGTGTATCAGTGTGTGTCAGTGTGTGTCAGTGTGTATCAGTGTGTATCAGTGTGTGTCAGTGTGTGTTAGTGTGTATCAGTGTGTGTCAGTGTGTGTCAGTGTGTGTTAGTGTGTATCAGTGTGTGTTAGTGTGTGTCAGTGTGTGTTAGTGTGTGTTAGTGTGTATCAGTGTGTGTTAGTGTGTGTTAGTGTGTGTCAGTGTGTGTTAGTGTGTGTTAGTGTGTGTTAGTGTGTATCAGTGTGTGTCAGTGTGTGTCAGTGTGTGTCAGTGTGTGTTAGTGTGTGTCAGTGTGTGTTAGTGTGTATCAGTGTGTGTCAGTGTGTGTCAGTGTGTGTCAGTGTGTGTTAGTGTGTGTCAGTGTGTGTTAGTGTGTGTTAGTGTGTGTTAGTGTGTATCAGTGTGTGTCAGTGTGTGTCAGTGTGTGTCAGTGTGTGTTAGTGTGTGTCAGTGTGTGTTAGTGTGTGTTAGTGTGTGTTAGTGTGTATCAGTGTGTGTCAGTGTGTGTTAGTGTGTGTTAGTGTGTATCAGTGTGTGTTAGTGTGTGTTAGTGTGTATCAGTGTGTATCAGTGTGTTAGTGTGTGTTAGTGTGTGTCAGTGTGTGTTAGTGTGTGTTAGTGTGTGTTAGTGTGTATCAGTGTGTGTTAGTGTGTATCAGTGTGTATCAGTGTGTTAGTGTGTGTTAGTGTGTGTCAGTGTGTGTTAGTGTGTGTTAGTGTGTATCAGTGTGTGTTAGTGTGTATCAGTGTGTGTCAGTGTGTGTTAGTGTGTGTCAGTGTGTGTTAGTGTGTGTTAGTGTGTATCAGTGTGTGTTAGTGTGTATCAGTGTGTGTTAGTGTGTATCAGTGTGTATCAGTGTGTATCAGTGTGTGTTAGTGTGTATCAGTGTGTGTCAGTGTGTGTCAGTGTGTGTTAGTGTGTATCAGTGTGTGTTAGTGTGTATCAGTGTGTGTTAGTGTGTATCAGTGTGTATCAGTGTGTTAGTGTGTGTTAGTGTGTGTCAGTGTGTGTTAGTGTGTGTTAGTGTGTGTTAGTGTGTATCAGTGTGTGTTAGTGTGTATCAGTGTGTATCAGTGTGTGTTAGTGTGTGTCAGTGTGTGTCAGTGTGTGTCAGTGTGTGTTAGTGTGTATCAGTGTGTGTCAGTGTGTGTTAGTGTGTATCAGTGTGTTAGTGTGTGTTAGTGTGTGTCAGTGTGTGTTAGTGTGTGTCAGTGTGTGTTAGTGTGTATCAGTGTGTGTTAGTGTGTATCAGTGTGTGTCAGTGTGTATTAGTGTGTGTCAGTGTGTGTTAGTGTGTATCAGTGTGTATCAGTGTGTATCAGTGTGTGTCAGTGTGTATTAGTGTGTGTTAGTGTGTATCAGTGTGTGTCAGTGTGTGTTAGTGTGTATCAGTGTGTATTAGTGTGTGTTAGTGTGTATCAGTGTGTGTCAGTGTGTGTTAGTGTGTATCAGTGTGTTAGTGTGTGTTAGTGTGTGTCAGTGTGTGTTAGTGTGTGTCAGTGTGTGTTAGTGTGTGTCAGTGTGTGTTAGTGTGTATCAGTGTGTGTTAGTGTGTGTTAGTGTGTGTCAGTGTGTGTTAGTGTGTGTCAGTGTGTGTTAGTGTGTGTTAGTGTGTATCAGTGTGTGTCAGTGTGTATTAGTGTGTGTCAGTGTGTGTTAGTGTGTTAGTGTGTATCAGTGTGTGTTAGTGTGTGTTAGTGTGTGTCAGTGTGTGTCAGTGTGTGTTAGTGTGTATCAGTGTGTGTCAGTGTGTATTAGTGTGTGTCAGTGTGTGTTAGTGTGTTAGTGTGTATCAGTGTGTGTTAGTGTGTGTTAGTGTGTGTCAGTGTGTGTCAGTGTGTATCAGTGTGTATCAGTGTGTGTTAGTGTGTGTCAGTGTGTGTCAGTGTGTATCAGTGTGTATTAGTGTGTGTCAGTGTGTGTCAGTGTGTGTTAGTGTGTGTTAGTGTGTATCAGTGTGTGTCAGTGTGTATCAGTGTGTGTTAGTGTGTGTCAGTGTGTGTCAGTGTGTGTCAGTGTGTATCAGTGTGTATTAGTGTGTGTCAGTGTGTGTTAGTGTGTGTTAGTGTGTATCAGTGTGTGTCAGTGTGTGTTAGTGTGTATCAGTGTGTATTAGTGTGTGTTAGTGTGTATCAGTGTGTATCAGTGTGTATCAGTGTGTGTTAGTGTGTATCAGTGTGTGTCAGTGTGTGTTAGTGTGTATCAGTGTGTGTTAGTGTGTGTCAGTGTGTGTCAGTGTGTATCAGTGTGTGTCAGTGTGTATCAGTGTGTGTCAGTGTGTGTCAGTGTGTATCAGTGTGTATTAGTGTGTGTCAGTGTGTGTCAGTGTGTATCAGTGTGTATTAGTGTGTGTCAGTGTGTGTCAGTGTGTATCAGTGTGTATTAGTGTGTGTCAGTGTGTGTTAGTGTGTGTCAGTGTGTATTAGTGTGTGTCAGTGTGTGTTAGTGTGTATCAGTGTGTATCAGTGTGTATTAGTGTGTATCAGTGTGTGTTAGTGTGTATTAGTGTGTATCAGTGTGTATTAGTGTGTGTCAGTGTGTGTTAGTGTGTATTAGTGTGTGTCAGTGTGTGTCAGTGTGTATCAGTGTGTATTAGTGTGTGTCAGTGTGTGTCAGTGTGTGTCAGTGTGTGTTAGTGTGTATTAGTGCGTGTCAGTGTGTGTTAGTGTGTATCAGTGTGTATCAGTGTGTGTCAGTGTGTATCAGTGTGTATTAGTGTGTGTCAGTGTGTGTTAGTGTGTGTCAGTGTGTGTCAGTGTGTGTTAGTGTGTATCAGTGTGTGTCAGTGTGTGTCAGTGTGTCAGTGTGTATTAGTGTGTGTTAGTGTGTTAGTGTGTATCAGTGTGTGTTAGTGTGTGTCAGTGTGTGTTAGTGTGTATCAGTGTGTGTTAGTGTGTGTTAGTGTGTTAGTGTGTATCAGTGTGTGTTAGTGTGTGTTAGTGTGTTAGTGTGTATCAGTGTGTGTTAGTGTGTGTTAGTGTGTTAGTGTGTATCAGTGTGTGTTAGTGTGTTAGTGTGTGTCAGTGTGTATCAGTGTGTGTCAGTGTGTATCAGTGTGTGTTAGTGTGTATCAGTGTGTGTTAGTGTGTTAGTGTGTATCAGTGTGTATCAGTGTGTGTTAGTGTGTATCAGTGTGTGTTAGTGTGTATCAGTGTGTGTTAGTGTGTATCAGTGTGTTAGTGTGTGTTAGTGTGTGTCAGTGTGTGTCAGTGTGTATCAGTGTGTATCAGTGTGTATCAGTGTGTGTTAGTGTGTATCAGTGTGTGTTAGTGTGTATCAGTGTGTGTTAGTGTGTATCAGTGTGTTAGTGTGTGTTAGTGTGTATCAGTGTGTATCAGTGTGTATCAGTGTGTCAGTGTGTGTCAGTGTGTGTTAGTGTGTGTCAGTGTGTGTCAGTGTGTGTCAGTGTGTGTTAGTGTGTGTCAGTGTGTGTCAGTGTGTGTCAGTGTGTGTTAGTGTGTGTTAGTGTGTGTCAGTGTGTGTCAGTGTGTGTCAGTGTGTGTTAGTGTGTGTTAGTGTGTATCAGTGTGTCAGTGTGTATCAGTGTGTGTTAGTGTGTGTCAGTGTGTGTTAGTGTGTGTTAGTGTGTGTTAGTGTGTGTTAGTGTGTATCAGTGTGTCAGTGTGTATCAGTGTGTGTTAGTGTGTATCAGTGTGTGTTAGTGTGTATCAGTGTGTATCAGTGTATCAGTGTGTATCAGTGTGTCAGTGTGTATCAGTGTGTGTTAGTGTGTGTTAGTGTGTGTTAGTGTGTGTGTACCTGGGAGGCCACCAGGTTCTTGGTGTAGTAGTCTTGAGGCATGATGTTTTCCACCACGGCCACCAAACACCAGAAAGCATCTTCTTCATCCTGGAGGACCAGCAGAGCGATGGCCGCCAGCCTGACATCACATGACATCACACCACATCACATGACATCACACCACATCACATGACATCACACCACATCACATGACATCACACCACATCACATGACATCACACCACATCACGGCGTTGGGAGGATCAACCTCCTCTGCATTTATATATAAATGTTTAAATATAATGTGTGTGATGTATCATATTTTATTGTTGTTTACTGATTGGCTGGTTTTATTGTTCTCTTGTTTTTTCCTACATTATGTTAGCTGAGTTGTTTGTTTGTTTGTTTGTTTTTCCTCTGTTTGTTCTTCAGCCTGTGTGCAAATAAAAATAAATGAAATGAACAAATGTTTCTGCGTACAGAATGAACCAGAGTCCGTCCAATCAGAACGCAGCGTGACGTCACCTGACTTTGTTTATGTAAACATGAACAAACATTCAGCTCTGCTGGTGAATGAAACTAAACTAAGGTGTGTTCACCTGTTGAGTCCCTGGCAGTAGCCAATGGCAGGGTTCTGCCAGGAGAAGGCCAATAGGATGCGCTGCAGCTGCTGGAGGGCGGGGCTTGAGGGTGAGGAGAAGTACTGATTGGTGGTCAGGGTGCGGTGAAGGTCCAGCTGGATCTGTCTGGAGGCCGGATGAGGAGACGTCCGACTCTTCTCGCACAGCTGTGAACACATCAGCCGGTTACTGTCAGCAGACCGAGTCCTGATTGGACGGCGTGGATCAGGTGACCCGTTTACCTGTTCGTAGCGCTGCGGGTGGCGTTCTCTCATCGTCCTGGTTCTGGCCCGGACCACCCAGCGCCAAACCCGCTGCCGGTACTCCCGGGGAACGCCGCCGCGCAGCAGACCCTTCAGCTCCGGGGAAGGGCAAAGGTCATCGTCCGACCTGCCGGCGAGGAACTGAGCCCAACGACTCAGCAGGGGGCGCTCTCCCACTTCCTGTAGGGAACGCAACATGGCCGCACACGGCTGTAGTTTATCTGTAGTTCAGTCTGTAGTTTGTAGTTCAGTCTGTAGTTTGTAGTTCAGTCTGTAGTTCAGTCTGTAGTTCAGTCTGTAGTTTGTAGTTCAGTCTGTAGTTTGTAGTTCAGTCTGTAGTTTGTAGTTCAGTCTGTAGTTTGTTCTGTAGTTCAGTCTGTAGTTCAGTCTGTAGTTCAGTCTGTAGTCTGTAGTTCAGTCTGTAGTTTGTAGTTCAGTCTGTAGTTCAGTCTGTAGTTCAGTCTGTAGTTCAGTCTGTAGTTTGTAGTTCAGTCTGTAGTTCAGTCTGTAGTTCAGTCTGTAGTCTGTAGTTCAGTCTGTAGTTTGTAGTTCAGTCTGTAGTTCAGTCTGTAGTTCAGTCTGTAGTTCAGTCTGTAGTTTGTAGTTCAGTCTGTAGTTTGTAGTTCAGTCTGTAGTTCAGTCTGTAGTTTGTAGTTCAGTCTGTAGTTCAGTCTGTAGTTTAGTCTGTAGTTTGTAGTTTAGTCTGTAGTTTGTAGTTCAGTCTGTAGTTCAGTCTGTAGTTTGTAGTTCAGTCTGTAGTTCAGTCTGTAGTTTGTAGTTTAGTCTGTAGTTTAGTCTGTAGTTTAGTCTGTAGTTTGTAGTTCAGTCTGTAGTTCAGTCTGTAGTTTGTAGTTCAGTCTGTAGTTCAGTCTGTAGTTCAGTCTGTAGTTTGCTCTGTAGTTTGTAGTTTAGTCTGTAGTTCAGTCTGTAGTTTGCTCTGTAGTTCAGTCTGTAGTTTGTAGTTCAGTCTGTAGTTTAGTTTGTAGTTCAGTCTGTAGTTTGTAGTTCAGTCTGTAGTTCAGTCTGTAGTTTGTAGTTCAGTCTGTAGTTCAGTCTGTAGTTCAGTCTGTAGTTTGTAGTTCAGTCTGTAGTTCAGTCTGTAGTTCAGTCTGTAGTTTAGTCTGTAGTTTGTAGTTCAGTCTGTAGTTCAGTCTGTAGTTTGTAGTTCAGTCTGTAGTTCAGTCTGTAGTTCAGTCTGTAGTTTGTAGTTCAGTCTGTAGTTTGTTCTGTAGTTTGCTCTGTAGTTTGCTCTGACCTGGTGCAGCAGGTTGTGGGAGCGGATCTCCAGCGCCTGGATCTTTGCGAGCAGCTTCATGTCTTCGACTTCGTAGTCTGGGATGATTTTGAATCCGTACTCGTCGTGTTCTCTGAAAACAATCATCAATAATCAATCATCAATAATCAATAATCACTGAGCCGATCAACAGTGAGTGTTCCTGTTATTTTGTCCACCCTGTTCGTACCTGTTGGTGTTCAGCTTGATGACGCTCTTCATCTCTCCTTTCAGAGCGTCCTCGATCATCTTCTGGACGGCCTCCTGCTGGACCGGATCCAGAGATTTGTTCTCCTGCAGCTTCCTGAGGACGCCCAGGTAACGGCTCTCCACCTGACAGTTACTGGCCTCCAGGTAGGCGCACTGCAGCCAATCAGAGGACAGATACTCAAACACTGCGCTGTCCTACCAGCCCTGAACGCATCACCTCTCTATTCTCTGTGAGGCGTTTAGGGAGCGTCAGTAAACTGTAGCGTCTATTGATAGCCTGCATGTGAGGCGTTTAGGGAGCGTCAGTAAACTGTAGCGTCTATTGATAGCCTGCATGTGAGGCGTTTAGGGAGCGTCAGTAAACTGTAGTGTTCAGAACAGGCAGGTGTTGAACAGCTGCTTCAGCAGAGCTCCAGTTTCTCCATGATTTAACGTTTTAAACAAGAGCAGCAGGACCAGACAGCTGGAGGCGACTGGTGCCCAGTGTTCCCAGTCAGACTCACCTTCACTGGTGCCCAGTGTTCCCAGTCAGACTCACCTTCACTGGTGCCCAGTGTTCCCAGTCAGACTCACCTTCACTGGTGCCCAGTGTTCCCAGTCAGACTCACCTTCACTGGTGCCCAGTGTTCCCAGTCAGACTCACCTTCACTGGTGCCCAGTGTTCCCAGTCAGACTCACCTTCACCAGCAGACTCTTCTCCTGCTCGGAGCTGTTCCTCCACAGTTTGGTCAGCTGGTAGATCTCAGAGTTCAGGAACTTGTTCTGAGTTTTATACGCCTCGATGTCGTCCTGGAGACCAGAAACAGTTCAACAACGTTCAGATCAACGTTCAGCGTTGAGGAAGCAACAGACATTAAACATAAACAATAACATTTGAATAAATAAACAGTATTTCACTGGTTTGTTATTGATCCAGAGTTCCTGAGTGTTCAGCAGGTTTTAAGCTGTTTGTTAAACTAGAATAACACGTGTTTACATGTTTTGTTTGTCCTGCTTATAAATAAGAGTCGTGTATTTGATGCATTAATACTTTCTGATGTGAACCTGAACTTTTAGATCTGTGGATGTTTTTCTGTTCCTGCATCACATTATAAGCTCTGTTTACTAATAAAATAAACAGGAAACAGGTGTGAATCATGTGATTTGTTGTTTCTGATGAGAACATAAATCTGTTGTTACAACAGAACAATACGATGAATCTGAATTTCACTTCATGAGCGATTCTTTGTTTAGATTATGTATAAATGTGTTTAAAGCATCTTTTATTGATTCCTTATGTCGTCATAACGATGCTGTTTGTTGTTGTTTGACCCGTCAGCGCCGCCTGGTGGACAAACAGCTGATTCACCGTTAAGATACTCCAGCTGTGATTAGTTAACTAACTATTAGATTATTGATAAGCTGACTGAAGCATTGATCGTCACCTTGAGGTTCTCGATCTGCTGATGAAGCCGTTTGAGGGTCTGAGAGTCCGAAGCGGCGCCGCAGGACGAGGCAGCGAGCCGCGGGTCAGACATGCAGGAGGTCACCTGATCACACAGCTTAATGATCACCTGACAGGAAACAACAACACCAGTCAGAAATCAGGAAGCACGTCACATGACCAGAAATAACAGCAGCGGAAACATCAGCAGGAAGAACGACAACAAAACCATCAAAGCACCAATCACAACCTTCAGTTTACTGGAAAACTGTAGAATTCATTTCCTGTGATTATAAATAAAAACATTATAATATAATTATAAATAAACGTTTCTGATGTTTTATGTCTTTGTGGTAAAATTACAATCAAAGTCAGATAATGTGATTTATTTCAACTGCTGCCAGTGAAGAGTCGCAGGAACCAGAGTGCAGCTCTGACGTTTCAGTTATTCTCATCTGGGAACATCTGGGAACGTTTGGGAACATCTGGGAACGTTTGGGAACATCTGGGAACATTTGGGAACGTTTGGGAACATCTGGGAACATTTGGGAACGTTTGGGAACATCTGGGAACGTTTGGGAACATCTGGGAACGTTTGGGAACATCTGGGAACATTTGGGAACGTTTGGGAACATCTGGGAACGTTTGGGAACATCTGGGAACGTTTGGGAACATCTGGGAATGTTTGGGAACATTTGGGAACATCTGGGAACATTTGGGAACATCTGGGAACGTTTGGGAACATTTGGGAACGTTTGGGAACATCTGGGAACGTTTGGGAACATCTGGGAACATTTGGGAACATCTGGGAACGTTTGGGGACATCTGGGAACGTTTGGGAACATCTGGGAACGTTTGGGAACATCTGGGAACGTTTGGGAACATCTGGGAACATCTGGGAACGTTTGGGAACATCTGGGAACATCTGGGAACGTTTGGGAACATCTGGGAACGTTTGGGAACATCTGGGAACGTTTGGGAACGTTTGGGGACATCTGGGAACGTTTGGGAACATCTGGGAACATTTGGGAACGTTTGGGAACGTTTGGAAACATCTGGGAACATCTGGGAACATCTGGGAACGTTTGGAAACATCTGGGAACATTTGGGAACGTTTGGGAACATCTGGGAACGTTTGGGAACGTTTGGGAACATCTGGGAACGTTTGGGAACATCTGGGAACATCTGGGAACGTTTGGGAACATCTGGGAACGTTTGGGAACATCTGGGAACGTTTGGGAACGTTTGGGAACATCTGGGAACGTTTGGGAACATCTGGGAACGTTTGGGAACATCTGGGAATGTTTGGGAACGTTTGGGGACGTTTGGGAATAGTTTTGCTTGTCTGTGGCATCGTGTTTGTTGGCAGGTGAGATTCGTTCATTTCCACCTGAATGACGTCAGTTACCGCCACAACAAACGCCACGATTGGTCCAAAGCAGGGATGCATGATATAGCAGCATCGTTAGCAGACAGAGCGCTACATCCTGTCGGCCCTGCTGTTTCCTCCCAGCTAACGTTAGCTCAGAGGCTAATGCTAGCTCAGAGGCTAATGCTAGCTCAGAGGCTAATGCTAGCTCTCCATGTGCAGCACTGAGGTGTGTTCAGGTTAAAGTGTGAAGCAGCGGACCGTCAGGGAGAAACAGTCTGTGGAGGAGAAGGAGATATTTTCCTTTCAGAGCTGATATCGGCCGATACTGATGACGTGCCGATAACATCGTGCGTCTGTAGTCCAAACCAGGATCAGCTGCTGACTGACAGACTGATTTTATACTCTTACTCTTTTTATTATTGTGTGTTTGTGTGTAAACTGTAGTTGTTTATTGACGACTGGTTTGAAGGAACAATAATAAACAGAAAGAACCAATCAGAGCGTCCGTGTGGACCTTCGGCGTGTTTGTGTTGTGACATCACCTCCTGCTTGGCGTTGTTCTTCTCCATCAGCGTCCTGATGTTCCTCTGCAGCTCTTCCAGCTGTGCGTCTCTCTGCGTCAGGCTCCTGCTCGTCCTCTCCGCCTCCATCTTGGCGTCCTGCAGTCGTCCTCGCAGGTCGGCCGCCTGCCGCTCGCGGTGCCGCAGCAGCTCCAGCCGCTCCTGCTCGCCCTCCACCGCCAGGAACTCGGCGCAGGTTCGCTTCTCCAGCTGAGCCGCCTCCAGGGCTTTATGGAGGAGCCACACCAGCTCCTGCAGGTCACATGACCCCCACGGGTCGCCATCATCATCATCATCTACTACCACTTCATTCATTATCTGACGTCCTTCACTGATCATTGATCATTAATCGTTGATCAGTGATCATTGATCATTGATCAGTGATCATTGATCACACCAGCACCTGATTCTTCTGGGTTTGTTTTGTTTGATGTTTAAATCTTGTAAATGAATGAAAGTGTCGCTGCGATCAATGAAGCCATCATCTGTCTGATCACTGATTGATTGATTGATTGATTGATTGATTGATTGATCACCTTCTGAGATTTGACCTCCTCCATCAGCATCTGTTTCTCCTGCTGGAGGCGGGACGTCCGCTGTGAGGTCACGGCGTTTCTGCGGAGCGCCGGCATCGTGGACGAGCTGCGATTCATCATCTTCCTGCTCCGCCGCCCGTCAGACGGCGATGGTGACGGCGATGGTGACGGCGATGGTGACGGCGATGGTGACGGCGACTCCCGGCCTTCTGCCAGGGACGCCTCCCCTGCCGGATCAGCCAATGGGAGGGGAGGGGGCGGGGCCAGAGGGGCACTGGGAGTCGTGGGGGCTGCAGGCACTGACATGAGACAGCAGGAGGTTCGTTATCCATCAAACAGTCACAGCTGTAATCACCTGTCAACAACACACGACAACATCAACAAGTCCCACATCACCTCCACCACTTCCTGTTGGCGACGCGAGGCCACGCCCCCAGGAACAGCGCCGGGCTGCCTAATTAAGTCACGTGATGTTTTTGGGCTCAAACAGACTTTTTCAGCAGAAACAACCTGAAACGACTCGATTAAAAAAATCTAAGGAGCCGAACGATCGAATCCCGTTTCAGCTCTCTGCAGGGCTGAACAGGAAGTGGCCGCTCGGCTGGTGGCGGTCTCTAGAACAGGAAGTAGCCGCTCGGCTGGTGGCGGTCTCTACTGCGCTCGCTCTGAGGGTGAGGGGCGTTTTAGCAGCTTTCATATGAACAAACGGAGCCTCCGATCTCTTTATGGTCTATCGTGTTTAAGGCTCCAAAGAAACTAAAGAAACATTTGTGTCCCTGCTGAGAGCATCATTCATGTAGTTATTACTGGTGTTTGGACGGTCTACGTACTGGGAGTGCTGGGGGGGTCTGCAGGGTTCGGGGGGGTCCACGGTGGAGCCTCCACATGAAACACACTCTGACTCCACTCCTGAGACGATCTCTTCCGCAGACTGTGGACCGAGTTTCTGTACGAAACGCATCAAACACAGATTATTACTTTATATTATAGAAGATATCAACCACTGATCATTCACACACAACAGAGAACATCAGTGTTCAGAGCCTGATGTAGTTAAAGTGTTGCAGTAACAGTAGTGACTGATATATTATTATATATGACATCATTAGATTATTGATACTGAAGCATCAGTGTTAGAGCAGCATGTTACTGTTGTAGCTGCTGGAGGTGGAGCTAGTTTACACTACTTTATATACAGTTAGCTAGTTTAGTCCACTGGTTCCCAACCTAGGGGTCGGGGCCCTCCAAAGGGTCAGCAGATAAATCTGAGGGGTCGTGAGATGATTAATGGGAGAGGAAAGAAGAAAAAACAAAGTTCTGATACAAAGTTCTAGTCCAAGATGTCTGATTTCACATTGATCCTCCAATTACAGATTTGACAGTAGAAGGCTGACATTATGATGATCCACAATAACACAATGACAAAGTCACTCTGCTCATTTTAGGGAAAAGCTCATTGATGAGGACATAGTTGGACTATAAATTACATTTTATCTGCATAATTTATTCTTTATTGACATTTGGTGACTGCAGTTTGTCAGAGATCAGCTGTGCTTCTCTGGCCTCAGCTCTGAAGTCCAACCCCTCCCATCTGAGAGAGCTGGATCTGAGTGGAAACAAGCTGCAGGATTCAGGAGTGAAGCTGCTGTGTGCATGTTACTGTTGAAGCTGCTGGAGGTGGAGCTAGTTTACACTACTTTATATACAGTTAGCTAGTTTAGTCCACTGGTTCCCAACCTAGGGGTGGGGCCCCTCCAAAGGGTCAGCAGATAAATCTGAGGGGTCGTGAGATGATTAATGGGAGAGGAAAGAAGAAGAAACAAAGTTCTGATACACAAATCTGTTTTCAGTTTCTGGACTTTTTCTCTAATCTTTGATTTTTGCTGAAATATTGGATCATTTGAACATTTATTGAAATGAAAGCATGTGAGAAGTTTAGAGGGAAAAATCACTATTTGGTGGAGCTGTTAACAACTCATAGACATGTGAAATGTGACCCCGACTACACACTGCTTTTTGTAAGACGTCAAAAGACAAAAAGGTTGGAAACCACTGGTTTCATCTTTAACAATGTGTTGTATTTTAAAAGCTTGTTATATTATCCATTGTGTCAAATCTTCATGTGAAAAGTAACTAAAGCTGTCAAATAAATGTAGTGGAGTAGAAAGTACAATATTTCCCTCTGAGATGTAGAAAGTAGCGTCACATGGAAATAAAACAGTAAAGTAAAGAAGCTCTGAACTTCACTGCAGTAAATTCACTCACTGGATCTCGATGAGCGGATGTTTGATTGACATGTTGGCGAGCGGCGTTCGTTGTGACGGGACGTTGGCCGCCTCCTCGCCCACCAGACCCAGCGGGCTCTTCAACACCGGCAGGAAGTCGTCTGCAGGAACAGGAAACAGAATCCAGTTCATTCCAATAAAACACTGAACTTTTTTCAGATAAATATAATCTGGAGATTAGAGTTGATGAACTGCTGACAGTCAGCCGGCCAATCAGAGCGCAGAGCTTCATCTCCTCTGGATTAACTGGGATTATAAATCCATGTCTGTCAGTCGTCACTCCGCAGTCATGTGACCATTTAATTCAGGAACTACATGACAGCTCCTAATCCCAGTGATCCCAGTGGTCCCAGTAATCCCAGTGATCCCAGTGATCCCAGTAACCCCAGTGATCCCAGTGATCCCAGTGGTCCCAGTAATCCCAGTAATCCCAGTAATCCCAGTAACACTCTGACAGTAGTGTCAGATTATCTTAAATAAGTGGATCAAACACTGATACTAACGATGATGCGTTTAAACATGTTTATGAATGTTCTGGTGTGTTTGTTGGTCTGTTGACTTATTTTCTGGACTTTCAGAGTTTGGCTGCGTCAGACGAGTCGGGACTCGAGCAGGATACCTGCCGGCAGGTGAGCTGCTTCTACATGTTGACTCTCTGAGAGGAAACACGTCCTGCAGGATTTATTTAGAGTTAATGTGTCAGCGTTTCCTCTCATTCAGCCGCCTGCAGCTGATCTGCTGTCACACTGACATCACTTCCTGTTGGCTGCGTCCTGCTGATGATGTCACTGATGATGATGTCACAGCAGCCCTCAGTTTATAGCTGGAATAACGTGAGTCAGGTCTTCTCACTGAACTTCATTCCTTCAGTCAGTAAATGAAACAGACTGTCGTCTGTTTGCATGTCTGGACTCGACCAGAGATCCTCAGCGAGGGAAGAGGCTCCACTCTGCTGTAGATCCAACAGACACGTCTTCTCTCTGCAGGACCTTCAAAAGCTGCGTGTTTCATCAATCTTCAGATCAATAAGACGAATCCACGTCAACCACTGGAGCTGAGGCGCCAGAACATCTGGACGCCAGAACATCTGGACGCCAGAACATCTGGACGACCGAACATCTGGACGGCAGAACATCTGGACGCCAGAACGTCGTCAAACAGAGTCGATGAATCAAACCATCGCTGTTTTAATATCGCGCCGCTTTGCATTGTGGGTTTTTCTGCAGAGTTACAGGAAGTCAAACACCTGCTGATGTCACAGAGGGACGCTGACCGTGTCCAACGACAGGAAGTGATCCTCAGCGCCACGCGGCGTCTGATACGCATCACTTCCTGTTTCCTGCCGCTTCGTGGTGCAGCAGCACAAACACAGTTACACCAGTTTGTTCCTGATCAGCTGATCAGACGTTAATCTGTTTGTGTTCCTGCAGATTAAATCTGATTAAAGCAGCTCGTTAATAAATCACTGTTGTTTCCATGTGCAGTAAAAGCAGATCAGTGTTATGAGCTGATCAGCTGATTCAGTCCATTTCTGTCATAACTGAATAACTTTGTTAGGGTTAGGGTTTAACAGGCTGCTGCAGTTCAGAACAAACACTGTAATCTGATTACTAACCGCTGTTTTAAAGTTCAGTCACATCAAACATCAAACATCATTTCTATGTAACTGAATATTATACAGAACACACGACAAGAACAAATATTTAACTTCTTCAACAGGAGAAGAGAAATGAGATGAAGCAGCTGGATGTGATCAGTCTGCTTCTCTCTGAACGTTTCCTTCCTCACCAAACATCTGGAAAGCCGCTCAGCAGGTCAGCGGGGTCACATGACCGCGCTGGCAGGACAGCGAGTCATGTGACTGCTGGATAATCTGTCTGCAGGTTGATTATGAGATTAATTAACGACCAGAAACCGTAACGGAGTTTGTTGCCTGATAATCTGATGAAAAACACAACAGGAAGAAAACAGGAAGAACTGAATCACACGACGTCACTGATGACGCAACCGGCTGAGTCACCGCAGCCGCTCCCTCGTCTGCAGCACGCATTCCCAACATTCCCCAACATTTCCCAACATTTCCCAACATTTCCCAACTCTCCCTGGGAGGAGGAGGAGGAGGAGGAGGAGGAGTGTCTGTTCCTCACCTGTGATGTTGGTGTTTGTTTTTTAATGTGCTCTAACCCGTATCAGAGATAAGTGGAGTCATGACTATGAACTCAGGCTTTCTGCCATAAAAAGACGTGTTTGGCGTCATGTGACTCTTTTTCTGCATAAAACGGACCAATCAGGAGCCGCCAGCTTCGGTCAGGAGGAGGAGGAGGAGGAGGAGGAGGAGGAGGAGGAGGAGGAGGAGGAGCAGGTCGTTATAACGCAGAGATGTGAAGAACATAAACATCATCACAGCAAAAAGCAGCAAATAAGGTGAAAGATGATCATTTATATTCATTAATTAAAACACTAATTCATTAATTTATTAATTACATAATTAGTTTATATAATTATTTTACCCTTCAGTGCCTCCACATCCAGAACTGACTCTGTTTGTTTCTCACCTGTAGGGTTGTTGTTGTTTGTTTCTCACCTGTAGGGTTGTTGTTGTTTGTTTCTCACCTGTAGGGTTGTTGTTGTTGTTGTTGTTTGTGGCGTCTGGGCAGGTGCTGCTCTGTCTGTGCTGCCAGCGTTTCAGCTGCAGCTGCTGCAGCCAGTAGAGCATCAGCTCCTGAGTTACAGCCTGTTAATCAGAACGGAGAAATGAAGTCAGACGTCTGCAGCTCCTCGTCTCTGCTAGACGCTACGTTAGCCGCTACTAGCATACACACCGCGGTCTGTACAGGTGCATCATGGGTAATGTAGGAGCCAGATTTTAACAAGGAGGAAGAATGTGTGAATAAGAAATGATTTCTGTGGTTCTGCTGCATAAATGTCTGCTCCGTGTGAACTCCTACCTTTAGTATGAAGGTGCGTTCAGGTGTCTTGATGTGGAAGGTGCCCTTCTCGGCCTTCAGCGGGTAGGTGAAGGTGGCGCTGCTGAGCTCCACCCGGCCGAGCGGCGCCACATCTTGCGGCGTGCGGTAGTAGAACAGCTGGTTCTTCTTCTCCTCGTAGGTGAACCAGCGCTGCTTCCAGGCCCGCAGAGGCCCGCCCTGCTTCTGCAGGAAGCCGCACAGTTTGGGCTCACCTGAAGAAGAAACCGGAGGACCGGGCCTCACCTGGTCACCCGACGCCTCCATGGTGGGGGGCGGAGCCTGCGGGGCGTCCAGGTGAGGAGGAGGAGGAGACTCAACCGTTTTCTGGTGGTCCTGAGAACCTTCTGGTTCTGGTTCTGGTTGGTCTGGAGAGGCAGAATCTTTTGTTTTCTGTTTTTCTGTTGGAGGATCCAGCTGGTCTGGTTCCTCTGCTGGACTCTGGTGTGTCTCTGCTGGACTCTGGTGTGTCTCTGCTGGACTCTGGTGTGTCTCTGCTGGACCCTGGTGTGTCTCTGCTGGACTCTGGTGTGTCTCTGCTGGACCCTGGTGTGTCTCTGCTGGACTCTGGTGTGTCTCTGCTGGACTCTGGTGTGTCTCTGCTGGACCCTGGTGTGTCTCTGCTGGACTCTGGTCTGGTTCCTCTGCTGGACTCTGGTGCTTGTGGGTCCTGGACTGACTGACGGACTCTCTGCTCTGCTGGTCGGCGTCCTCAGAAGCTGAGATCCAATCAGCTCTGTGAAGCGTCTCCTCCTCAGCGTGGGCAGGAAGTGAGCGAGACGAGGCAGCGCTGGGATTTCCTGCCAAGCCGCTTCCATCCATCTCGCTAAAAACAGAAAAAAAACAGAGAAGAAGAAGAAACAAGAAGCTCAAACAGTTTGAACTAAACTGAAAATATTATAAAAAATTTAATGTAAAAATCCAACAAAAAAATGAAACAGGATTAAAACTGCAGAAGAAGAAACACTGAGACAGAAATAAACTGAAGCTGCACGTGTCCACATATCAATAATAAATATTAATGTCTGAGTTAAAGTTATTCAACATTATAAATATTGTCGTCCAGATGTTTAGAAGCTTCTTCTGTTTCTGTTATTGTGAGTTCTGAAGGAAATTATTTCCACAGTAATGAGACATAATGACAGGAAGCCCCTCCCCTCCCCTCCCCCCCTCTAACATATACAGACCCCCTTCCCACCGGACATGTATGGTCTTGTGTCACAGAGGTGGCAGCCGGTCTTTTCTCTGCTGAACAGACTGAACATTAAACTGATCTGACTGAACCTGGCGGCTCCAGACGTGCTGCTGACTGATGATGATGATGATGATGATGATGATGATGGTTATTTTAGGGCCAACCTGAGACACTGTGCTCGCTGGCGGCCGGCAGGAAGTTGTGCCTCCTCCACTCTGCATTGTGTTAATATGTGCTGCTCTGTGGCCTGTTAACCTGCTGATGATGTCACTGCCAGCTGATTCTGGTGTTTTTATAAATGCAGTTTTTAATTTAAAAAGACAAACATTATTAACTTTCTGCTCTAAATGTTCTGATGAGTTATGATGATGTTTTCCAG
Source organism: Euthynnus affinis (assembly GCA_029490765.1). Lineage (NCBI taxonomy): Eukaryota > Metazoa > Chordata > Actinopteri > Scombriformes > Scombridae > Euthynnus > Euthynnus affinis. The sequence continues at coordinate 194,879 of CM055846.1, read as the reverse complement.
TTGACTGAATGAGTCTATTAAAGTCATGAAGTTATGAAGCGTTTCTCATGTTACTGAATGTTTCTGCATAAAAACACATAATTCACCAACTTACCAACAAAAATACAAAAACAAAGTTTGTTCTCTTTCTTTAAATTAATCTTTTAACATAATCAGATAAAGAGAGATTCCGGTCGTCATGGTAACGTCTTTATCCTCCTTCATGCAACAACGTGAACGTCAGCTCTTCAGTTATTATTTTAAAAATACACATAAAGAATATAAAGTATAAAGAATATAAAGTATAAAGAACATAAAGTATAAAGAACATAAAGTATAAAGAATATAAAGTATAAAGAACATAAAGTATGAAGAACATAAAGTATAAAGAATATAAAGTATAAAGTGAGGTACCTGACTGGACGGGCTGCCGGGTTTACCTGTCTTTACCTGGAGGGGCGGGGCCTCGCTGCTGCTCTGTGTGATTGACAGCTGTATAGAAAATAAAGTCAAACTGTGAGACTGCGCTGCTGTGTACCTGTAGCTGTTGTTGTTGTTGTTGTTGTTGTTGTTTACTTCTTCCTCTCTGGTGTTTGCTGTGGTTGTTTATGTCTCTTTGTCCACACTTCTTCTCCTGTCTTTTCCTGACTCGCTCTCCCAGCCGCTCCTCCGCTGCTTCTGCTCAACAAGTCAAACACCGCGATACCACACGCCACTTCCGGTACTCAACTTCAAAATAATAGCCAAGGTAATCGGTCCTAACTTTTCAAAATAAAACCATTTCGCCAGAACTGATTACAATCATTATTGATTATCTATTGGCAGGAAGCACAGTGTGTATGACAGCAAATACACACACAGGAAGTGGGTTTGGGTTCTGGTCTAACTGGTCTGGATCAGAGTCTGGTCTGTAGGAGGAAGAGTCTCCCTGTTTATGGAGATCAGCTGTGTGGATCCCAGCTGGTGACTGAGAGCAGCTGGGATCGTTCCCCTCTCAGCCAATCAGGGAGTGACGACGCCCTTCTTCTGGGTTTAAGGAGAGAAACTGCACTTCCTGGTCTGATGCTCCTCCACTGGCTGCAGACAGAAACTCTCTCTGGTCTTCTTCCTGATGTGAAGGATGTTTGGAGGGAATGCCAGAAATAATAATAATAATAAATAACAAATAAAGTGTCCTCCATCGTGTTCTTACTGCCCATCGTGCAAGAGGTTGTGTTTGCCTCACAGTCGCTGAACACCGGCAGGTTTTACTTTGAATTTCATTTATTGTGAAGGTTATTTGTTTTTTATTCTCTTTGTGGCAGTGAGGCAGTGAGGCACTAAAAGAATGTGAGGATTTGCTTCTTAAAACTGAAAGTGATTTATTTCTGAAAAGTGGAAATCAGACATTTTCTATAAATCAAACTAATCAATCACTTTAGATAATGATCAGCAGATTAATCTTCAGATTCATTTCCTTTATTTATCTTCCAGAAACCATTAAATGTTCCAACTTACAAAATAAATGCTAATATGAGACATAAACATCCAAAACCTTCACTGATATAAGTGATAAATATTTAATTGAATCTTTTCCCAGAATCCTTGAACTGAATCAGCTGATTTATAAACATCTGTATTGTTTTGATCGTTTCCTTCTTTCAGTTATTATAGATGTTTGTATATCAGTGATGATTTATCATCATCCAACCTGAAACCAGAACAAATCAAACAAATACTCTTTTATGTTTTGAGGAGGATCAGCCTGCTCTGGTGTTTATATATATTTACTTTATATGCAGTGAATGAACTGTTTATTAGTTGTATGATTCACATTGTTTGTTTATTTCTGGTTGTTTGTTTGTTCACTTTAAAATAAGACGGAGACATAAATGATAATCTCTCTCGCTAAAAACAGAATCGTCTAAAAACAACAACTGTGTTTCAGATCATCTTTTTATTAAACTGCAGTAGCAAGAATGAGCACATCAACCAGTTCAGCCTTCATATCTTGTGTTAATATATATATTTATAAATATGTATATATATTTATATATGTTTATGTTTAAAGGAGCAGTCCCACATCTGGTCCCACAGTCAGATGAAGATCAGTTTATTGATAACAGATGTTTGAGTGACGGCTGGGCGTCATGTGACTCTCACACTGCCCCCCCCCCAGACGTCCCGCGCTGACTGGACATGGACAGCAGGGTGACCTTTGACCTCAGGCCTGACGACGACGAGTACGACACGTTGTTTCCCAGAGAGGATGGTTTTTCCTCCGCATCTCCGCGGCAACACAGAGCGCCCACCGCCTTCTCCCTGAACTCCGTCGACACGTAGTAGAAGATGAAGGGGTCGATGCAGCTGTTGAAGGTGCTAACCGCTAAGCTAACCATGTACGGGACGTAGACGTCCTCGCCGTCTCCCTCCCATGAGCTGTCGGCATAGGTGAGGAGGAGGAGGATGTTGCTGGGCAGCAGACACACGATGAACACCACCAGCACCAGCACCGTCACCCGGATGGCGTGACCGTAACGCTTCCCGTCAGCCAGCAGCGTGCGCAGAACGGCGCCGTGGCAGAACAGGATCCCAATGAAGGGCAGCAGGAAGCAGAAAGTGAACAAAGTGGCGAAGTACGGCAGGAAGAAGTTCTCGTGGTCCTCCTCGGGCAGCGCGTCATGGCAGGTGGTGATCTTCAGCTCGTCCAGCACGTAGGTCTGGTGCGACACCAGCAGCGGCAGCATGGCGGCCAGCACCACCACCCACACCGCCGCCATCATGTACAGAGACGTCTGCCAGCCGCGCAGCATCCTCGCTCTGAACGGGTGAACTAAAGCCACGTAGCGGTCCAGAGACACCAGCGCCAGACACAACACGGAGCCGTACATGTTGCCGTAGAACATGGCCATGACGAGGCGGCAGAACGGCTCGCCCAGCTCCCAGTGGTTCCCCCTGAAGTGGTACACGATGCGGAACGGCAGCACCAGCAGCAGCAGGCAGTCGGCGACGGTGAGGTTGATGAGCAGCATGGTGGACGGCAGCCGCTTGGTCCTGAACAGCAGAACCCAGAGAGCCAGCAGGTTGGAGGGCAGACCCACAATGAACGCCACCAGGTAGAGAACCGGCAGGTACAGCGTGGTGCTCGGAGCCTGGATCTCCTGCAGCTGCTTCTCCTTCAGGGTCGTGAAGTTACATGATGTCTTCAGCTTGAACGCCCGCAGACCTGCAGAGAACAGAACACATCAGTCTGTAGACCTGCAGAGAACAGAACACATCAGTCTGTAGACCTGCAGAGAACAGAACACATCAGTCTGTAGACCTGCAGAGAACACATCAGTCTGTAGACCTGCAGAGAACACATTAGTCTGTAGACCTTCAGAGAACACATCAGTCTGTAGACCTGCAGACCTGCAGAGAACAGAACACATCAGTCTGTAGACCTGCAGACCTGCAGACAACAGAACACATCAGTCTGTAGACCTGCAGAGAACACATCAGTCTGTAGACCTTCAGAGAACACATCAGTCTGTAGACCTGCAGACCTGCAGACAACAGAACACATCAGTCTGTAGACCTGCAGAGAACACATCAGTCTGTAGACCTGCAGAGAACACATCAGTCTGTAGACCTGCAGAGAACAGAACACATCAGTCTGTAGACCTGCAGAGAACACATCAGTCTGTAGACCTGCAGACCTGCAGAGAACAGAACACATCAGTCTGTAGACCTGCAGAGAACACATCAGTCTGTAGACCTGCAGACCTGCAGAGAACAGCACTATCAGTCTGTAGACCTGCAGAGAACACATCAGTCTGTAGACCTGCAGAGAACACATCAGTCTGTAGACCTTCAGAGAACACATTAGTCTGTAGACCTGCAGAGAACACATCAGTCTGTAGACCTGCAGAGAACAGAACACATCAGTCTGTAGACCTGCAGAGAACACATTAGTCTGTAGACCTTCAGAGAACAGAACACATCAGTCTGTAGACCTGCAGAGAACACATCAGTCTGTAGACCTTCAGAGAACACATTAGTCTGTAGACCTGCAGAGAACACATCAGTCTGTAGACCTGCAGAGAACAGAACACATTAGTCTGTAGACCTGCAGAGAACACATCAGTCTGTAGACCTGCAGACCTGCAGAGAACACATCAGTCTGTAGACCTGCAGAGAACAGAACACATCAGTCTGTAGACCTGCAGAGAACACATCAGTCTGTAGACCTGCAGAGAACACATCAGTCTGTAGACCTGCAGAGAACACATCAGTCTGTAGACCTGCAGAGAACAGAACACATCAGTCTGTAGACCTGCAGAGAACACATCAGTCTGTAGACCTGCAGAGAACACATCAGTCTGTAGACCTGCAGACCTGCAGAGAACACATCAGTCTGTAGACCTGCAGAGAACAGAACACATCAGTCTGTAGACCTGCAGAGAACACATCAGTCTGTAGACCTGCAGAGAACACATTAGTCTGTAGACCTGCAGAGAACACATCAGTCTGTAGACCTGCAGAGAACACATCAGTCTGTAGACCTGCAGAGAACACATCAGTCTGTAGACCTGCAGAGAACACATCAGTCTGTAGACCGTCTAAATGTGAAACAGTGCTAAACAGTGGTGATTTATTAATGAACAGCTTGTTTATATGGTTTCCTTGCTGTTATATAGACCATGTAGACTTCAGGAGTCGGTCATGTGTAGTAAAGTGATTCGTAGCTTCGGGGAGTCCTCAAGGATTCCTGCGTCTAGTGCTTCTAATTTCCTGTTTCTCCATGGAAACATTTTTGTATTGTTGAACTCTGACCTTCGTTGGAATTGAGTCAACTTTAATAACATGTCCTAACTTTAATAACATGTTCTAACTTTAATAACACGTCCTAACTTTAATAACACGTTCTAACTTTAATAACATGTTCTAACTTTAATAACATGTATTAACTTTAATAACATGTCCTAACTTTAATAACATGTTCTAACTTTAATAACATGTCCTAACTTTAATAACATGTTCTAACTTTAATAACATGTATTAACTTTAATAACATGTATTAACTTTAATAACATGTCCTAACTTTAATAACATGTATTAACTTTAATAACATGTTCTAACTTTAATAACATGTCCTAACTTTAATAACATGTATTAACTTTAATAACATGTATTAACTTTAATAACATGTTCTAACTTTAATAACACGTCCTAACTTTAATAACATGTTCTAACTTTAATAACATGTATTAACTTTAATAACATGTATTAACTTTAATAACATGTCCTAACTTTAATAACACGTCCTAACTTTAATAACATGTCCTAACTTTAATAACATGTCCTAACTTTAATAACATGTTCTAACTTTAATAACATGTCCTAACTTTAATAACATGTTCTAACTTTAATAACATGTCCTAACTTTAATAACATGTTCTAACTTTAATAACATGTTCTAACTTTAATAACATGTCCTAACTTTAATAACACGTCCTAACTTTAATAACACGTATTAACTTTAATAACATGTATTAACTTTAATAACATGTCCTAACTTTAATAACATGTATTAACTTTAATAACATGTCCTAACTTTAATAACACGTCCTAACTTTAATAACATGTATTAACTTTAATAACATGTCCTAACTTTAATAACATGTTCTAACTTTAATAACATGTTCTAACTTTAATAACATGTCCTAACTTTAATAACATGTTCTAACTTTAATAACACGTCCTAACTTTAATAACATGTATTAACTTTAATAACATGTATTAACTTTAATAACATGTCCTAACTTTAATAACATGTATTAACTTTAATAACATGTTCTAACTTTAATAACATGTATTAACTTTAATAACATGTTCTAACTTTAATAACATGTTCTAACTTTAATAACACGTCCTAACTTTAATAACATGTTCTAACTTTAATAACATGTCCTAACTTTAATAACATGTATTAACTTTAATAACATGTCCTAACTTTAATAACATGTATTAACTTTAATAACATGTCCTAACTTTAATAACATGTCCTAACTTTAATAACATGTATTAACTTTAATAACATGTCCTAACTTTAATAACATGTATTAACTTTAATAACATGTATTAACTTTAATAACATGTCCTAACTTTAATAACATGTATTAACTTTAATAACACGTCCTCTGTTTAATAACAGAGAGAAGAGGAAGACTTACGGACAGACATGCCAGAACATTCGTCTGCTGAACGAGGGGATGTAGAGTTGCTGCAGACAGACGACAGAAGAGAGACGAAGACTAGACTCCCAACAAATGACCTCATCATCTTCTTCTTCTTCTCCTTTTAAATTGTACAACAAAACCAGTTTCTGTCGTTCCTCTTTTCTTTTTTCGTCCCTCCAGTGTTTCCAACACCTCCTCTTCTGTCTTCCCTCTGACTCTGAGTGTTAGTGTTAACAGCTACAGCTTCCTGTTCCTCCAACGGTCCTGTGGTTACAGCAACAGGAGTATCTTTTTACTCCAGCAGTGCTGTTGTAGTACTACAGTCATACATACATACAGCAGTAATACAGCAGCGGTATCTGGATGTTTCTAGTTATCTGATCTCTGGAATTCCCGTGTCGACCTGCCTGCTGATGGAGTCCAGATGTGTGTGTGTGTGTGTGTGTGTGTGTGTGTGTGTGTGTGTGTCGGGGGTCTGACTTATCCTACTCTCATGGATACATTTCAGACCACAGACCAGTTAACTGGAGACGGCTTGTCCTATAGGGAGCCGAGTCCATAGTTGGGAAAAAGCTGATTTCTGGGTCAGTGGTTGAGGTTAGAGTTAAATCACCAGGAAATGAATGTAAGTCTATGTAATGTCCCCAGAAGACACTTCAGATAACGTGTGTGTGTGTGTGTGTGTGTGTGTGTGTGTGTGTGTGTGTGTGTCATTGTTGGGTAGGAATCTGTTCGTCATAAAATAATGTAAATGTGTTAATGTTTGTTGGATTGATTTATAAAGTGTTGTTCCTTGTACAGATGGCATGGAGGGAACTATCTGTTAAAAACTCATTATGCAGCTATGATTATGATTTGGAGCTGGTTCCTCTTTATATGTTTGTTTTTAAAAAAACAAAAACATCCCAGTTATTTCAAACAAATCAAACAACTTCAACATTTAGTTCAGACGTAAACAAACTGAGTTCTGTTAACATTCAGTGTTTCTCACTGAGTTTAATGTAAAAACATCTGGAAAGCCGTTTTGCAGATTTACCTTATTGAGTCCTAGTCATGTTGAGACATCTTGTGTTTTCTGTAGTGAATTATGCTGATCATGTGTGGGTGAGGTTTTGTGTTGTTGTTGCTACTAGTGAAGATTATCTGATGTCTGATAAGGTGAACAGCTGTTCACTGGAGCTGAAGGACAAACAGTTTAACTGCAGATTCACTTGTTATACAGACGATGAATCCTTTTGTTTGAAGGGAATATTTTATTCATTTTCTGTTGGTGTTTAAGTAAAAAGCTGAATGATGACAGTGAGAAACCTTCACAGAACACATGAAGTCAGCGGACAGTCACATGGAGTTCATACGGTGGACGTCAGGAACAACAGCTGGGCCTTTCTGGACTGTGCTGAACACACTGAAGAGGACAGCAGCGTCCACATTAGAGTACACAGGAAACACACACACAGACCAGTATTTACTCTCTGACTCCCACCAGCCACTGCAGCGTAAGCCAGGAGTTATCAGAGCTCTGAAGGAGGCACTTAAAGCTTGTTGATAAGCACTAACCCCGACTGGACCTTTGTGCAAACAGCCACCAGATCCAGGAAGAACAGCAAGACTGCAGCCGCTGAAGGAAAGAAGAATCAACGCCACGTCCTCGTTCTTCGTGTGTCTGAACTATCTGAGAGACTCAGGAGGATTTTCTACAAACACCACATCCCTGGATTTTACAAACCAGCAACACACTAAGACAGAAACTGGTCCATGTGAAAGACCCCACAGCCAAACAGGAAAAGCAGTCTGCTGTTTGCAGTCCTACGCAGTGAGGAATGCACACTCCTGTTGATCAGGAAGACTAAACAACCAATAAACAAACATTTGACTCAACGCAGGAAGGTTCGGGTCCTCCGGTCAGCACTCAGCAGCTCACCTGAAGGATGAGGAACTCTTCTGAGGACGATGCACACATGTTGTGGAGAGGGAGGACAGATGCTCTGAAACAGGAGTGAAGGAGGTCTGAGATGAATCTGCAGCATTTAAATCTCTCACTGTTGATGAAACATATGAAGGTGCAGCTGAATCATGAATCAGATGAAAGTAAATTAAGCCAAAGATAGTTGAGAACTTTGTCCTGATCCAGACTGAGCTGCTCTACACTAACAGGTCTATAAAGACTCTGCAGCTGGTCCAGAATGCAGCTGCTCCTGTTCTGACTAAAACTAAGAAAAGAGATCATATTTCCCCCATCTTAGCTTCACTGCATTGGCTTCCAGTAAAATCCAGAATAGAATTTAAAATCCTTCTTCTTACCTACAAAGCTCTTAATGGTCAGACACCATCTTATCTGAAAGAACTCATAGTACCATATAATCCCACTAGAGCACTGGTCTCCCAGTATGCAGGTTTACTGGTGGTTCCTACAGTATTTAAAAGTAGAATGGGAGGCAGAGCCTTCAGCTATCAGGCTCCTCTCTTGTGGAACCATCTCCCAGATTCGTTCCGAGGGGCAGACACCCTCTCTATGTTTAAGAGTAGGCTTAAAACTTTCCTCTTTGATGCTCGGAGCTTCTCCATCTGTGTTCTTTTACTATTAAAGCATGTTACTAACTTTACTTTATCGTCTGCAGGAAACGTTTGACTGCTTCTAAAAAAATGACTCAATTAACTGTTGTTGTTATTATTATTATTATCATACATATTTCTGTTATTCTTATTCTATTATTACTGTTGTTTTCCTTCTTTCTCTCTCCTGGTGAAGCCGATGGCGCCACCTGCTGGTTTCTTCCCGTTAAAGGAGGAACGTTGAGTTTCAGTTTGGAAACAGACCTGAGAGCTGCTGATATGATTTGATGCTTATCAATAAAACTTTGACTCCTCAGCGTGACACACAGTCAATGAACATGACACCACAGAAGAAGAAGAAAGGAGATTTCCTTCAGTATTTATTAGACAACAGATACAGATCAATAACTAATCAATAGAATGGATTTAAAATACAACAGAGACAACATAAAAACACTGTGATGTCATCAGAGAAAAACAAACAAGGCTTCAGTGAAATAAAAGAAACAACATGAATGTTTCCGTTTGTTCCTCATTCAGTCATTTTTCTGTAACTCAAACTTTTATTTCTTTAAAACAGACAAAAGATTCTGAGAATATTTCTGCCACTTTCCACAGAAATGTTTAATAATGAATGAATTTAATAGTTAATGTTTTTAATCTGTTTGCAGGAACCTGCTTGTTCTTCTTTAATCTCAAGTTAATAAAATGTCTTTTGGGACTTTGAGGCTTCCGTAGTTCTGTTACTGTAACGTTCACCTGCTTCAAGGTGAGACCAGGTGGAGGTCAAAGGTCAAAACTCAGACGGAGTGTTGGGTGAATTCGTGGTCGGAGGCGGAGCTAATCTGGCGCTCCACCGCCCGCTGAGCCTTACAGGCGGCCATCTTGGCCTGGATGTCCCTCTTCTTCTCAAAATAGTCGACGAGCGGCGGCTCGGTCAGCAGCGACGCCAGCACCTGCTCGAAGGTGATCGACCAATCGGCGTCCAGCACGCTGCCTCGCCTCTGCTCGCCGCTGCCGATCAGCACGGTGTCATCGGCGATGTCCTCGCACTGCAGCGAGCCGGAGCTCACCACCGAGTACGACGACACCGAGATGTCGTCTTTGGCCTCCTCGTCTGTCTCCAGCTGGGCGTCGGCCAGCGCCCGGCACACCTGCGACTCGTCTGACGCCGCCTCGCCCAGCCCCTCCTGCTCAGCCTGGACGGTGGGTGGGACCAGTGACGTGGGCGGGGCCTGTGGGGTGGGCGGGGTCTGTGAAGTGGGCGGGGCCTGGCTGCCGTCGGTCTTCTTGCAGCCGTTGTTGAACTTCTTGCCGACCTCGCCGATGCGCAGCAGCAGACTGGCCACGGTGGCGATGGAGTGATACAGCTGCTGCTCCATCGGCTCCTCGCTGAACATGTTGTAGAGCGTCTTACAAAGCTCTATGAACTGCTCCTACACACACACACACACACACACACACACACACACACACACACACACAGGTGTAACTCACCTGGATGTCTGACCTGAACTGGACTCACCTGGATCTCAGACTCACCTGGTTCATCCTGGGCAGGTCTTTGATGGTCTCTCTCTTGGGTTCCTTCTCTTTGGCCCACATCCTCAGGTAGTACCTGTAGTCCTTCACCTTCTCCTCTGGAACAGGTCACAGGTCAGAGGTCAGAGGTCAGAGGT
>CM055846.1:119468-171968 GCA_029490765.1 Euthynnus affinis | reverse complement strand
GAGGAGGAGGAGGAGGAGCAGGAGGAGGAGGAGGAGGAGGAGGAGGAGGAGGAGAGGAGGAGAGGCTGATACAGTGTGGATGCTGTGTTAAATGTGTGTCAGGTTAGGAGACAGTAAACGCTCTCAGGCTCTCGGTTACTGAACAGAGTGAGACCTCTTGAGTGCAGAAACGTTCTTGAGCGTCTTGCAGGGTTTGGGCAGCGAGCGGTCGGCAGCGAACGCCTCGTTGTCCAGCAGCTGGCGCATGGCAATGTTGGCGAGCTGCTCCATCAGCTTGAAGGTGTCGTTGATGTTGAGGAACATGGAGAAGAAATGTTCTTCGTGACGCGTAGTGACACGGACGCTCTCCGGGAACAGGAGCGTGGCGTTCTTCTCCAGCTGGGTGACCTCCGTCCACTGCACCACCAAGGTCACTGGGGAGGGTGAAGGGAGATATTATTGACCTTAAATACTCCTGGTGCCCACAGAGGTACCTTATAGTAACAGTACTCCTGGTATCTATCCTGCACGGACTGTATGAATGACATCATGATCTGCTGGCCTGTGATTGGCCAGGCTTACCTTCCTTGCCCAATAGGAAGGAGTAGAAGCACAGGTGGTTGACAGATAGGTAGAGCCAGCCCTGCCGCGGCACTCTGCCCTTCCAGTAGCTGCAGGAGTAATAATTCACCAGCTTCTCCTCCTCCGGCATTCGGAACAGCCGCCTCATCTTTAGCTCCGCCTCCCGAAACTTCCCACAGTCCTCCTCAGGCTCCTCCCCCGGCTGCAGCCGCTTCTCCTCCGCGATGAGGCCCTGCAGGAAGTGACATCATCACTGACAGGAACACACAGCAAGAGAAGACAGACAGGAAGTGACGTACACAAATCTTTCCCTTGACGAAGGTGGTGACGTCTTCATCACTATCAAAGATGGAGATGGTCTGCAGCAGGTTGGACTCCAGCCAATCCCAGTGCTCCGTGATCTCCTTCCTGTTTGAGCCTGCAAGACACAGCTGAGGTTCACAGTCCTGTGCAGTACAGTAACGTTACTGTAATGTTACAGTAATGTTTCAGTAACGTTACAGTAATGTTACAATAACGTTTCAGTAACGTTTCAGTAATGTTACAGTAATGTTTCAGTAACGTTACAGTAATGTTACAATAACGTTTCAGTAACGTTTCAGTAACGTTACAGTAATGTTTCAGTAACGTTACAGTAACGTTTCAGTAACGTTACAGTAACGTTACAGTAACGTTTCAGTAACGTTTCAGTAACGTTACAGTAATGTTTCAGTAATGTTACAGTAATGTTACAGTAATGTTTCAGTAACGTTACAGTAATGTTTCAGTAACGTTACTGTAATGTTACAGTAATGTTACAGTAATGTTTCAGTAATGTTTCAGTAACGTTACAGTAATGTTACAGTAATGTTTCAGTAACGTTACAGTAACGTTTCAGTAATGTTTCAGTAATGTTACAGTGCCGTAGAGTCCAGCAAACTCACCACATGCAATGTTCCAGTAGATCTGAGAGTCTGCAGTCTGTAGCAGAATCCTGTAAGGAGCCACTCTGGCACTGGAGTCCAGGACTACATCCAGAGTCCCAACCAGGAGACCTGCACACAGGTGGAGAGGTAGACAGGTGGACAGGTGGAGAGGTAGACAGCGATCAGGGATGTGAACAGGGAAGATTGGAGCAGACGAGGAGCAAAAACACACTCTTTAAAATGAAGAAGCCAAGTTGGTAACATGCATTCATTCTAAGGGCAGTCTAGGCCTATAGCAGCATAACTAAGGGCAGTCTAGGCCTATAGCAGCATAACTAAAGGCAGTCTAGGCCTATAGCAGCATAACTAAGGGCAGCCTAGGCCTATAGCAGCATAACTAAGGGCAGTCTAGGCCTATAGCAGCATAACTAAGGGCAGTCTAGGCCTATAGCAGCATAACTAAGGGCAGTCTAGGTCTATAGCAGCATAACTAAGGGCAGTCTAGGCCTATAGCAGCATAACTAAAGGCAGTATGGGCCTATAGCAGCATAACTAAGGGCAGCCTAGGCCTATAGCAGCATAACTAAGGGCAGCCTAGGCCTATAGCAGCATAACTAAGGGCTGATCCAAGGCGAGCCTGGTCAGACCTAACTTTTATCAAAGAGGAAACTCTGAAGACTGAGTGATGACAGCGTGGTCCAGCCTGGACATCTTCTCCTGTGATTATCATTATTATTGATCAGTAAAGTGTGATTAAGGCAGTAAGTGGGATTATTTACACTATAATCTGAATCCTAACCCTTTATAAAGAGGTCAGGGACGTGAATGTGAAGGGTTAGAGCGGGCCAGGGAATGAAATCGCGCTCTTTAAGGCGGTCAGGGTTGTGAATGTGAACTGTAGGAATGGAGGCGTAGTGCAGCTAGACAGAAGCCCGTTATCTTCACCCCCCTCCCGTATAACGGACCACAGGCGGACCCGGTACTTACCGGACAGCCCCCCCCCGCGGCCGTGCCCCCGCCTCCTCTGCAGGATGAAGAACGGGTTGGCCCGCTCAGACACCCACAGAGCTCCGGCCAGCAGCACCTCCTCCGGCTGGATCCACATCTGTCCCCGCTGCCTGTGAGCCCTCCGCGGGTAGAGAAGCGGGTGGAGAGGCGGAGTGTGACGGTGTGTCCGCGGGGACAGGAGCGGAGTGTGACGGTGTGTCCGCGGGTGGAGAGGCGGAGTGTGACGGTGTGTGTGGAGCTGTGACACCGCGGAGCTCCGTGTGATTCAGACAAACACCGAGCTGATGTTGTTGTTGTTTTTTTTTCTCAGTCTGCTGACTGCACATCACTTCCGTGTCTGACGCGTCCGGACACGCCCTCTGCGTACGCTGCGTCATGACGTCACACACGGAGACCTTCCAGTTCGTTGCACAACATGAAGACCAGAGTCCAGTTTGACCAGTTCCGCTGTGGTCTCATACTGGGAGGAAGGACGTGGACATCAGCATGTTGAGCCCTTCAAACGGGGTTTTCAAAGGCGCGTCAGGTGACGTCACAGAAGGGAGTCACTTTGGGCAAGTTGAACATTTAATGGAAAAACACTCCAATCTCTAATTACAGTTTAGTCAAAACTATTCTCACTAGTCAGAATGGCAATTAAACATATTCACAATAAAACTAGTAGAAATTGTATTTTAAGGTATTTACAACAACTACATCAAAACTACATTAAGATATTTGAATTTCCCTTCAGGGATTAATAAAGTATCTATCTATAATTAAATCCTTGAAAAGTATAAACACTGTTTTAACATTTAATGGCCAGACTGGACATTTATTGCAGATATCTGTATTTCAGTTCATCTGAGTCAAAATGAGCCTTTCAGGTAATCAGTGATGACATTCTTCACATCTGTTACTGCGATATAAACTGTAGATTTGTGAAGTTTTTCCCGGCGAGAATCCAGAACGTTCACTCAGGATGTCAAACACACGAAGTCATTTATCTCAGGAAAAACAAAGCTGCTAATGTGCGACTTATTTAAAAAAGCCTGGAAAAAAACAGATCAATAAATGAGACAGAAACGATCCAAATGAAAATCAGTGTGAATATTGTATCTGTGTGAAATCTGTAAATGTTTGTGAACATGAAACAGTTCAGATATGTTGATTCTGTGTAAACTATCTTTGTCTTGTTGCTTTAAACTGAAACACCTTATAAGTTACATGAAGCCAGTAGATCATGGATATATAATAATAATAATATATTTAAGTTATTATTATACGTCCGTGCTGTAGGTGGCGCCAAAAAGGAGGAAGACTTCATTCAGTTTCTGGCTTTTTACTTTAGAATGAAATCCTGAGTTTGGATGATTTTAACAGTTCTGCTGTTTGCTGACATGAAACAGAGACTTTAACACATGAGTGTCGGATCTAAACAAACACGTGAGGCTGCACTGCAGGGTTAGACAGGATCACCAGCACTCAGTTCACCATCTCATAACATCTGTTCACACTAAACTCAACATGTTCTTTTATCAGCGCGTAACGAGGACCAATAGAAACCCTCGATCCGTCTCCACTCAGCAGAACGTTTCACTGCAGCTCAGAGTGTCTGAAAAAATGTTTCTCTTTCTAAAAGCTTTTGGAAATGTGTGTTGAACTGTCTGCTTTCATTTTCTTTTTGTATATAAATAAAGTTTATTGCTATATTATGATTACCTCTTTTCATGCAGGACTTTTACCTGTAATGTAAAAGTATTTTTACATCCCTGTATTGTATTTACTGCAGTAAAGAATATGAATATAAATACATTATAGTGAGCTATAAACATTTATTAATAGTTTATAAATGATACATTTCAGTTATGTACACATACTCATATATAAACACATAAATACTGCATCTGGTTATGATAAGTTGCATATAAAGTCAAAGTTGTTTCCTGTGTGGATGAATAAAGTCAGAGTCTGAGTGTTAAAGGCAATAATGACACTTTAATGACACTTTGATGCTGAGGCAGTAAAAGACACAGTGAACTGAAAGCATAACACACATCTTCATCATCATCATCATCATCATCAGTATACGTGGACACAGAGACGAGAACACAGAGACAGAAGCTCAGAGACCTGCAGGACTTCGTTAGGCCACTTCAGAGATAATATGGATCTATGGGTCAGATTATAGATTGTATATGTTGTTTATATACGGAGCCTTTCGCTGAGGGCTGATTAGTACACGCTGAGTAATTCACAAGCTGTTTAATACATGTTAAAGGAGCAGTCCGTCCCTCCAGCAAACCCTCCCGTCCTCTGCTCACACAAGCAGACATCAGTGTGGAGTCAACCAATCATTTCATGTTTAAAGACACTCCTGACCTTCAAAGTGCAAACATTTATGTTTAAAGTATTTTAAGGTTTAAACCTTTAACGCCCATTAAAAACCTGCTCAGACACCAGAGTCCGTTTGGTTTCTGTCAACTGTTTGCTGCTTCGCTGGTTTGATAAAACGCTACAATCATGTTTCTGATGATGGAACGAACGATTTCCCTCCAACATCTGTGCTTAGATAGGCTAACCACGCCCGACAAACGCCCAACGTCCCACCAAACACCCGACGTCCCACCAAACACCCGACGTCCTCACAAACACCCGACGTCCCACCAAACACCCGACGTCCCACCAAACACCCGACGTCCTCACAAACACCCGACGTCCCCACAAACACCCGACGTCCCACCAAACACCCGACGTCCTCACAAACACCCGACGTCCCCACAAACACCCGACGTCCCACCAAACACCCGACGTCCCCACAAACACCCGACGTCCCACCAAACACCCGACGTCTTCACAAACACCCAACGTCCTCACAAACACCCGACGTCCCACCAAACACCCGACGTCCTCACAAACACCCGACGTCCTCACAAACACCCGACGTCCCCACAAACACCCGACGTCCCACCAAACACCCGACGTCCTCACAAACACCCGACGTCCCCACAAACACCCGACGTCCCACCAAACACCCGACGTCCCCACAAACACCCGACGTCCCACCAAACACCCGACGTCTTCACAAACACCCGACGTCCCACCAAACACCCGACGTCCTCACAAACACCCAACGTCCTCACAAACACCCGACGTCCTCACAAACACCCGACGTCCTCACAAACACCCGACGTCCTCACAAACACCCGACGTCTTCACAAACACCCAACGTCCCACCAAACACCACAAACACCCGACGTCCTCGCAAACACCACAAACACCCGACGTCCTCGCAAACACCCGACGTCCTCACAAACACCCGACGTCCCCACAAACACCCGACGTCCTCACAAACACCCGACGTCCCCACAAACACCCGACGTCTTCACAAACACCCGACGTCCTCACAAACACCACAAACACCCGACGTCCCCACAAACACCCGACGTCCCCACAAACACCCGACGTCCCCACAAACACCCGACGTCCTCACAAACACCACAAACACCCGACGTCTTCACAAACACCCGACGTCCTCACAAACACCACAAACACCCGACGTCCTCACAAACACCACAAACACCCGACGTCCTCGCAAACACCCGACGTCCTCACAAACACCACAAACACCCGACGTCCTCGCAAACACCCGACGTCCTCACAAACACCACAAACACCCGACGTCCTCACAAACACCACAAACACCCGACGTCCCACCAAACACCCGACGTCCCACCAAACACCTGACGTCCTCACAAACACCCGACGTCCCCGCAAACACCCGACGTCCCCACAAACACCTGACGTCCCACCAAACACCCGACATCCCCGCAAACACCTGACGTCCCCACAAACACCTGACGTCCCCACAAACACCCGACGTCCTCACAAACACCCGACGTCCTCACAAACACCCGACGTCCCACCAAACACCCGACGTCCTCACAAACACCCGACGTCCTCACAAACACCCGACGTCCTCACAAACACCTGACGTCCTCACAAACACCCGACGTCCCACCAAACACCCGACGTCCCACCAAACACCTGACGTCCCCACAAACACCACAAACACCCGACGTCCTCACAAACACCCGACGTCTTCACAAACACCACAAACACCCGACGTCCTCTGATGTAACACTAACAGGAAACTGCAGGTGACGTTTCTGTTCCAACTTCAACAGCCAGTAATTAATTGTTCTTCTGAGCCTCGTTAGGATAACGAGCAGGAACCAATCAGGTTTGTGCTTGATGGGAAACTTGTGGGCTGCAGCAGGTCAAAGGTCATTTATTTATATGCTGCAGTAACTCTGGTTTAATATTTGAGACGTCTGTATTTCCAACAGAAGTTTGTTTCCAACCTTTCGCAGATATAAAGAAGGTTTGTGTTTGTGTTGTTATTGAGAGGTGAACCTTTCACTGCAGCTTATTTACATGATGCAGCAGTCATGTGATCATCTACTGCTCTATTCTCCATGTCGGCTAGACTTGTTTATTTATGTATTTAAGCCATGCGAGTTTGTTTACTTGTATGTGAATATCATTATGATACTGAGCTTTTCATTAACTTTGGCATCACAGTTTTGCGTATATGATCTCAGGAACTTGTTAAATACATTAAGTTATTTGTATACATAAAAACTGGAACTATTTCCTGAATTTAGGTTTGTACCTCTGTCTAAAGGGAACTACAATACTTTAGAGCTGCAACGATTAGTTGATTAATCGGTTAGTTGACTGGAAAAAAATCTGCAACTATTTTGATAATGATATCAAACATCTGCTGGTTCGTCTGTTTTTGTTTTTCTAACTGACAATCACAAAATACCTTTAATGTTCATTAAAACCAGCTTCTGAAGAGACGTCACTTTGAATTCTCACCATTTTACAGATAAAATGATGAACTGAGTAAATAATCAGCAGATGAATTGACAATTAAAATACTTTTCAGTCACAGCTCAACAACACGTCATGATCATCTGTGTAAAAGCTGCTGAAGGTCAGGAAGCTTCATCAATAACTGAACGTTCAGACTGATTCCTCTCGATAAACGCGGACCCGACCGGTTTGAGATGAAACTGAAATGATCCTCTGACAGAGTGAAACTGGAGGACCAGGACTCCCTGAGCAGAGAGCAGGAGGATTCACTAAAGTGTTGTACTGTTCCTTTAAATCAAATGTTTTTGCTACAGGGGAGTTAACACTGTGACAGTTAACAGTCCACAGAGGACCCAGGTGAAGGTCTACCTCTGGTTCTGGTTTCAGGACGGGAAGAATCAGCTCAGTCAGTATTTACAGACAGAAAACAGTCCGTTAATGATGCGTCTTCAGGCAGCCGATCAGAGAGTCAGTTTTCAGCAGATTCAGACCGACAGACTGGATCAGGGTCTTTGGGTTCGCTCTGGTTCTGGTCAGGTGAGATTGTCTCTGCTGTAAATCTTTGGACCTGTTTTCCAGGAACCCGAGAACCCCTTTAGGAGCTCAGAAAGTTTTCCAGGAACAAAGGAACCCTTTAAAGACCTCAAGAACTTTTCCAGGAACACTTTTAGGCACTCAGGAACTTTTACAGGAGCCTTTTATATGAACTAGGACATTTTCCGAGAACCAAAGAACCTTTTCAACACCCTGGGAATGTTCCTAGAATGTCTTTAGAATCCTGGGAACATTTCCAGAGACCCAGGAGTCTTTTAAGAAATCAGGATCTTTTCCAGAAACCCTCTTCAGGAACCAAGAACCCCTTAAGCAGCTAATAAAGTTTTCCAGGAAGCATTTTAGTTAGTCAAAGACCTTTTCTAGAACCCAGAACCTTTTCCAGGAACCATTTCCAGGGACCATTTTAGGATCTCTTTTCCACGAACATATCAGCCACCAAGTTTTCCAGGAAGCAAAGAGCCTTTTTAGGATCCCGGACCCTGGTACCAGTCTCAGGAAACCACTGAGGGCTTCAGGAAAGTTTTCCAGGAAGCAAAGAACCCTTTCAGGAACTCAGCAACAACACCTCTACCCTCCACCAGGGGGCCGAGTTCAGGTTCTGGGTTCTGGGTTCTGGGTCAGGGTGGTTCAGTCCTCTGGATTATTTGTTTAAAAACTGCCATGTGTGGTTCCTCCTCCAGAGTTTTTCTTCTTCTTGGGAAATAAAATATGAGTCCCAGAGTTCAGTCGATGTCATAAATAATCAAAAGTCAGTCCAGGTCGTCATTATCGGACCCCCTGTCCTGAAAGTTCGTCTGTCCATCAGCAGGAGGGAGGTGGTGGTGATGGGAGGGGGTCGTAACCGTGACAACAAGCCTCAGGACTTGTTGTCGTCATACAGGTCATGCGAGGCCTGAATGTCCGGCAGCTCCATCTCACAGACGACGCTGCGAGGAGACATCGAGTTCCTGTTGAAGAAGTGACCGCCGCCTGACGAGAAGAAGAAGAACCAACATTCAGTTCAAACCAAAATCACAATATTTCCCTCAAATATCATTTTTTCTTGTCAACAAAGATGGATTATTAAAAATGGAGTCAGTGAATTTAAGGTTTATTCATGAAGGTTCTACTAACTCCAGACACACAAAACAACTGAAAACAGGAAACACTGATGGAAGCTGAAATAATAAATAACAGAAACAAATAACATCACTAAGAAAGAGAAAATGACCTAATGATGACCCAACCCTGACCTGTTCTTTATCTCTTTATTGGACCTTAAATGTTGACCCGTTTTGGCGGATTCGGATCCACATGGACATTTTAATTAATTAATTAACACTAATCATTTCCCGCTTTTGTTTCGAACCATCTGGTTTACTAGAACTCATTATTAGTCAGACCCAGAGATCCGTTAGCGTGGCGTGCTGCGTTCTTACTGGTCACAGCGACAGTGATGTCAGCAGGTGCCCTGGGCGTGACCTCAGGGTGGGGCGGGCTGAGCGGCTCCAGGCTGATGGACGGCTGGCTGCTGTCACTCAGCGGCGCCCTCTGGCTGCTGGACGCCCGGCTGACACCCAGACGCTCCACGTCCAAAACCACGCTGTCCACACAGGGAAGACTGGTCTGTGGACACACAGAGGACACACGAGACAGACGGAGGACAGACGGAGGACAGACGGAGGACACACAGAGGACAGACGGAGGACAGACGGAGGACAGGTGGAGGACAGATGGAGACAGACGAGACAGACGGAGGACAGGTGGAGGACAGACGAGACAGACGGAGACAGACGGAGGACATCCTGTTGTTAATATCAGAGCTAACCAATAAGAACAGAGATATATTCCATCAAGCAGGATAAAGGGAAAGTCTGGCTTTTTTTGATAAGTTTCTCTAATTTAAATCAGAGGTCCTTTCCATTGCTGTGGCTTATATTATTCGCTGCTCAGTAACCATGGTAACGCAGGCTAACTCTCAAGCTTCATTTAGCTGCATGATGAGAGGAAGCAGAATCCCAAA
The DNA here is from genome assembly GCA_029490765.1 of Euthynnus affinis. Lineage (NCBI taxonomy): Eukaryota > Metazoa > Chordata > Actinopteri > Scombriformes > Scombridae > Euthynnus > Euthynnus affinis. Next base: position 162,077 of record CM055846.1, on the reverse strand, counting down.
AGGTTCAGTCATGTGTGTTTTTGCACTCACATCACTGTTTGGAAACAGAAAATACTTCAGTTTATTCACTTTTGTCACAAAGTGAATTCTTTCAGTAGAAAATGTATAATTTAAGAACTAAAAGTGTGCCAACATTGTTTTGAAGTTATTTATTCATTCACTCATTTTGTGTCCAAACTGTGTTTAAATATAAGAGCAGAAACGGCCGATAGCGACCACAGCTTTTCCTAAACTAACGCTTCTTTACTCACCATGATGCCGAGAGCTTTCAGGATGTTGAGTTTGCACATGGGACAGGTGCAGTGTTCGTTCAGCCAGGGGTCCACACACACTTTATGGAAGACGTGTCTGCACACACACACATGTCTGATCACATAGCTCAACATCATATTTATAATGAACTAGCAGGTCTTTTTCTTTTCAGTTCTGACTTCATGTGTCCTAAAACATCTGACGTGTTTAACCTGACGTGTTTAACCTGACATGTTTAACCATGTTTGATCTGACATGTTTAACCATGTTTGATCTGACATGTTACAGTATTGTGAAGGACTTACTTGCAGGGCAGAATACGAACCACATCGTTAAGCTGGTACGATTCAATACACACAGCACAGTGGTTAAAGTCTGGATCAGTTTCCTGCAACACACACAAGAAGCTGTTGAGCAGCTGATCATTGTTGTTATTGGTCATTGTTTTTACTGGTCATTGTTGTTATTGGTCATTGTTGTTACTGGTCATTGTTGTTACTGGTCATTGTTATTACTGGTCATTGTTGTTATTGGTCATTGTTATTACTGGTCATTGTTGTTATTGGTCATTGTTATTACTGGTCATTGTTGTTATTGGTCATTGTTTTTACTGGTCATTGTTGTTACTGGTCATTGTTATTACTGGTCATTGTTGTTATTGGTCATTGTTATTACTGGTCATTGTTGTTATTGGTCATTGTTATTACTGGTCATTGCTGTTACTGGCCATTGTTGTTACTGGTCATTGTTGTTATTGGTCATTGTTTTTACTGGTCATTGTTGTTATTGGTCATTGTTTTTACTGGTCATTGTTGTTATTGGTCATTGTTATTACTGGTCATTGTTGTTATTGGTCATTGTTTTTACTGGTCATTGTTGTTATTGGTCATTGTTATTACTGATCATTGTTGTTATTGGTCATTGTTTTTACTGGTCATTGTTGTTATTGGCCATTGTTATTACTGATCATTGTTGTTATTGGTCATTGTTATTAATGGTCATTGCTGTTACTGGTCATTGTTGTTATTGGTCATTGTTTTTACTGGTCATTGTTATTACTGGTCATTGTTGTTACTGGTCATTGTTGTTATTGGTCATTGTTTTTACTGGTCATTGTTGTTATTGGTCATTGTTATTACTGGTCATTGCTGTTACTGGCCATTGTTGTTACTGGTCATTGTTGTTATTGGTCATTGTTTTTACTGGTCATTGTTGTTATTGGTCATTGTTTTTACTGGTCATTGTTGTTATTGGTCATTGTTATTACTGGTCATTGTTGTTATTGGTCATTGTTTTTACTGGTCATTGTTGTTATTGGTCATTGTTATTACTGATCATTGTTGTTATTGGTCATTGTTTTTACTGGTCATTGTTGTTATTGGCCATTGTTATTACTGATCATTGTTGTTATTGGTCATTGTTATTACTGGTCATTGCTGTTACTGGTCATTGTTGTTATTGGTCATTGTTGTTATTGGTCATTGTTTTTACTGGTCATTGTTGTTATTGGTCATTGTTATTACTGGTCATTGTTGTTATTGGTAATTGTTTTTACTGGTCATTGTTGTTATTGGTCATTGTTATTACTGGTCATTGCTGTTACTGGTCATTGTTGTTATTGGTCATTGTTTTTACTGGTCATTGTTGTTATTGGCCATTGTTGTTACTGGTCATTGTTGTTATTGGTCATTGTTATTACTGGTCATTGCTGTTACTGGCCATTGTTGTTACTGGTCATTGTTGTTATTGGTCATTGTTATTACTGGTCATTGCTGTTACTGGTCATTGTTTTTACTGGTCACTGTTATTACTGGTCATTGCTATTACTGGTCATTGCTGTTATTGGTCATTGCTGTTATTGGTCATTGTTTTTACTGGTCATTGTTGTTATTGGTCATTGTTTTTACTGGTCATTGTTATTACTGATCATTGTTGTTATTGGTCATTGCTGTTATTGGTCATTGTTATTACTGATCATTGCTGTTACTGGTCATTATTGTTATTGGTCATTGTTTTTACTGGTCATTGTTATTACTGATCATTGTTGTTATTGGTCATTACTGTTATTGGTCATTGTTATTACTGATCATTGCTGTTAGTGGTCATTGTTGTTATTGGTCATTGTTATTACTGATCATTGCTGTTAGTGGTCATTGTTGTTATTGGTCATTGTTATTACTGATCATTACTGTTATTGGTCATTGTTATTACTGATTATTGCTGTTACTGGTCATTGTTGTTATTGGTCATTGTTTTTACTGGTCATTGTTATTACTGATCATTGTTGTTATTGGTCATTGTTATTACTGATCATTGCTGTTATTGGTCATTGTTGTTATTGGTCATTGTTGTTATTGGTCATTGTTTTTACTGGTCATTGTTATTACTGATCATTGTTGTTATTGGTCATTGCTGTTATTGGTCATTGTTATTACTGATCATTGCTGTTACTGGTCATTGTTGTTATTGGTCATTGTTTTTACTGGTCATTGTTATTACTGATCATTGTTGTTATTGGTCATTACTGTTATTGGTCATTGTTATTACTGATCATTGCTGTTAGTGGTCATTGTTGTTATTGGTCATTGTTATTACTGATCATTGCTGTTAGTGGTCATTGTTGTTATTGGTCATTGTTATTACTGATCATTGCTGTTAGTGGTCATTGTTGTTATTGGTCATTACTGTTATTGGTCATTGTTATTACTGATTATTGCTGTTACTGGTCATTGTTGTTATTGGTCATTGTTTTTACTGGTCATTGTTATTACTGATCATTGTTGTTATTGGTCATTGTTATTACTGATCACTGTTATTACTGATCATTGTTGTTATTGGTCATTGTTTTTACTGATCATTGCTGTTATTGGTCATTGTTATCACTGATCATTGCTGTTAGTGGTCATTGTTGTTATTGGTCATTGTTTTTACTGGTCACTGTTATTACTGATCATTGTTGTTATTGGTCATTACTGTTATTGGTCATTGTTATTACTGATTATTGCTGTTACTGGTCATTGTTGTTATTGGTCATTGTTTTTACTGGTCATTGTTATTACTGATCATTGTTGTTATTGGTCATTGTTATTACTGATCATTGCTGTTATTGGTCATTGTTGTTACTGGTCATTGTTGTTATTGGTCATTACTGTTATTGGTCATTGTAGTTACTAGTCAGTATTGTTACTGGTCAGTGTGGTTACTGGTGTTGAATGCAGTCAGTGTCTCCTGCAGCTTCAGATAAACTGTTGTGAATCTTTCAGACATTTCTGGTGGCATCTCATCTGATCTGATTTATATTTTCATCACACCATCCTCATGACCTCTGACCTCTGTGTCAGTGAACATCTTCACCTGTTGTTTACCAGAAGTCAAACTACAGAAATAACACCAGGAAACACCAACAAAGAAGAAGAGCTTACTTTGTCTCCTTTCTTCACCGTCCTCGTGGTCAGCTTCCCGATGGCTTTCTTCGCTGCGTCACCAAGACGACGCTGAGACACAGACGGACAGTGTAACATGCACAATGTACACAATACTACTGTATTACAGATGGTGTGTAGTTAGCATGTAGATGGCGTGTAGTTAACATATAGTAAGTGTGTAGTTAGCGTGTAGTTAGTGTGTAGGTGGCGTGTAGATGGCATGTAGTTAGTGTGTAGATGGCATGTAGTTAGTGTGTAGGTGGCATGTAGTTAGTGTGTAGGTGGCGTGTAGATGGCATGTAGTTAGTGTGTAGATGGCATGTAGTTAGCGTGTAGGTGGCGTGTAGTTAGCGTGTTACCTGGCTGCGGCCCCGGGCGCTGCTGTAGCGGAGCTTCTGAATGAAGTAGAAGATGAGCCAGGCTGAGGAGATGATGAGGAGGACGATGAAGGACACAGAGACGAACACCAGTGAGCCACGGTTGATAGTCTTGGTGGTGCTGCGTTGACCCACCAACACAGATACCAGGACCGTCAGGTTCCGGTCCAGCTGGGCCAGGATCTCCTTACCGAACGCCTCTGTGATCATCACCGCCACCGTGTCGCCGGTCCCTGCAGACCAGACCAGATCAGACCAGACTGAGGTCAGGCAGGTCAGATCACCTGACTGATCACCTGACAGGAGGCATTGTGTGTTTTATAACTCAGGGACTGTACTTGTCATCGATATGAAAGTGTGCCCGTCAGATCAGCATGTCGTATGCAGCATTTTAACATTTGAATAGAGTTTGTACTGTACACAATGGCTGATTAATAAATACAATAGAAGACTAACTGTGTGTGTTTGAGCAGGTAGTGTACAGCAGCTTTTTACAGCTTTCTCTCTGAAAACGACGCTCTGAGAGCCGCTGAGAGTGAAGCAGAACAGTAAAGTTTCAGCCGGACAGATAAACAATGAGCTGAAACTATAAAGCTCCGTAAAGCTGAGAGGAGCTGCAGGTTCATCACTGACACACACTCACACTCACACTCACACACACACACACACACACACACTCACACACACTCAAACACACACACACACACACACTCACACACACACACACACACACACACTCACACACACTCAAACACACACACACACACACACACACACTCACACACACACACACACACACACTCACACACACACTCACACACACACACACACTCACACACACTCACACACACACACACTCACACACACACAGTAACACACTCATACACACACTCTGTGAGGTCACAGTGACCTCATGAATTAATGAGACTTTCTATATTTAGAGCATCGACCGTCAGGAAGTCCTTCCTTCCTCCTGATATTCATGTCCACAGTGGATCAATATCATTCTGACACTTTCAATATTAGATTTTAATTTATTACAGTAGATTAATTCATATTTTCAGGAGCTTCTTTGTGTCAAACTATTGATCGATCTGAGTAAATGATTGTTCTGAGGTGGAGAAGCTGATCACTTTATTTTACAGATTCTGATCAATTAAAATATGAAACTGATATTGATCATCTGTGATCGTTAGAATGGAGAAGATTCAAATATTGTTGTATTTTCTTTTCAGGTGAAACACATGAAAGCAACAAAATGAAGCAGAGGATAATAAATAACAACAAATAATAATAATTAATAACTAATGAATAATAAATACATAAATAATAACATCACCTAATAATTAATAATAATGAAAATGATTATTAATGATATAAAACTGGCGCCTCTGACCTTCGTGTCCCATCTTCACCGTCTTGTCGGTGGAGTTGTTGTAGATGAGGACGGCGGTGGCGTTGAAGGCGGCGGCCTTCAGAATCTTCTCCTTAAAGGTGCAGTTCCCTCTCTGCAGCAGCGCCACCCAGTGGACGCTGCGGGGAGGAACCAGGAAGCGAGTGTTGGGGTCACAGCCCTGCCGGTCCACCACTGAGGAAACACAGCATTACCATGGTTACTGAGGAGATGATGATGATGATGGTCACATGAAGCATGCTGTTACCCCTCAGCTCGTCTGTTCAGGCAGAGCGCCACCTGCTCCCAGTGAACTGTGCCTGACAGGGTGAACTCAGGGCAAACAGCTCTGTGCTGTGTGATGCTAGTGGTGGCTAACGCAGGCTGCAGCTGCTAGCCTACAGACGGTTAACTCCACACTGGTAACATAAATAATATCACAACATTTATGTCACAATACACATTATATATATCAGTGTTTTAAAATCTCTTCCAAACTACTGTACTACTAAAATACTACACTAATAAATAAAGCACTGTTATAATAAAGTTGAATGAAGTGTTATGCAGATGATACACAAATATATTTATCAATGAAGCCAGATGAACCCAATCAGTTATCTAGACTCCAAGCAGCCTTAAAGACATAAAGACCTGAGAACAGAGATCATATTTCCCCATCTTAGCTTCACTGCATTGGCTTCCAGTAAAATCCAGAATAGAATTTAAAATCCTTCTTCTTACCTACAAAGCTCTTAACGGTCAGACACCATCTTATCTGAAAGAACTCATAGTACCATATAATCCCACTAGAGCACTGGTCTCCCAGTATGCAGGTTTACTGGTGGTTTCTACAGTATTTAAAAGTAGAATGGGAGGCAGAGCCTTCAGCTATCAGGCTCCTCTCTTGTGGAACCAAGAGTACATATATTTACATTTATATACCCTCGGACACTTCAACATGAGGAGCCAGGAATCGAACCGCTGATCTTCTGATAAGTGGATGACACGCTCAGATGCTTCAAATTATAGTTTATAATAATGTTATTAGACTGAAGAACTACAGACAGGATGTTACTATACTATAATAATGTTATAATATTATAATAATGATGCTATTATATTATATTATAGATGTTATAATAATATTATAGATGTTATAATAATATTATAGATGTTATAATAATATTATAGATGTTATAATAATATTATAGATGTTATAATAATATTATAGATGTTGGGGTCTGTGAGTTGCTGCAGAGAGCTGCAGTGTCCTTGGACCGTCTGACTGTAATCTGACACTTCAGAGCAGAAACACTCCGACCTTCAACATCCTGGAGCTCCGCAGTGTCTCTGTACACAACAACAACACACTCACACACACACACACACACACACACACACACACACTCACACACACACACACACACACACACTGAACTCCTGGTGCTGTAATAAACAGTTAAATGTCTCAGATTCTCTACATGTTCAGAATATTTATATTCTGGTTCTCTGCTGGAATAAAAACCTCTTATTGATCTTCTATTGGTTCTTTATGCAGCCTGAAACAGGCCCCGCCCCCTGATGAGCCCGCTCTGCTCTGATTGGTCAGCTTTCAGGAAGCTTCCTACGTAAACAAACTATAGTAGCAGGATTTCACTTCTTCTTCTCCGTTTTTACAGCAAAGCTGGCCGTTAGCTGTATATCGCTCAACAAACAACCCCCCCCCTTTTGTCTCTCTCTCTCTCTCTACTCTCCTGCTCTCTCTGCTCTCTCTCCTCTCTCCTCTACTGCTATCTCTCTCTCTCTCTCTCTGTCTCTCTCATCTCTGCTCTCTCATCTCTCTCCTCTCTGTCTCTCTCTCTATCTCTCTCTCTCTCTCTGTCTGTCATCTCTCTCCTCTCTCTCTTCTCTCTCTCTCTCTCTCTCTCTCTCTCTCTCTCTCTTTCTCTGTCTCTCTCTCTCTTCTCTCTCTCTCTCTCTCTCTCCTCTCTACTCTCCCTCTCTCTCTCTCTCATCTCTCTCTCTCTTCTCTCTCTCTCTCTCTCTGTCTCTCTCTCTCTCGCCCACCCAGAGTCGGGGTCTGCTTTAGGTTTCTTCCTGTTAAAGGGGAGTTTTTCCTTTCCGCTGTCACCAAGTGCTGCTCATGGGGGGAACTGTTGGGTTTCTCTTTCTGTAAATTAAAGAGCGTGGTCTAGACCTGCTCCATGTAAAAGTGCCCTGAGATGACTTTGTGTTGTGATTTGATGCTTTATAAATAAAACTGAATTGAATTGAATTGAAAAATTGAATCGCTCCGACTGTGACGCTCGATAGTGATTGGCTGTGCCCACAGAGGTCAGAGGTCATGACGACAGCTATTGTTCTGCAATGATTTGAATAAAGACGCCTTCAGTGGTTCCTGCAGGTCACAGTAATATAATCTGTGTGAGACTGAACCATCAGTCAGAGCGCAGAGACGCCTTTCATCTCCTGCTCTGATTGGTCGGTTTGTCGCAGCAGTTTGTGAGAATCTGGTCTTAAATTTCTGACTCTGACAAAAACAGCCAGTGGACGAGTTTCACAGGAACGTCAGGAGGTTCGGACCGATGAACACAGAGTCCACGTGACGGTCCTGTCACGTCTGCTAACGTCTGCTAACGTCCACTAATGTTCACTAACGCTCACTAATGTTCACTAATGTTCACTAACGCCCACTAATGTTCACTAACAACTGCTACGTTCACTAATGTTCACTAACGTTCAGTAAAGTTCACTAACGTTGAGATCGATGTCTCTACGTGAAGAGCAGAGACGTTTCCACTGTGAATCATTGATCATTGATCGAGTATAATATTTAATATAAATGTAGTTTATTAATCATTTACAGTTCATTGTGATGCCATATGATCACTTCCTGCTGCTGCTTCACAATAAAAGCTTTCCACTGACAAACGAGTGGGAAGCTTTTATTGTGGTGGAGTAGGTAAACTAGCTGTTTTGCAGTCTGAAGGGAGGACATGTGACGGCACGCCACGAGAAGATAACTGACCAATGAGAGCGCACGGACGACTCGCTCAACACAAACACACCTACAGAACCAATGGGATCCGTTCAACTTCAGAGAGGATCAATATTTACACGATCAGCTCACAATCGCCACGTGACCTCAGCTGCGACATAATGTGTGATGTCATGTGTGACATCATGTGTGATGTCAGAAGAGCTGGAAGAAGGATTCAGATCCTTTACGGCAGTAAAAGTACCAATACTCAAGGTAAAAAAACTCCATCACTAATTACTAATCCTACTGAAGTAAAAGTACATCCGTAAGTTTTCAGTGGTCGTTTAGTCACAGGAAATGTAAGTCTGGAGCTGCGTCATGTCAAAATAAAGGTCTGACCCTCATATGTACAGCTGGACTGTGTATGAAACACTAGAGGGCTTTTAATTTGAAATGACAGGTACAGGTAGTAGCGACACATGATGACACCCAGCTGAGACAATCAATCAAGTTACACAAAAAGAAAAAACAAAGTTCTAGTCCAAGATGTTTGATTTCACTTTGATCCTCCAATTACAGGTTTGACAGTAGAAGGCTGACATTATGATGATCCACAATAACACAATGACAAAGTCACTCTGATCATTTTAGGGAAAAGCTCATTGATGAGGACATAGTTGGACTATAATTTACATTTTATCTGCATATTTTATTGTTTATTGACATTTGGTGACTGCAGTTTGTCAGAGATCAGCTGTGCTTCTCTGGCCTCAGCTCTGAAGTCCAACCCCTCCCATCTGAGAGAGCTGGATCTGAGTGGAAACAAGCTGCAGGATTCAGGAGTGAAGCTGCTGTGTGCATGTTACTGTTGTAGCTGCTGGAGGTGGAGCTAGTTTACACTACTTTATATACAGTTAGCTAGTTTAGTCCACTGGTTCACAACCTAGGGGTCGGGGCCCTCCAAAGGGTCAGCAGATAAATCTGAGGGGTCGTGAGATGATTAATGGGAGAGGAAAGAAGAAAAAACAAAGTTCTGATACACAAATCTGTTTTCAGTTTCTGGACTTTTTCTCTAATCTTTGATTTTTGCTGAAATATTGGATCATTTGAACATTTATTGAAATGAAAGCATGTGAGAAGTTTAGAGGGAAAAATCACTATTTGGTGGAGCTGTTAACAACTCATAGACATGTGAAATGTGACCCCGACTACACACTGCTTTTTGTAAGACGTCAAAAGACAAAAAGGTTGGAAACCACTGGTTTCATCTTTAACAATGTGTTGTATTTTAAAAGCTTGTTATATTATCCATTGTGTCAAATCTGCATCTGAAAAGTAACTAAAGCTGTCAAATAAATGTAGTGGAGTAGAAAGTACAATATTTCCCTCTGAGATGTAGAAAGCAGCATCACATGGAAATAAAACAGGAAAGTAAAGAACCTCTGAACTGGACTTAACTACAGTAGTACAGTAGTAGAGTTACTTTCCACCATTGGATCTCAGGTGTGATGTCATGTGACCTGTTACCTCCGTGATGTGGTGCGGGTGCGATGACGACACCCCTGGAGTCCATTTTGGGGGAGTTCTGTCCGTACGTCCCGTCCTCGCTGCTCATCAGGTGAACGGTGTTTCCGCGGCTGTCCAGCACCGTGGCGTTCACCGTGGCTCCAAAATATTCCTCCGACACCAGGTTTCTGTCTGAGCGAGCCGCCCACACAGAGCAGGGCAGGACCAGGACCAGGACCTGGACCAGGACCAGGACATGGACTGAAGGGGACGCAGAGACACATCCAGCTTGGGGACATCATGGCGTCCTCTCAGACCTTGTTACATCCAAACTGTCAGGAAACAAAAGAAACGTCTTTACACCAGAACACATCTGTCCGACTGTCTCCATCCCTTTAAAACCTTTTCTCAAGGTCCTTAAATGTTCTAGAAAGAACGTCTTTTGTCTCTTTTTATCCTCTCAACATTATTTAAGTCCTCCAGCTGTCTCCTTGTCATTTAATGTTCCTTAAAGTCTGCTCCTAGTTGAGTTTATTGTAAATAGTCTCTTTGTCCTTCAAAGGTCTTATTAATGTCTTTAATGTCTCAGTATACCTCAAAGTCTTCTAATATATTTTTATGTCCCTAAATGTTCTGAAAAAGTCTCGTTGTCTTTGAGTATTTCAGTTTTTAATGTCCGTTTATCAAAGAACATCTTCATCCGTTTGTCTCTTCGCTCATAAAATAAGCTCTTTTGATCTTGTATTTCAGTTTTTTTCCCTCAAACTCGGTTCTCAATATCATTTCATGTCCAGGAAACAGGAAAACAAACCGTTATGTCTCTCAGTGTTCTTAAAATGTCTCTTAAAATCTGTTTCATGTCTCCAGAGTTGGCACCAGGAGTGAAAATTAGACACGGAGTTCCTCAAGGTTCTGTTCTGGGACCTTTACTATTCACTTTATATCTGCTTCCTTTAGGGAATATTATTCAGAAACACTCCATAAATTTCCATTGTTATGCAGATGATACCCAAATATATTTATCAATGAAGCCAGATGAACCCAATCAGTTATCTAGACTCCAAGCAGCCTTAAAGACATAAAGACCTGGATGACCTGCAATTTACTGCTAAACTCAGATAAAACTCTTATCTGAAAGAACTCATAGTACCATATAATCCCACTAGAGCACTGGTCTCTAGTGCTGTAGTCTGTTAGTCGACTAGTCCATTAATTGGTCGATATGCTCTCGTCTGACTAAATTCTGATTGGTTAATAATCTCTGTGTTACTTTCATAAGGAGAAAAGTCCATCAGCATCTCTCCAGGATTAATCCATTATTTCCTGCAGCGGGGGGACAGACTAACAAACACCCCCGCTGTTTTCTCCTCTTTGGACTCTTCCAAACTAACGGAGACTTCTGGGTCTAACTGTTGTCAACGGTTACTGAGCGTTTACTAAACGTACTGAACGTTTACTGAATCAGTGTTTCTCCTACAATTATATCAACCAGAACCCGCCAGGACAAAAAATATGTTTTAATGCCAGAATTAACAACAAATATCCATCATTCAGAAATATTTAGTGTTTGGGAGTCTGTGCAGCTGTTCAGGACGGGAGTGAACCTCTGTGTGGTTGCCTGGGAAACGAGCCTAACTCTGTTCAGTAATACGTGATTGTGTAGTGTGTTAGCGTAGCGAGCTGGATGCAGAGAAAGTGACGGTGGATACGAGCGGAGCAGAGGAAAAGGTTAGCGGTAAGCTGTCAGTCTGGCAGTAAATGTACAGCACAGACTACAGTGTGTCAGTTAGATGATGAAAAGTCACGTCTGTTGTTTCTCCAACTGCTGGAAAAGTGAAGGTTAGCTCCAGAGTTAGCAACGATGGGTTAGCCTAGCCTGAAGAGGCTAATCAGAGAAATACAGGAGTAACGGACCCCCCCCCCCCCCCCCGTGCACGACTTATCAATTAGTCGCAGATTATGTACAAATTTAGTCGACCAAGATTTTCTTTGGTTGACTACAGCCCTACTGGTGTCCCAGTATGCAGACACCCTCTCTATGTTTAGGCTTAAAACAACTTTTACTGAAAGATGTAAAACAGTAAATCTCCATTTTATTTATGGTCACCTTTGTTTTGGAATGAACTCTTATATTTAAAAGCTCAGCATTTATAATTTAGGAAATAAAAGTGAGCCAATGTTGTTATTTATTTATTCATTTAGTCATTTTGTTCTGTGAAGACAAAGAGAAAACTATGAAGTCCAAACCATGAACCTCTGCTGTGTGTTTTATTCTTTATTAACTTCTTCATTTTCACTTTCGATGACGCTTGAAGGCGAACGGACATCCTACATATATCTGATATTGATACTGATAATGTCACCATCTCAATGTTCATTTATTAACAAATAGAGATAAACAGTAAGTAGGAGAAACACAGATTCTTCCTACGAGTCGGAGGTCCTTCTGATCACAAGCTCGCCTCTAACCTGCCGAGAACGATCCTGCAGACAGCTGATTGTTGTAAGGACGATACTAAGGATGCACCATATTATCGGCACGTCATCAGTATCAACTCATAACGTCTCTAAAATGGAATCTGTGTTTATTGTGAGCAGCCGATATTTCTCCTTCTCCTCCACAGACTGTTTCTCCCTGACGGTCCGCTGCTTCCTCCCACTTTAACCTGAATAACAAACCTCAGTGCTGCACATGGAGAGCTAGCATTAGCCTCTGAGCTAGCGTTAGCCTCTGAGCTAGCATTAGCCTCTGAGCTAACGTTAGCCTCTGAGCTAACATTAGCTGGGAGGAAACAGCGGACCGTCAGGGAGAAACAGTCACAGACAGGAAACACCTCGGCCGACAGGATGTAGCGCTCTGTTTGCTTTATAACGGCGGTCGGTGGGCGAGCGGCGTATGAGGTGCGTTAGCGCCACCTTCTGGTCCGGAGTGAGGAGCAGAGATTAAATCCTACACATTAATCCTGTCTGTCTAATAAAGTCAATGAAAACTCTGCTGCTCCACCCACTCTGCAGCTTCATTACAGTCTGAAGGCTTCCTACATTCTTCCTTCATATATTGTCTTTCTGGATCAGACTCAGTACAATCTATGCTGCAGCAGAATCGCCTCCTCACACATCTGCACAGATATCTGCTGGGAGGGGCTGGATATCGGATATCTGCAAACAATCTAATATCATGCATCCATAGACGAAAAAGAAGAGAAAACTAGAGCGGTGTTCTTCTCAGCAGCAGAACAAACCTGCTGATGAAGCTACATGAAGAAAAATCTGAAGGAGACTCGACACTAAACTGATGACAGATTAAAGTTTAACAAACTTCCTGGTGTGACGGCGGAGGCCTGAAGGTTAGATTAACATTGGCGAGACGCGGTTGAACTTTAAAAGCTCAGCTTTCATTGGCTCCTCTTCTTCTGCTGTCATTTAGTTCTTTGACTTGACCTTCGATCATCTTCACTAAATGTTCAAGAAACGTTTCTTATTAACGTCCTTCATCAAAGCACTTTGTCCTGAAAACGTCTTAAAGTCTCTCCAAACTCTCTTTCAATGTTCTTATTTATTATTTATTAATTCATTTATTTTTGTCCACATGACTCTCATGATCCCTCCCAGCATCCAATCACCTGCCGGATATCTCTGGAAGTTTCTGTGTAAAAAACATTATATTATATTATATTATATTATATTATATCATATTATATGTCTTTATATCCTGTATCAGTGTTTAATATTTTGTCTCAGAATGCGTGTCTGTGTCTATTTGTCCTGAAGCAGTTTTGTCCTCTAGTGGACACTTTAGGTCCTGCAGAACTTCACCCACCTTCAAACGTCCCGCTCTGTCTCTTTATGTTTCCTTCTGGCAGAGAATCGTCTTCATGTCGTCCAGCTGTTCAGCATCTGTCCTCCTTTATCACTTTACGTCCCAGACGACAAAAAGATTTCCTCAATGCCTCCGTTAAATCTGTCCTTTTACTCAAATCCATCAAATGTCTGCCGTCTCTTTTAAAGTCTCCAGATGTGTTGATGTCTCTGGATGTCCTACAGATGTCTCCAGATGTTGTTTTATGTCTCCAGATGTTGTGTTGATGTCTCTGGATGTTGTGTTGATGTCTCCAGATGTCCTGCAGATGTTTCCAGATGTTGTTGATGTCTCCAGATGTCCTGCAGATGTTGTTTATGTCTCTGGATGTCCTGTAGATGTCTCCAGATGTTGTTTTATGTCTCCAGATGTCTCCAGATGTCCTGCAGATGTCTCCAGATGTTGTTTTATGTCTCCAGATGTCCTACAGATGTCTCCAGATGTTGTGGTGATGTCTCTGGATGTCCTGCAGATGTTGTTTATGTCTCTGGATGTCCTGCAGATGTCTCCAGATGTCCTGCAGATGTCTCCAGATGTTGTGGTGATGTCTCTGGATGTCCTGCAGATTTCTCCGGATGTTGTTTTATGTCTCCAGATGTCCTACAGATGTCTCCAGATGTTGTGGTGATGTCTCTGGATGTCCTGCAGATGTCTTCTTCGTGTCCCAGCACGTGCTTCCTGCCGTCCTTGCAGCCAATAGGAGCCCTGGATGAGACAGTGAGGGACATGAGGACAGTGTGTCAGAACATGGAGCATCAGCAGAGGCCAACATCTGGCCCGTCACGGCGTCACGTGTCCATCCCTGCAAACAGACATCTGAATAAAGGTTAGAGATGATCCGGCAGCATGACTCAGTGTTTAGACGCCGTGTGGAAGCGCCGCTTCATTCCGCTTTGTCTTACCGTCTGCGGGCGGACAGACAGGCAGGTTCCCGGTGCACCGACCCCCGCCGGCCCCCCCTCTCCTCCGGCCCGCTACCCCGCCGTTATCCCGGTGTCTGTCCGGTGGGATCGCTGCGTTTGGCGCGCTGGATCCGGCTGTCGTTCGGCGTTTTATTCTGTTTTTGTTCCCGCTGGTTATTAGATGGTGCGGAGGCTCGAGCTCCGTCTCTCCGTTTGAGGTGCAGTGCGCATGCGCAGAGCGACGGCAGACAGGGTGCGCGAGCGATATGTTCATGTTTAGACAGCTGAGATTTGGATGAACTGTCGCGATACCTGCCGAGAACCCGAATAATAACAATAATAACAACAACAATAAGAAGAAGTAGAATAATCTGGTTCCCTCAAACCCAGAACCAGGACCACCTCACCCACCGGACCGCCAGGTGGGATCAGTTCCATGTTCCGGTCTCTGCTGGTCTTTTTGTTTGACGTGATCCAGACTGGATCCTCTGACTGGATCCTCTGACTGGATCCTCTGACTGGATCCTCTGACTGGATCCTCTGACTGGATCCTCTGGGATCTCCTGCTGTACTGGGAGCACTGGGAAGCTTCAGATGGAGTAATAGTGGATCCTGCAGTGATGGTTTTTCATTAAAACTTTATTCATGATAAAAATCTACTGATTAACCTGGATATGCTGTTATTATTATTATTATTATTATTATATATTCTGTGTTTCTCCAGCTGAGGGTTAGTTTGTGTTTGTGTTTGTTTGTTTGTTTGTTTGTTTGTTTGTTTGTGTTTATCAGCAGCGTCTGGCTGTGAAACTTCTGTGATCTGAAGTTTAATTTTGTTCCAATAAAACACTTTGAGGTTTTTATTTTAATGAAGGTTCAGTTAGATCTCAGGAATCAGCTGGATTTGAACCTGCAGACAATGAACTGGTGACAGAGGCTCTGGATTATTGATTATTGATTATTATGTGGTTTAATTGTGGTTATAAAACCAGAATCATAAATAAAATAATGTGAGTTATAATAAATAAAATGAACTGTGAACTGATGTCAGCCTCTGATTGGTCAGTACTGACACCTGCTGGACGCAGACAGTAAACACAGCAGCAGCTTCACCTTCATCTGTTTATTGGTTTCATTGATTAAATGATTGATTAAATATTAATCATGAACATAAATGTAAAAGGTTAAACGTGTTTAACAGTGAATCTGGTTTCAGCTTCATGAGTCTGATCAACAGTAAACGAACCTTTATTAAAGCGATCACCACTAAATCCACCTACAGAACCACCTGATGAGCCGCTGCAGCCACCTCAGAACCAGAACCCAGGAACCAGGCAAGAGTCCAGGACCCCCATCACTGAAGAGACGTTCTGTTCTGTCCTGTCGTCCTCACTGAGGACTGGTTACAGCTGACTGGAACCAGTACCATGGACCAGTGGAACCAGTACCATGGACCAGTGGAACCAGTACCAGGGTCCAGTGGAACCAGTACCATGGACCAGTGGAACCAGTACCATGGACCAGTGGAACCAGTACCAGGGTCCAGTGGAACCAGCTGAATGAACAGTAGCTGCGGACCAGCGAAGCCTTGTGGTTCTAATCATCATTATTACTGTTTCACAGACAGGAAACCTGCTTATCAGCTGATGGCAGAGAGACAGGAAGACAGACAGCGAGACAGGAAGAAGGTTGCTAGGCAACGGGATGAAGAAACAACAGAAAACACGAGCTCTACTTCAGCAGATCATTTAATTGCTTTTAGATTCAACTAGACAAAGAATTTGGGAACAAAGAGAGAAAGTTTCAATGAGAAGCCAGTAAACTAAAATCAAGCTGGTTACCTAAAGACCTAACCATGAGACCCAGACCAGGACCAGACCAGGACCAGGACTGGACCAGGACTGGACCAGGACTGGACCAGGACAACCAGAACCAGAACCAGATGGAGTCTACATGATCTAGATGGTCTAGAAGGTCTGGATGGTCTAGAAGGTCTGGGTGGCGTGGTGATCCACATCGCTGTGTTGGTTCTTTCACTGCAGTGAAGGATCTGAGTCCTTCTTCCACCACTAGATGGGACCAGAACCCCACAGAGACCCTGCATGCTGGATGATGGAGCTCCATGTTAAACACCAAACTGCAGGACAGAATCATTGAACTGATTGGTTATTGATTACATATTAATTATTAACATTAAAAAAGAACGTTTACATTTTAGTTACATCTCAGATTGAATTCCCAAAACACCCAGGAACCCCATTACTGATCAATAATCAATACTGCTCTCCAACCAATCAGGGTCGAACACATTATTAAATAAAAGATGTTGACACATTTCTGTTATTTCATTTGTGTAGGAACGTCTCAACAGACCGGAGGATGTTTTTATTTACTTCTGTTGTCAGTCGCTGGAATAAATAAAACCTTCATCTGAGCCTCCGGTTCCTCTCATCCACCCGCTGACGTTCCCCTCATCCACCCGCTGACGTTCCCCTCATCCACCCGCTGACGTTCCTCTCATCCACCCGCTGACGTTCCTCTCATCCACCCGCTGAGGTTCCTCTCATCCACCTGCTGAGGTTCCTCTCATCCACCCGCTGACGTTCCTCTCATCCACCCGCTGACGTTCCTCTCATCCACCTGCTGAGGTTCCTCTCATCCACCCACAGACGTTCCTCTCATCCACCCGCTGACGTTCCCCTCATCCACCCGCTGACGTTCCTCTCATCCACCCGCTGACGTTCCTCTCATCCACCCGCTGACGTTCCCCTCATCCACCCGCTGACGTTCCTCTCATCCACCCGCTGACGTTCCTCTCATCCACCCGCTGACGTTCCCCTCATCCACCCACAGACGTTCCTCTCATCCACCCGCTGACGTTCCTCTCATCCACCTGCTGAGGAACCAGGAACAGGAGGAACCCTGTATCAGTGCAAACAGGATCGATCACTGACAACAGAAACTGTGTGACTCTGGTGAAACTTCCCTCCAGTCTCCTCCACCCTGAAACTCTGAGGATCATCCACCTGCTGGAGAGAAGAGGTTCTTCTGAACATCCAAAGAGGAGGTGAGGCTGGATGCTGATCTTCAATCTGCAGCAGTCAGAGGAGGGTTAGTGCTAAACTGCAGCTAACGTTCATTGCTGCAGAAGCTGTTTCTGTATTTGTGTTTTTTACACACTAAGTGTTTAAAAGTGTTTCAGCTCCAGCTTGCAGTCATCAGTGAAACATGTTCAGCCGGCCTTAAAGGAACAGGAAGCTTTGGATGTTTTTAAAGTTTTGTTCTATTGAGAGAAAGAAAATGTTTATTTGACAGACTGCATGCTGAGTTTATTTCCTACATGTCATCGGGCTAAAAGGATCTCATCCTGCATGAGCAGAAGACATGAAGGAGAGAAGATGAAGTGGTTTCTTCATCCTTCAACTGTAAAGCAAGAGGAGCTGCTGTCTTAATAAATAGAGATATTCAGGCTGTATAATGAACCTGCAGGGCTGACTTCATACATTATTACTATACGTAGCCCACGGCGGCTAATATGAACTTTAGCAGACATGTTCAAACACGCACTGGCATCTTCACTCTGTCATCAGTGCAAACATACCGGAGTGGAAATAATCAGTCACACAGTTAGTTTACCTTTATGTTTAAAATACAATGATTTCTGTGTTATTACAGATAATATAGATAATAGATAATATTTAACTCTTTCCACTGCTGATGATTCATCATCTGAAAATGTCCCAGAAATAAATCTGTAATAAACATTGTGTTTTAGTTTTGAGCCTGTTCACAGTTTGGAAGTTCAGAGAGTGTAAGAACATATGACCGAAGTCTAATGATGGACATCTCCATGTTATGTCTCAGAAGTTTGATTCATATTGTTTGTTACAGGTTTGTTTTGCCATTTTTGCCATATCCCTCCAGAGTTCCACGTTAAGACACAAAGACCTGCAGAAGCACAACAGAAGAGTTGATGCTGTGACATTTAGAGATTTCAGGAAGAATCATTTCAGCACATCTGTTTTCTCAGAAAGTTCCTTATAATCAGAACACTAAAAGTAAAAGCTGCTGAAAGCTGATTCACCTGAACAGTTTCAGTGCTGCTTCTGATATAAACGCTCTATAAACTGTCTCTGGATCAAACAGTCGCTCTATAAACTGTCTCTGGATCAAACAGTCACATTATAAACTGTCTCTGGATCAAACAGTCGCTCTATAAACTGTCTCTGGATCAAACAGTCGCTCTATAAACTGTCTCTGGATCAAACAGTCACATTATAAACTGTCTCTGGATCAAACAGTCGCTCTATGAACTGTCTCTGGATCAAACAGTCGCTCTATAAACTGTCTCTGGATCAAACAGTCGCTCTATGAACTGTCTCTGGATCAAACAGTCGCTCTATAAACTGTCTCTGGATCAAACAGTCGCTCTATAAACTGTCTCTGGATCAAACAGTCACATTATAAACTGTCTCTGGATCAAACAGTCGCTCTATGAACTGTCTCTGGATCAAACAGTTGCTCTATAAACTGTCTCTGGATCAAACAGTCACATTATAAACTGTCTCTGGATCAAACAGTCACATTATAAACTGTCTCTGGATCAAACAGTCGCTCTATAAACTGTCTCTGGATCAAACAGTCACATTATAAACTGTCTCTGGATCAAACAGTCACATTATAAACTGTCTCTGGATCAAACAGTCACATTATAAACTGTCTCTGGATCAAACAGTCGCTCTATAAACTGTCTCTGGATCAAACAGTCACATTATAAACTGTCTCTGGATCAAACAGTCACATTATAAACTGTCTCTGGATCAAACAGTCGCTCTATAAACTGTCTCTGGATCAAACAGTCACATTATAAACTGTCTCTGGATCAAACAGTCACATTATAAACTGTCTCTGGATCAAACAGTCACATTATAAACTGTCTCTGGATCAAACAGTCGCTCTATAAACTGTCTCTGGATCAAACAGTTGCTCTATAAACTGTCTCTGGATCAAACAGTCACATTATAAACTGTCTCTGGATCAAACAGTCACATTATAAACTGTCTCTGGATCAAACAGTTGCTCTATAAACTGTCTCTGGATCAAACAGTCGCTCTATAAACTGTCTCTGGATCAAACAATCGCTCTATAAACTGTCTCTGGATCAAACAGTCACATTATAAACTGTCTCTGGATCAAACAGTCGCTCTATAAACTGTCTCTGGATCAAACAGTCGCTCTATAAACTGTCTCTGGATCAAACAGTCACATTATAAACTGTCTCTGGATCAAACAGTCGCTCTATAAACTGTCTCTGGATCAAACAGTCGCTCTATAAACTGTCTCTGGATCAAACAGTCGCTCTATAAAATGTCTCTGGATCAAACAGTCACTCTATAAACTGTCTCTGGATCAAACAGTCGCTCTATAAACTGTCTCTGGATCAAACAGTCACATTATAAACTGTCTCTGGATCAAACAGTCGCTCTATAAACTGTCTCTGGATCAAACAGTCACATTATAAACTGTCTCTGGATCAAACAGTCGCTCTATAAACTGTCTCTGGATCAAACAGTCACATTATAAAATGTCTCTGGATCAAACAGTCGCTCTATAAAATGTCTCTGGATCAAACAGTCACATTATAAACTGTCTCTGGATGTCCTGAAGTGGTTCCAGTCAAATCTTCATAACAGAGATGCCAAAACACTGAATGTGTTTCAGCTGCTCAGATGATTCATTTCAATTCAGTTCAGTTTTATTTATAAAACATCAAATCACAACATAAAGTCATCTCAGGGCACTTTTACATGGAGCAGGTCTAGACCACGCTCTTTAATTTACAGAAAGAGAAACCCAACAGTTCCCCCCATGAGCAGCACTTGCTGCCTAAAGCAGTCTAGGCCTATAGCAGCATAACTAAGGGCAGTCTAGGCCTATAGCAGCATAACTAAGGGCAGTCTATGCCTATCGCAGCATAACTAAGGGCAGTCTAGGCCTATAGCAGCATAACTAAGGGCAGTCTAGGCCTATAGCAGCATAACTAAGGGCAGTCTATGCCTATAGCAGCATAACTAAGGGCAGTCTAGGTCTATAGCAGCATAACTAAGGGCAGTCTAGGCCTATAGCAGCATAACTAAGGGCTGATCCAAGGCGAGCCTGGTCAGACCTTAATATAAGCTTTATCAAAAATGATGGTGCAGCTGTAAATGACCCACCAAGGACCAGTGTGTGTGTGGTTGTACCGGTGTGTGTGTGGTTGTACCGGTGTGTGTGTGGTTGTACCGGTGTGTGTGTGGTTGTACGGGTTTATCTGATTGGATGAAGGTAAACCCAGTGAAGCGTGGCGCTCTGTGATCTGCTGCAGCTCAGACGCTGCAGATTTAAATCTTATCAGTGATGATAAAATCAAAGACGTCTGTTTTCAGGGAAACATCTCGGATCAAATTTCAAACAAAAACAACAACAACAGTCTTTGTGGTCTTGGCACCCTGCACTCTCTGCGGGTCACCAAAATACAACACCACTATCAAAGTTAGTTGATGCTCCTCCATGGAAACACGTTCCTGGATCTGCTCCAGCATCTCCACTATCAGGACGTTTGTCTGGAGGCATCAGGAGGCATCAGGAGGCCATCCACGTCTGCTCAGACTTTAACTTCTGCTCCTATTTTAACTTCTAAAACCAGCTGGAAGCAGCCTGGTGTTTATGAAGGATTTCAATTCTACTCTCAGAGCAGAACAGACTTTTTATTGTCAACACAAGTAAGTCAGTACATTAAAGTGTGAATCTCTGCCAGTGAAACTCTCTGACCATCATTTCCATTCTGACGCCTGGTTAGTGAATCAGTAGCTTTAAACCCGACTCTTCTTATAAACATATTTCTGTAAGTTAATGAGGGAACAGATGGAGCTTCCTCCCTCATAGCTTTGTATTATGGGATAAATTAAAACTTTTTTTTAGCTTATAATTAATTTAAGAGGACAAATAATGTCTTACACAAAAGGACAGTAGATTAAAATATAACA
Source organism: Euthynnus affinis (assembly GCA_029490765.1). Classification (NCBI taxonomy): domain Eukaryota; kingdom Metazoa; phylum Chordata; class Actinopteri; order Scombriformes; family Scombridae; genus Euthynnus; species Euthynnus affinis. The sequence goes on along the minus strand of CM055846.1, from coordinate 140,358 downwards.
TTATTTACCTACAAGGCTGTAAAAACCTTCTGAGAACTAAAAGTTTGCTATGAATTGTGGGAGAAAGTTCATGGAGTTCCGGCAATTTGAGAAATAACAATTAACCACATTCAAAATGAACATTACACATAACTCAAAGTAAATAAAGGAAACCTTTAAACTATTTTATATAAATTATATAAATCTGAATAACCATGACAGACTGAACTGGACCAGAAGAATGATGGTTTCCCTCTGTGTTTTATAAAGAGTTACTCCTTCGTCTCCTTATAGATGGAATTAACTCTTTCATCAGCTTAAAAAAAAACAACAAAAAAAACAAAATGGCAGCCATGATAATATAGTGAGCATAATAAGAACTTTTACATGAATGTTCTTTGGTATGATGTTTAGAGTCTGAAGTGTTTCTGTCTTTGTGGAGTCAGACTGTCTGTTCAGGACTCTTCAGCAGCTCTGGACTTGTAAATGTCTTTGTTCCTCAGGGAAAACTGATGAATGCCACAAATGTTCTAAAGATCACTCGAATGTCTCTTAAGAACAAATGTGTTGGTACAAGTGCTTCTTGGCACCTTCAGATGACGCTGACATGTGAGTCATGAACAGACATGAACAGACTCTCATCTGACCTCAACTCAAAGTCTTAAAGTTTAAATATCATGAAAAAAAGATTCTGTTCATCCTCACAGATTTTTCATCATTGTTTTTAAACCAGGCAAGAAGTTTCACATTTACAACAACGGCCTGACAAGTGGCGAGGAGAGAGGAGGACGACAACAACAAACAAAAAACAACAACAACAACAACAACAACAACTACTACTACTAGCAGATTGAACCGTGTCTACGCTGCCTCATGTTGTGTTTATTTCTGTTACAGTACAGCTGATTGTTTCACTGATCACTTCCTCCTTTGCAGTTATAGCAGTTAGCAATAACTAACAAAAATTCAAGAAATCTCCACAATATTTGCAAGAGTTTGCAGAACTTACATTTGTGATTAGATGCATATATGATTCTTCATTGGTAGTTTTTTAAAGCATTATTTTCCTTTAATTGTAATATTTCCCAGTTCTTGTAATTTTACTGTAACAAGAGCACAAACATCACAAATGGAGGACGTTTTCAAGCGGTTTCAGATCCAGCTGAGTGGAGGGAGTACGAGGTGTTGAACCTCTGTAGGGTCGTTATGGAGCTCGTTGATACTACTCGGTTCGTTAGTGCTCCTGGCTGTTGGTCGTTAGAGTGGTTGGAGTCACCTGAGGCCAGATGTGACTGGAGTGTCGTAGACCTCCTCCTCTCTACTCAGACCTCCTTCACTCCTGTTTCAGAGCATCTGTCCTCCCTCTCCACAACATGTGTGCATCGTCCTCAGAAGAGTTCCTCATCCTTCAGGTGAGCTGCTGAGTGCTGACCGGAGGACCCGAACCTTCCTGCGTTGAGTCAAATGTTTGTTTATTGGTTGTTTAGTCTTCCTGACCAACAGGAGTGTGCATTCCTCACTGCGTAGGACTGCAAACAGCAGACTGCTTTTCCTGTTTGGCTGTGAGGTCTTTCACATGGACCAGTTTCTGTCTTAGTGTGTTGCTGGTTTGTAAAATCCAGGGATGTGGTGTTTGTAGAAAATCCTCCTGAGTCTCTCAGATAGTTCAGACACACGAAGAACGAGGACGTGGCGTTGATTCTTCTTTCCTTCAGCGGCTGCAGTGTTGCTCTTCTTCCTGGATCTGGTGGCTGTTTGCACAAAGGTCCAGTCGGGGTTAGTGCTTATCAACAAGCTTTAAGTGCCTCCTTCAGAGCTCTGATAACTCCTGGCTTACGCTGCAGTGGCTGGTGGGAGTCAGAGAGTAAATACTGGTCTGTGTGTGTGTTTCCTGTGTACTCTAATGTGGACGCTGCTGTCCTCTTCAGTGTGTTCAGCACAGTCCAGAAAGGCCCAGCTGTTGTTCCTGACGTCCTTTCATTTGAAGCAGGTCTTTCTTATCTTTGGGGGAAACAGTGATGATCACCTGCACCTCACACAGAGCTGTTTGGAGACTTCAGTCATCATGATTTGATCCTTTGTGAGTGAGTAGAGGGTCTTTTGACACCTCCATGATGAGAGCCATAAGGAGGATTGAATTTCCACTTGATACGTTTGAATTGTATGATGGATCTTATTAAGGTGAAGATAAACAAGTGCTTCTGCAGATAAATCTGTGCAGAAATACATGAGTCATACTGCTTCACTTCAATGGGACCAAAGTAGTCTAAACCAGTTTGACTAAAGGCTGCCAGGAAACATATTTACATCCCTACAATACAGAAACATTTATTTACAGTTTGTCTGTTTAATCTGTTGACTCATTTAAAGTGTTGATAGCTGTGGTCTGCTGCTGGTGGAGAGAAGGAGCTGCTGCTCAGCATAAAGTCTACAACAACTGAGAGGACTACGTTCAACCTTCATTCTCAGCATAACGAGCACCGAATGTCTGTCAAACACGGGTGAGAAGGTAAAGTCGACTGCTGGAAGTGGAAGACGTCACTGTGTCTCCTCTGTCTTCGTCTTGTAGGACTGAACATCTGCAGTTATTCCAGACACAGCTGATACCTGAAGCAGCAGCTTCTGAGGAAGCGTTCCTCTTCTTCTCTTAGTGTTTTTCTCAACATGATTTGAAGTGTTGGGTTTGTTATTTTAGTTTGGAGATTTCCGGTAGTCTAGTTTTTGGGTTTGGTTTGGATTAGGTTGAGTACGATGGCGTCGCTGGTCAGGTGAATTCACAACTTTTGTTCTTTTCTCCCTTTTGTTTGTTTTTTCTTTAAGTGGTTAAATTGTGGAAAAATAAAAATGATTTCTAAGTGAGAAGTTTTGGAGTCTTTGTTGGCCTGATTAACAGTTGTTAAATTATCCTCACGTTTACATTTCTGTCAGATTTGTTGCAGTCGTAGTCGACTCCAGTAAAACACAACCCTGTTGGGAACCTCCGTCCGTCTCCTCAGTCCGCCTCTCAGATCTTTACCAACCAGCAACAACAAACAAATGAAGCACTGAATAGTTTAAATACATTCCTGTCACATTATCTGATGTTAACGTCCAGACCTCTGAGCTGGTCTGGATCAGGTCTGGTCAGGTCCAGAGTCCAGACTGGACCTGGAGGAGCAGCTTCAGGTTTTATGCTCCACAGATCTGAACAGAAGTTTTTCTGTTTGCTGCTTTTTATTACATCAAATTTGAGGTTTTTGATTCACATGTCTAGATGTTTCACACTTTAAGCTTCTGTTGACACATATTTCATCTAATCTTCACCAAACTTGGTAAAGATCATATTTAGAGGACCCGAATTAAATATATGAGATTGTTTTGGTGTCATTTAGCGTTTTTCTGTGATTGGTTACCAAACATTTGAAGGTCATAACTCTTCAACACTAAATCTGGGAGCGCTGTACAGTCACACTAAACAAATGTGTAACATACATACATGTCAGCCTACAGGGGGCGCTACTCTAACACTATAACACGCTATTTCTGCAGTTCTGTCGTCTTTAATCAAAGTTCTCCATGAGAGTCTGCGGACACAGCGCCACCATGTGGTCATTAATATAACACCACCATAAATGATCAATCAAACAATATATATTCAATTCAAATGGATTTTTTTTAACAGTTTGTACAAATTGTGATCAGAAACTTGTCACATGTAAAATAAAACGTCACCTGATTGTCGTTAAAGTTTTTATTGATTCTGCAGTAAAAATACAAACAGGAAGTAGAAGCTGCAGATTTATTTGATTATTACAGTTTAAAACATTTAATAACAAACATCAGACGTTCGAGAAGTTCACGTTAATCAGAGTTTAATATTTAGCTCTGCATCAGTGCCGTTGCCACGGTGACCGGCATCCGTTGCTACGGTGACCGGCATCAGTGCCGTTGCGACGTTGACTGCCATCAGTGGTTTAATCCTCAAACTGGATTGAAATCTTTCCAAAATAAAGCTCAGCTGATTTCAGATGAACTCTGCTGCTGAATTCATCAAAGATTTAAAACATTAAAATAAAAAAGTTTAATTAAAAATAAGAAAGAAAAGATTAATCTGAATCTATTAAATCTGCTGGAATCAGAAAAGAAACAAACTCAGAAATAAAAAGGCAAAGATCATTTCACTGAAAGTTAAAAACATCTTCAGATGATCCCGGTGATGATCAGCTGATCAACTGGTCAGCTGATCAACTGGTCAGCTGATCACAGCTCGTCGTCCTTCGTCACTGAAAGGAAATGACATCATCAGTCAGAGGAAGGATGGGAGGGAAAACTGGAAACCAGTAAAAACAATCAGGAAATCTGTTTGTTTGTTTGGCATTACCTTTCTTGACGATGATGTCATCGATGGACTCGACCACGTGAATGGCGCCGACAGCTGACGCCTGGCCTTTGGAGTTGGTGGCGTGACACTCGTAGGAACCTTCTTCTTCTTTGGTGAGCGGTGAGATCTGAAACAAGTGAAGAAGCAGTTGATTGGTCCAACATCCTCATTAAACTTAATGAAAGTTAATTAAAGGTCGTTAACACTGACCAGCACCCAGCCGGTCACTTCGTGTTTCTCGGGTCCTCCTCTGGTCTGGATCGCCAGGTTGTCTCTGTCTCCAGGAAGAAGCTCCATCCTCTGCTTCCCTCCATTAAGAACCTGGAGGAGAACACCCGCCATCATCATCATCATCTTCATCTTCATCAGGTGAATACTGAAGGATTCTGTGTTGCAGTTATTCTTTTCTTTAATGTTAATAATGTTTTAATCCAGACGCCTGATTTTCCTGCTCAGTAAGATCATTAATTTGAACTTTAATTATTCTCCATTTGTTCTCACCATCGTCGTTAGATCACTGTTGTTTCCCCTCATTCTTCCTCAAAATTGGACATTTTAGTATAAAAATGTGACGTCAAACAAAAGGACGCTGACTTTTCCCTTCAGGGTTTAAATATGAGACTTGCTGTCCTGAATCCTCTAATCTGGCAGATTAATCAGATTATTCCTCTTTAATCTGATTATCGTTATTAATCTGTCAGACCCACAAACATACTGCACATATATCCGCTGTCACAGCCTCTTCACTCGCTGACTGGATCATTACCTGCATTCCTTTCTAATATAAGATCTTCATCATCGTCTTCATCAGCGTGTGATGAAGCTGTTAGAATTAACAGATCTGAACATTTTCTCACCGACAGGCTTCGTCTTGTTTCCGACTGTTTTGGAAAATTACACTCAGTCTAATTTCAAACTGCCTGAACATGCAGAGAAAAAGCTGCTGACACCTGAAACACCTGAAACACCTGAAACACCTGAAACACCTGAGGCTGCAGGAGACGTCAGCCAATCAGCTGCAGCGATTTCCATTTGATTTAATGGATCATCAGCTGCAATGAAAACATTCATACTGGACAGGTGAGACAGAGGACGGGTGAGACAGAGGACAGGTGAGACAGAGGACAGGTGAGACAGAAGACAGGTGAGACAGAAGACAGGTGAGACAGAGGACAGGTGAGACAGAGGACAGGTGAGACAGAAGACAGAGGACGGGTGAGACAGAGGACAGGTGAGACAGAGGACAGGTGAGACAGAAGACAGGTGAGACAGAGGACAGGTGAGACAGAGGACAGGTGAGACAGAGGACAGGTGAGACAGAAGACAGGTGAGACAGAGAACAGAGGACAGGTGAGACAGAGGACAGGTGAGACAGGTGAGACAGAGGACAGGTGAGACAGGTGAGACAGAGGACAGGTGAGACAGAGAACAGAGGACAGGTGAGACAGAGGACAGGTGAGACAGGTGAGACAGAGGACAGGTGAGACAGGTGAGACAGAGGACAGGTGAGACAGAGGACAGAAGACAGGTGAGACAGAAGACAGGTGAGACAGAGGACAGGTGAGACAGAGGACAGAGGACAGGTGAGACAGAAGACAGGTGAGACAGAAGACAGGTGAGACAGAGGACAGAAGACAGGTGAGACAGAGGACAGGTGAGACAGAGGACAGAAGACAGGTGAGACAGAAGACAGGTGAGACAGAGGACAGAGGACAGGTGAGACAGAAGACAGAGGACAGGTGAGACAGAAGACAGGTGAGACAGAGGACAGGTGAGACAGAAGACAGGTGAGACAGAGGACAGGTGAGACAGAAGACAGGTGAGACAGAAGACAGAGGACAGGTGAGACAGAAGACAGAAGACAGGTGAGACAGAAGACAGGTGAGACAGAGGACAGAGGACAGGTGAGACAGAGGACAGGTGAGACAGAAGACAGAAGACAGGTGAGACAGAGGACAGAGGACAGGTGAGACAGAAGACAGGTGAGACAGAGGACAGGTGAGACAGAAGACAGAAGACAGGTGAGACAGAGGACAGAGGACAGGTGAGACAGAAGACAGGTGAGACAGAAGACAGGTGAGACAGAGGACAGGTGAGACAGAAGACAGGTGAGACAGAGGACAGGTGAGACAGAAGACAGAAGACAGGTGAGACAGAGGACAGGTGAGACAGAAGACAGAAGACAGGTGAGACAGAGGACAGAGGACAGGTGAGACAGAAGACAGGTGAGACAGAGGACAGGTGAGACAGAAAACAGGTGAGACAGAAGACAGGTGAGACAGAAGACAGAGGACAGGTGAGACAGAAGACAGGTGAGACAGAAGACAGGTGAGACAGAAGACAGAGGACAGGTGAGACAGAAGACAGAGGACAGGTGAGACAGAAGACAGGTGAGACAGAGGACAGAGGACAGGTGAGACAGAGGACAGGTGAGACAGAAGACAGAGGACAGAGGACAGGTGAGACAGAAGACAGAGGACAGGTGAGACAGAAGACAGGTGAGACAGAGGACAGAGGACAGGTGAGACAGAGGACAGGTGAGACAGAGGACAGAGGACAGGTGAGACAGAGGACAGGTGAGACAGAGGACAGAGGACAGGTGAGACAGAGGACAGAGGACAGGTGAGACAGAGGACAGGTGAGACAGAAGACAGAAGACAGGTGAGACAGAAGACAGGTGAGACAGAGGACAGGTGAGACAGAGGACAGAGGACAGGTGAGACAGAGGACAGGTGAGGACAGAGGACAGGTGAGACAGAGGACAGGTGAGACAGAGAACAGAGGACAGAGGACGGAGACTCAGAGAGTTTTCAAACCATCCAGCAGAAAGACGACAGGTGACACCGATGTTCCAGAGAGACTCACCTTCTTCCAGGTGAGGACAGGTGTGGGCACGCCCACCGCCTCGCAGCTCAGAAACACCTGAGAGCCGCTCACGTTGAACACCTCACCTGGAGGAGTGACGATGAGCGGAGCTGCAGACAGAAAGGTCAGATTAGAGTGAGGAGTCTCCATCAGCATCAAACAGGATCAAACAGGTCACCAGATCCTCAGTGACCTCACAGGAATTCAGTTTGTCTGAGCACGCTCAGTGCGGACTGTCTGAGCACGCTCAGTGCGGACTGTCTGAGCACGCTCAGTGCGGATTTTCATCTAGAAAGGAATTCAGTAAAAACAGCGTTTGTTTGGAGAAGGATGAATGTCAAAGGATTATCAGCTGAGACGACATCAGTCTGTTCCTGTCCGACGCCCAGAGCTGCATCTGCAGCTGCAAACACTCCACACACACACACACACACACACATATATATGTGTGTGTGTGTGTGTGTGTGTGTGTGTGTGTGTGTATAAAATATGTATTTGTATATATATATACAAATACATATTTCATATATATATGTAAAATAATATCATGAGTTTATTAATAGTTTAAGAACATGTAGCTGAAGGCAGTTTATATATTTATATATACTTTGAATGATAATGACTCCGTCTTGTTGTGCAGCTCCAGTTGAACCACAGAAACCATCACATGGTTCCCAGTTCCATCCTGGAGACCAGAATAATCTGGACTGGTCTGACAGGTTATCAGCTGTTCATCAGTCATAATAATCAATCAATAACTGAATCACAACTGAAGCCAGAGCAGAAAAAGTGATCAGCTGAGAGCATCAGTCAGTCACGTGACTCCTGTCTGCTGTCTCACCTGCAGCTTCCTCTGATCACACCTGATCACACCTGAGGCCTTAAATCCTCTTTTCATTGGTGTGTTTTATTGTGAACGTTGTTGTTACTTCATCAACATTAATAGTGATAAATATCCCGCCTGTCAGTCAGCGGTAACCTGCGGCTCACCTGTGCGCAGCAGACTCACCTGTAGCGCAGCGACCCTTGTTCTGGACATTGATTGGCTCTTTTCCTTCCCTCTCGGCCTTCAGGTTGGCGGTCTTCAGTGCGCAGCCGTTCCTGTACGTCTCTCCGTCGGTGCCGCACACCTCATAGTTGCTCTTACACACGCAGATTCCCATCTTGCTCTTCTTCTCCGCTTCGCTTTTGACGCACTCCAGCCCGGCGCCGCAGCGGTGCGCTGCCGCGCGGCGGCCGCCGCACAGCTCTCCTTCCGCGGCGGCGCACACGGAGCAGCAGCCGCAGGAGTCCAGGAGGGACCCGGCGGGGCAGCCTTCCGCCGGGAGGGACGCGCACTGAGCCGGGTCACACGGCCCGCAGCCTGGACTCGCCGAGACCCGGACCGAGAGGAGCCAGAGCACCGGAACCAGAGACAGAAAGGCGGCAAAAGACTTCATGGTGGTCTGAGAGGGACTCACTGATCCGGACTCTGCTGAGGGTCTGAAGGTCTGAGAGGGACTCACTGATCCGGACTCTGCTGAGGGTCTGAAGGTCTGAGCTCAGTGCGGCAGGAGGGGCGAGTTTAAAGCTGCTGACTCCGCCTCCAACACATTAACATCATAATAACTTTATTATTAATGACGTCAAACTGATTATAATGAAACTAATATTAATAATAAAAGTGTTAAACTGATTATAATGACATTATTACAGTATTATACCATTATTATATCATTATTATATCATTATTATGCTATTATGATTATTATTATTATTATTATTATTATTATTATAAAATTCTATTTTATTCAGTTTTATTTATAGCATCTAATCCCAACAGAAGTTCTCTCAGGGCTGTTTCCTCATGGAGCATCTACACAACAATCCTCCATCAGCAGCAGAACTAAGTCTGCCAGAGAAGCAGAATATCAACAACAACAACAACAACAACAACAATAATAATAATAATAATAATAATAATAATATAAATACTATTAATACTGTTATATTACAACAGAATCAGGTCATCAGAACATTAACAGTGTTTCTTCTCACAAATACAACAAAGATAAAAGAGAAACGGTCAGTTTACTTTATTACATCTTTCCTTTGCATGGGTCATCCCAGACCAGTACAGACCAGTACGGGCCAGCACAGACCAGTACGGGCCAGTACAGACCAGTACAGACCAGTACAGACCAGTACGGGCCAGTACAGACCAGTACAGACCAGTACAGGCCAGTACAGACCAGTACAGACCAGTACGGGCCAGTACAGACCAGTACGGGCCAGTACAGACCAGTACAGACCAGTACAGGCCAGTACAGACCAGTACGGGCCAGTACAGACCAGTACGGGCCAGTACAGACCAGTACAGACCAGTACAGACCAGTACGGGCCAGTACAGACCAGTACAGACCAGTAAATAAACCAGTTCAGATCAGTATTGACGAGCACTGACCCGTTTCTAGTCTCTGATGGTTCTCAGCAGAGCGTCAGCTGGACGGTGGGAAAACAATAAACAGGAAATGTTTCAGGGTCAGAGGACAAAGTTATTCTTCCTGTTATTGTCTCCATGGCGACGCAGACGGACGTCAGTCTGGAAGAATTTACTGGGTAAAAAGTCTCAATAAAGTCTCAATAAAGTCTCAATAAAGTCTCAATAAAGTCAAAACGTCTTTAATCTCTCTGGAGTTTATTTGTCAGAGTGGAGATAAACGACTGACGGTCATTTCCTGTTTGTATTAAACTCTCAGTATGTTTACAGACCGCTGCTGCAGAGCTGCATCAGCTGTGTGTGTATATACATACATGTAGATACACACATACATGTAGATACACACATACATACATGTAGATATATACATACACATACATACATATACATACATGTAGATATATACATACACATACATACATATACATACATGTAGATATATACATACATGTAGATACACACATACATGTATCGTTACACAGAAAGATTTAAACTCATTAACACAAAACTTTATTTATATTATTTAACAGGCGTTTGAAGGTTTATTCTTTAGTTTGACTCAAAGTCCACTTACTAACTTTTTCTCATGGTCTTCATCAGTGGCTGAAGTTTGCTCAGTTGTCATGGAGACGGTTCAGGTGTTATACTTTGCACACAAACTCTCTGCTGATGAAGACCATGAGATGCAACTGAGAGATCCAGAAAAATCTTGTAAATGGATCTTTGAATAAATAATCCAGTCCTAATCGTTAATATTGATCAGCGATCAGCGATAATCTCTGATCGGCCGCAGAGACACGAACAGTCTGACCAGGAGCTGAAGTCACTTCCTGCGTTACTTCCAGTACTTTGAGACGAAGGCGGCCAGCAGCTCGCGGTACGGCGAGTCGCAGCGGCGAGTTCGCAGACGCAGCAGCCGATGGATCGCAGGAGAGCGAAGAAGAAGGTTGTGACCGAATCCCACCAGACTGGAGGAGAACCAGTACAGAGCCATGGACTGGGAGGAGCAGGAGGAGGTGGGGGGAGGGGGGGGGGGGGGTAGGAGGAGGTGGGGGGAGTAAGAGGAGGTGGGGGGATAGGATGGGAGAGATAAGGGGGAGATAAGGAGGAGATAAGGAGGAGATAAGGAGGAGATAAGGAGGAGAAAAGGAGGAGAAAAGGGGGGAGTCAGTGATTCAGCAGCTTTCATGTTAAACATTCAGTTTGCTGATTAAATAAAAACGTGACTGAACTCGCTGAACAGGAATGTAAACTCCTCCTGCGCCTCCTCAACCTGCGCCTCCTCAACCTGTCTGGACCTGCACTCACTCCTCTCCTCAACCTATATGAACCTGCTGCTGCTCCTCAACCTGCAGGCACCTCCTCAACTATCCATCCCTCTGCACCTCCTGCACCTCCTCAACCATCCATCCCTCTGCACCTCCTGCACCTCCTCAACCATCCATCCCCCTGCACCTCCTCAACAATCCATCCCTTTGCACCTCCTGCACCTCCTCAACCATCCATCCCCCTGCACCTCCTGCACCTCCTCAACTATCCATCCCTCTGCACCTCCTGCACCTCCTCAACCATCCATCCCCCTGCACCTCCTGCACCTCCTCAACTATCCATCCCCCTGCACCTCCTGCACCTCCTCAACCATCCATCCCCCTGCACCTCCTCAACAATCCATCCCTTTGCACCTCCTGCACCTCCTCAACCATCCATCCCCCTGCACCTCCTGCACCTCAACTATCCATCCCTCTGCACCTCCTGCACCTCCTCAACCATCCATCCCCCTGCACCTCCTGCACCTCCTCAACCATCCATCCCCCTGCACCTCCTGCACCTCCTCAACTATCCATCCCTCTGCACCTCCTGCACCTCCTCAACCATCCATCCCCCTGCACCTCCTGCACCTCCTCAACTATCCATCCCTCTGCACCTCCAGCACCTCCTCAACCATCCATCCCCCTGCACCTCCTCAACAATCCATCCCTCTGCACCTCCTGCACCTCCTGAACCATCCATCCCCCTGCACCTCCTCAACCATCCATCCCTCTGCACCTCCTCAACTATCCATCCCCCTGCACCTCCTCAACCATCCATCCCTCTGCACCTCCTCAACTATCCATCCCCCTGCACCTCCTCAACCATCCATCCCCCTGCACCTCCTCAACTATCCATCCCTCTGCACCTCCTGCACCTCCTCAACCATCCATCCCTCTGCACCTCCTCAACTATCCATCCCCCTGCACCTCCTCAACCATCCATCCCTCTGCACCTCCTCAACTATCCATCCCTCTGCACCTCCTCAACTATCCATCCCCCTGCACCTCCTCAACCATCATCCCTCTGCACCTCCTCAACCATCATCCCCCTGCACCTCCTCAACCATCCATCCCTCTGCACCTCCTGCACCTCCTCAACCATCCATCCCTCTGCACCTCCTCAACTATCCATCCCCCTGCACCTCCTCAACCATCATCCCTCTGCACCTCCTCAACCATCCATCCCCCTGCACCTCCTCAACTATCCATCCCTCTGCACCTCCTCAACTATCCATCCCCCTGCACCTCCTGCACCTCCTCAACCATCCATCCCTCTGCACCTCCTCAACCATCCATCCCTCTGCACCTCCTCAACCATCCATCCCCCTGCACCTCCTCAACTATCCATCCCTCTGCACCTCCTCAACTATCCATCCCCCTGCACCTCCTGCACCTCCTCAACTATCCATCCCCCTGCACCTCCTGCACCTCCTGAACTATCCATCCCTCTGCACCTCCTCAACTATCCGTCCCCCTGCACCTCCTCAACCACCCATCCCTCTGCACCTCCTGCACCTCCTCAACCACCCATCCCTCTGTGCCTCCTCAACTATCCATCCCTCTGCACCTCCTGCACCTCCTCAACCACCCATCCCTCTGCACCTCCTGCACCTCCTCAACCACCCATCCCTCTGCGCCTCCTCAACTATCCATCCCTCTGTGCCTCCTCAACCATCCATCCCCCTGCACCTCCTCAACCATCCATCCCTCTGCACCTCCTGCACCTCCTCAACCATCCATCCCCCTGCACCTCCTCAACTATCCATCCCCCTGCACCTCCTCAACTATCCATCCCACTGCACCTCCTCAACCACCCATCCCTCTGCACCTCCTGCACCTCCTCAACCATCCATCCCCCTGCACCTCCTCAACTATCCATCCCCCTGCACCTCCTCAACTATCCATCCCCCTGCACCTCCTCAACCACCCATCCCACTGCACCTCCTCAACCACCCATCCCTCTGCACCTCCTGCACCTCCTCAACCATCCATCCCCCTGCACCTCCTGCACCTCCTCAACTATCCATCCCTCTGCACCTCCTGCACCTCCTCAACCATCCATCCCCCTGCACCTCCTGCACCTCCTCAACTATCCATCCCTCTGCACCTCCAGCACCTCCTCAACCATCCATCCCCCTGCACCTCCTCAACAATCCATCCCTCTGCACCTCCTGCACCTCCTGAACCATCCATCCCCCTGCACCTCCTCAACCATCCATCCCTCTGCACCTCCTCAACTATCCATCCCCCTGCACCTCCTCAACCATCCATCCCTCTGCACCTCCTCAACTATCCATCCCCCTGCACCTCCTCAACCATCCATCCCCCTGCACCTCCTCAACTATCCATCCCTCTGCACCTCCTGCACCTCCTCAACCATCCATCCCTCTGCACCTCCTCAACTATCCATCCCCCTGCACCTCCTCAACCATCCATCCCTCTGCACCTCCTCAACTATCCATCCCTCTGCACCTCCTCAACTATCCATCCCCCTGCACCTCCTCAACCATCATCCCTCTGCACCTCCTCAACCATCATCCCCCTGCACCTCCTCAACCATCCATCCCTCTGCACCTCCTGCACCTCCTCAACCATCCATCCCTCTGCACCTCCTCAACTATCCATCCCCCTGCACCTCCTCAACCATCATCCCTCTGCACCTCCTCAACCATCCATCCCCCTGCACCTCCTCAACTATCCATCCCTCTGCACCTCCTCAACTATCCATCCCCCTGCACCTCCTGCACCTCCTCAACCATCCATCCCTCTGCACCTCCTCAACCATCCATCCCTCTGCACCTCCTCAACCATCCATCCCCCTGCACCTCCTCAACTATCCATCCCTCTGCACCTCCTCAACCATCCATCCCCCTGCACCTCCTGCACCTCCTCAACTATCCATCCCCCTGCACCTCCTGCACCTCCTGAACTATCCATCCCTCTGCACCTCCTCAACTATCCGTCCCCCTGCACCTCCTCAACCACCCATCCCTCTGCACCTCCTGCACCTCCTCAACCACCCATCCCTCTGCGCCTCCTCAACTATCCATCCCTCTGTGCCTCCTCAACCATCCATCCCCCTGCACCTCCTCAACTATCCATCCCTCTGCACCTCCTGCACCTCCTCAACCATCCATCCCCCTGCACCTCCTCAACAATCCATCCCTTTGCACCTCCTGCACCTCCTCAACCATCCATCCCCCTGCACCTCCTGCACCTCAACTATCCATCCCTCTGCACCTCCTGCACCTCCTCAACCATCCATCCCCCTGCACCTCCTGCACCTCCTCAACCATCCATCCCCCTGCACCTCCTGCACCTCCTCAACTATCCATCCCTCTGCACCTCCTGCACCTCCTCAACCATCCATCCCCCTGCACCTCCTGCACCTCCTCAACTATCCATCCCTCTGCACCTCCAGCACCTCCTCAACCATCCATCCCCCTGCACCTCCTCAACAATCCATCCCTCTGCACCTCCTGCACCTCCTGAACCATCCATCCCCCTGCACCTCCTCAACCATCCATCCCTCTGCACCTCCTCAACTATCCATCCCCCTGCACCTCCTCAACCATCCATCCCTCTGCACCTCCTCAACTATCCATCCCCCTGCACCTCCTCAACCATCCATCCCCCTGCACCTCCTCAACTATCCATCCCTCTGCACCTCCTGCACCTCCTCAACCATCCATCCCTCTGCACCTCCTCAACTATCCATCCCCCTGCACCTCCTCAACCATCCATCCCTCTGCACCTCCTCAACTATCCATCCCTCTGCACCTCCTCAACTATCCATCCCCCTGCACCTCCTCAACCATCATCCCTCTGCACCTCCTCAACCATCATCCCCCTGCACCTCCTCAACCATCCATCCCTCTGCACCTCCTGCACCTCCTCAACCATCCATCCCTCTGCACCTCCTCAACTATCCATCCCCCTGCACCTCCTCAACCATCATCCCTCTGCACCTCCTCAACCATCCATCCCCCTGCACCTCCTCAACTATCCATCCCTCTGCACCTCCTCAACTATCCATCCCCCTGCACCTCCTGCACCTCCTCAACCATCCATCCCTCTGCACCTCCTCAACCATCCATCCCTCTGCACCTCCTCAACCATCCATCCCCCTGCACCTCCTCAACTATCCATCCCTCTGCACCTCCTCAACTATCCATCCCCCTGCACCTCCTGCACCTCCTCAACTATCCATCCCCCTGCACCTCCTGCACCTCCTGAACTATCCATCCCTCTGCACCTCCTCAACTATCCGTCCCCCTGCACCTCCTCAACCACCCATCCCTCTGCACCTCCTGCACCTCCTCAACCACCCATCCCTCTGTGCCTCCTCAACTATCCATCCCTCTGCACCTCCTGCACCTCCTCAACCACCCATCCCTCTGCACCTCCTGCACCTCCTCAACCACCCATCCCTCTGCGCCTCCTCAACTATCCATCCCTCTGTGCCTCCTCAACCATCCATCCCCCTGCACCTCCTCAACCATCCATCCCTCTGCACCTCCTGCACCTCCTCAACCATCCATCCCCCTGCACCTCCTCAACTATCCATCCCCCTGCACCTCCTCAACTATCCATCCCACTGCACCTCCTCAACCACCCATCCCTCTGCACCTCCTGCACCTCCTCAACCATCCATCCCCCTGCACCTCCTCAACTATCCATCCCCCTGCACCTCCTCAACTATCCATCCCCCTGCACCTCCTCAACCACCCATCCCACTGCACCTCCTCAACCACCCATCCCTCTGCACCTCCTGCACCTCCTCAACCATCCATCCCCCTGCACCTCCTGCACCTCCTCAACTATCCATCCCTCTGCACCTCCTGCACCTCCTCAACCATCCATCCCCCTGCACCTCCTGCACCTCCTCAACTATCCATCCCTCTGCACCTCCAGCACCTCCTCAACCATCCATCCCCCTGCACCTCCTCAACAATCCATCCCTCTGCACCTCCTGCACCTCCTGAACCATCCATCCCCCTGCACCTCCTCAACCATCCATCCCTCTGCACCTCCTCAACTATCCATCCCCCTGCACCTCCTCAACCATCCATCCCTCTGCACCTCCTCAACTATCCATCCCCCTGCACCTCCTCAACCATCCATCCCCCTGCACCTCCTCAACTATCCATCCCTCTGCACCTCCTGCACCTCCTCAACCATCCATCCCTCTGCACCTCCTCAACTATCCATCCCCCTGCACCTCCTCAACCATCCATCCCTCTGCACCTCCTCAACTATCCATCCCTCTGCACCTCCTCAACTATCCATCCCCCTGCACCTCCTCAACCATCATCCCTCTGCACCTCCTCAACCATCATCCCCCTGCACCTCCTCAACCATCCATCCCTCTGCACCTCCTGCACCTCCTCAACCATCCATCCCTCTGCACCTCCTCAACTATCCATCCCCCTGCACCTCCTCAACCATCATCCCTCTGCACCTCCTCAACCATCCATCCCCCTGCACCTCCTCAACTATCCATCCCTCTGCACCTCCTCAACTATCCATCCCCCTGCACCTCCTGCACCTCCTCAACCATCCATCCCTCTGCACCTCCTCAACCATCCATCCCTCTGCACCTCCTCAACCATCCATCCCCCTGCACCTCCTCAACTATCCATCCCTCTGCACCTCCTCAACCATCCATCCCCCTGCACCTCCTGCACCTCCTCAACTATCCATCCCCCTGCACCTCCTGCACCTCCTGAACTATCCATCCCTCTGCACCTCCTCAACTATCCGTCCCCCTGCACCTCCTCAACCACCCATCCCTCTGCACCTCCTGCACCTCCTCAACCACCCATCCCTCTGCGCCTCCTCAACTATCCATCCCTCTGTGCCTCCTCAACCATCCATCCCCCTGCACCTCCTCAACTATCCATCCCTCTGCACCTCCTGCACCTCCTCAACCATCCATCCCCCTGCACCTCCTCAACTATCCATCCCCCTGCACCTCCTCAACTATCCATCCCACTGCACCTCCTCAACCACCCATCCCTCTGCACCTCCTGCACCTCCTCAACCATCCATCCCCCTGCACCTCCTCAACTATCCATCCCCCTGCACCTCCTCAACTATCCATCCCCCTGCACCTCCTCAACCACCCATCCCACTGCACCTCCTCAACCACCCATCCCCTCTGCACCTCCTGCACCTCCTCAACCACCCATCCCTCTGCGCCTCCTGCACCTCCTGCATGGTCAGAGAGGAGGTCTGGGACTCACCGAGGGCACCGAGGCGGCGATGGGGATCATCAGCACCGAGAATCCTCGGATGCAGTTCGTCAATGATTTTCTGAAAACGCGACGGATTGAGTCTCTGCAGAGAAAAACACCTGAAGAAGAAGAAGACGGGGTCAGCTGACTTCAGAGTCAGGTGATCACACACCTGTCGGACACACTGACCTCCACGATGAGCAGGTTGGTGAGTCCCCAGACAGACCGGCAGGATTCCAGGTGGAGTCCGGTACGGTGAGGTCAGGAAACCACAGCGCGCCTCCTCCTGCCAGCTCAGACTGCAGCGCTGCAACAGACAGGTTACTGTTAGGACAGGAGGTCCAGAGGTCCTGGACCCGGACCGGGTCCTGGACCGGGTCCTGGACCGGGACCTGGACTGAGTCCTGGGACCGGGACCTGGACCCGGGTCCAGGACTGAGTCCTGGACCGGGTCCTGGACTGAGTCCTGGACCGGGTCCTGGACTGAGTCCTTTATATACACGACACACATATATTAATTTGTCCAGAAATCTTCATTCTGGGAGTCAGATCTGCAGTGTAAAGTTTTACAGGGTTATATGTTGAACCGGCTTCAGTAAAAACCCCTCTGGACCCCATCCAGACTGATCCAGACTGATCCAGACCCATCCAGACTGATCCAGACTGATCCAGACTGATCCAGGACTCACCAGACTGATCCAGACTCAGGTTGCGGAGGGCCAGGGAGAAGCTGATCCAGAGGGGTATCTGGATCCAGACCAGCAGGACTGGCTTTGAAAGGGGTGGCAGTTGTCTCTGATGTAGAGCTGCGACACGATGCGACGCAGATTCTTCTGGAACTGGAAACCTGAACACAAACAGAAACAGTTCAGCTCCTGGTCCCTCAGATCCCTCAGATCCCTCAGATCCCTCAGATCCCCTCAGATCCCTCAGAGACCTCAGATCCCTCAGAGACCTCAGATCCCTCAGAGGACCTCAGAGACCTCAGATCCCTCAGAGACCTCAGAGACCCTCAGATCCCTCAGAGACCTCAGATCCCCTCAGAGACCTCAGAGACCTCAGATCCCTCAGATCCCTCAGAGACCTCAGATCCCTGGACTCTGTTCTATGAAGTCCACGGTCCCAGGTGCCAGGTCACCACAGGTCCACCACAGGTCACCACAGGTCATTCATGGTTGTTTGTTTGTTTGTTTGTTTGTTTGTTTTTCTTACCGGCTCTGTTTTGTCGGTCCAGCTTCTCTCTTTCGCTCTGACTGAAACTTCATATCGGAGCCTCTTTGCGAGCTCTGAGATCTCCACCTGCAGCATCTCCACCTGCACATCACCTGACAGTTACTACGGTTACAGTGATGGAGAAACAGGTCACCATGGTTACAGTGATGGAGAACAGGTCACCATGGTTACAGTGATGGAGAACAGGTCAAAGATATTTCACTCAGACAAATCAGCATCAGCAGGTAACAGGACAGGTGGCAGCACCTGCGCCTCCTGCAGGAGGTGAAGCTCACTGCGCCTCCTGCAGGAGGTGAAGCTCACTGCGCAGGAGGTGAAGCTCACTGCGCAGGAGGTGAAGCTCACTGCGCCCTCCCGCAGGAGGTGAAGCTCACTGCGCCTCCTGCAGGAGGTGAAGCTTCAGACTCACCTTGGAGATGATGACCATCTGGTAGGCGGCGAGCGGCAGAGTGATGGCGGTCCTGACGGACAGCGTGCCGGCGGCGATGCTCAGCCACCACGGCAGCCCCGCTCACCTGCTGCAGGTGAACCAGGAAGTCTTCGGCCAGATGCACCGGCGCCGACTGCGCCATGCTTCCGTACCAGCCGGCCCGCAGCGTCGCCGCCGCCGCCGCCCGCTCGCCGCCTGACGCCCAGCGGGACATGTGACCCTGTGACCACAGGTACAAGCAGGTAGAGCTTGACTTCCTGACGACGCCGCGTACAGGAAGCTGCAGGACGCGGCGCCCCGCCACACTGAGCATGATGCCCCCGCCCCTCCTGAAACACAGAAGAAGAAGAAGGTAAGCGGTCATGTGACCACCTGAGTCTCATCACCTTCAGCTGATGTGAGACAAACTGATTATTGATTATCTGCTGATAGTTTGCAGTCATGTGATCAGTTAGAGACACTTTACATGTTTAAAGCTTATTGATCTCCTGATGGTCCTCACTTCCTGTCTGGAACAGGAAGTCACTGTAAGCCCCGCCTCCTGACGTGGCGGGCTGTGTTATGTTACCGTTTTGGAAGGTTCCGATGTAGAGGGGTTTTAGACGGCGGCGAGGACGTGGAGGGGTTTTAGATGGCGGCGAGGACGTGGAGGGGTTTTAGGACGGCGAGGACGTGGAGGGGTTTTAGACGGCGGCGAGGACGTGGAGGGGTTTTAGACGGCGGCGAGGACGTGGAGGGGTTTTAGACGGCGGCGAGGACGTGGAGGGGGTTTTAGACGGCGAGGACGTGGAGGGGTTTTAGACGGCGGCGAGGACGTGGAGGGGTTTTAGACGGCGAGGACGTGGAGGGGTTTTAGATGGCGGCGAGGACGTGGAGGGGTTTTTAGATGGCGGCGAGGACGTGGAGGGGTTTTAGATGGCGGCGAGGACGTGGAGGGGTTTTAGATGGCGGCGAGGGACGTGGAGGGGGGTTTTAGACGGCGGCGAGGACGTGGAGGGGTTTTAGACGGAGTATTATTGGCTGAGGGGCGGTGGCGTCCTATTGGCTGAGGGGCGGTGGCGTCCTATTGGCTGAGGGGTGGTGGCGTCCTATTGGCTGAGGGGCGGTGGCGTCCTATTGGCTGAGGGGCGGTGGCGTCCTATTGGCTGAGGGGCGGTGGCGTCCTATTGGCTGAGCAGCTTCCTGTCAGGCTCTTATTATACATCCACGCTCTCCGCTGACTGACCGCAAGGCATGATGGGAAACACCTGCTGTCAGCTGATGAGCTGCTGTGATTGGCTGATTTCAGGCTGTATTGATCTGCTATCTTCTTTATTTATAAAACAGTTGGTGTTTATTGATTAGACACGTGCAGGAAGGTGATCAGCTGATCGTGAAGAGGATCGATGATCAGCTGATTAAGGTCATTAATCAGCACCTGCTCGCGCGCAGCTCTGCCGCTCAAACAGCGCCGATAAACAGGATCGATAACATCGATACGGGATCGATAGCCTACCTGAGTGACGTCAGCAGGCTAGGTCTCCGCGGGCCGATCGGTCGCGTGCCGTTTATTCTGTCGCCTTCATCCTTCATCCACCGGCAGCGCGGCGTCGCACTCGTATGACGTCACGCTGTTTACAGCTGGCGCGGCGGCCGAATGTGACGTCATGAAGTGTAAGGTCCTTTTCCCGCGGTGCATGTTGGGTAAACACACCCCTAAATATTTATATATTAATAAATAAAAGATTATTATTATTTATTTATTATGATTCATTTCTTTAACTTCAGTTCTGTGAAAAAAATAAATGTTCATGAGTTAAAACATCTCCAGAGATAAAATAATATCATAATATTATAATTATGTATTCTAATAATATAGTATATTATTATAATATTAGAAATATAATGTTATAATAATATAAAACCTAATAATAAATACTAATATTATGATCTGAGCTGCTGTTCTGGTATCTGTCCACTCTCTGACATCATGATGATGATGACTGAACCTTCCTGCTC
>CM055846.1:72500-119368 GCA_029490765.1 Euthynnus affinis | reverse complement strand
ATAACTAAGGGCAGTCTAGGTCTATAGTAGCGTAACTAAGGACAGTCTAGGTCTATAGTAGCGTAACTAAGGACAGTCTAGGTCTATAGCAGCATAACTAAGGGCAGTCTAGGCCTATAGCAGCATAACTAAGGGCAGTCTAGGTCTATAGTAGCATAACTAAGGACAGTCTAGGTCTATAGTAGCGTAACTAAGGACAGTCTAGGTCTATAGCAGCATAACTAAGGACAGTCTAGGCCTATAGCAGCATAACTAAGGGCAGTCTAGGTCTATAGTAGCGTAACTAAGGACAGTCTAGGTCTATAGTAGCGTAACTAAGGGCAGTCTAGGCCTATAGCAGCATAACTAAGGACAGTCTAGGTCTATAGCAGCACAACTAAGGGCAGGGCGACCCGACACACCAGAAGCAGAACGTTATCAATGCCAAACTAATCCGGCCTCTGATGGTCCAGATGTGGTCTCCGTCCTACAGCACATCTGGAGGAGCAGCCTGGTTTTACAGAGCGAGGATCTAAAACTACAGGAACCCTCACAGAGTCTCTACAAACCAACGACTTCCTGCTGATGTCACAGCGTCAGCTTTTCTTCACGTGTTGGTGAACGTTTGTTTGTGTTCACGTCGTTGTTAAAGGTTCCAGTTTAGTTGATGTTTCAGAAACTGTTGCGTCTTCATTTGTTTATTTTTCTCTGCTGTTGATAAAATAAAGTTTTATCTTTGCTTGTTTCCTGCTGACGTCATCCAATCACAGCCTGTCAATCATTATTTAATTAGAAAAATGTTTCAGTGGACAGGGCTGAGATATGACGTCATCTCGGAAACTGGGCCAAGGCACCTTCAAAATAAAACAATATACAGCATATAATTATTATTTTTGTTTTGTCAGTTGTTTCATGCCAGTAAATCGTCCTTGGTGGATTCATTACTGAAGACAACCCGCTTTGTTCCACCAAGCTTTTATTGTGAAGGCGCGGCCGGAAGTGGCGCACACTCGGCGTCTCTCAGCGAACATGGCGGAGTACAGCCAGGCGGGCCTCCTGGCGGCTCTGCTGCTCTTCACGGCGCTCACGGTACGGGACGTTTACCTCGGCAGGCCCGGTGTCTCTCCGGACTCCCCGCCGGACACAGACTCGCTGTACACCGGGCCGGTGCTGCGGTTCCAGTACTGGTGAGTTAGCAGTTAGCTGCTAGCAGGCTAACGACGAGCTAACTGTTAGCATCAGGAACCAGTTTATATTCTGACAAACCAGACAAACCAGTAACCAGCTGGTGATGTTCGTTTCTGACGAACCTGACATCCCATAATGCACCTGCTGTAACTCTGATGTCATTAATTCATCATCAATATCAGATCAATACTAAAGAATGACACAGCAGAATATTATAAAAATATCACTAATCCCATAATATTATATATAATATTCACATAATATATGTTTAATATACATTTATGTTATAACTCCTGTGTGTGTGTGTGTGTGTGTTTAATGTGTGTGTGTGTGTGTGTGTGTGTGTGTATAATGTGTGGTGTGTGTGTGTGTGTGTGTGTGTATAATGTGTGTGTGTGTGTGTGTGTGTGTGTGTGTGTGTGTGTGTGTGTATAATGTGTGTGTGTGTGTGTGTGTGTGTGTGTGTGTATAATGTGTGTGTGTATAATGTGTGTGTGTGTGTGTGTTTAATGTGTGTGTGTGTGTGTGTGTGTGTGTGTATAATGTGTGTGTATAATGTGTGTGTGTGTGTTTAATGTGTGTGTGTGTGTGTGTGTGTGTGTGTGTGTGTGTGTATAATGTGTGTGTGTGTGTGTGTGTGTGTGTGTGTGTATAATGTGTGTGTGTATAATGTGTGTGTGTGTGTGTGTTTAATGTGTGTGTGTGTGTGTGTGTGTGTGTGTGTATAATGTGTGTGTATAATGTGTGTGTGTGTGTGTGTGTGTGTGTGTGTTTAATGTGTGTGTGTATAATGTGTGTGTGTGTGTGTGTGTGTGTGTAGTATCTCCTGAGGGTACAGTAAGGTGTTTCAGGAATATTCTCGAGCCATCAGCCAGTTATATCCAGACATCCGCATCGAGGGAGAGAACTACCCCCCCTCCCCCCTCAACAGGTGAGCTGTGACATCACTAACCCCCCCTCCCTCAGGTGAGCTGTGACATCACTAACCCCTCCCCCCCCCCCCTCAGGTGAGCTGTGACATCACTAACCCCCCCCCCCCAGGTGAGCTGTGACATCACTAACCCCTCCCCCCTCCCTCAGGTGAGCTGTGACATCACTAACCCCCCCCCCCCAGGTGAGCTGTGACATCACTAACCCCTCCCCCCCCCTCCCTCAGGTGAGCTGTGACATCACTAACCCCCCCCCCCCCCAGGTGAGCTGTGACATCACTAACCCCTCCCCCCTCAGGTGAGCTGTGACATCACTAACCCCCCCCCCCCCAGGTGAGCTGTGACATCACTAACCCCCCCCCCCCCCCCAGGTGAGCTGTGACATCACTAACCCCTCCCCCCTCCCTCAGGTGACCTGTGACATCACTAAACCCCTCCCCCCTCCCTCAGGTGACCTGTGACATCACTAACCCCTCCCCCCCTCCCTCAGGTGAGCTGTGACATCACTAACCCCTCCCCCCCCTCCCTC
Organism: Euthynnus affinis; assembly: GCA_029490765.1. Lineage (NCBI taxonomy): Eukaryota > Metazoa > Chordata > Actinopteri > Scombriformes > Scombridae > Euthynnus > Euthynnus affinis. The sequence goes on along the minus strand of CM055846.1, from coordinate 116,743 downwards.
AGGTGTTTGGGGAACCTGATCTCGTACCTGAAGCTCGCCGCCATCTTACTGATCGTCAGCGGTCAGAACGTGTTCGTGCTGCTCGGCCTCGACACGCCGCGCGCCTGGACCTGGAGTCAGGACAACAAGGTAGGTGGTAACCACGGCAACAGTGGTGGCGAGCGTGAGCGTGGGCGTGTCTAATGTCTCCGTGTTGCAGATCTTCTCCTGTCTGATGGCCTTCTTCTTCTGCAACATGATGGAGACACACTTCCTGTCCACCGGCGCCTTCGAGGTCACGCTGAACGGTGAGTGTGATGAAGCCCCGCCCCCTTCCACCGAACGCCGCGGCAGAAATGAGAGAATTTATAAATATAAACATAAATGTAAATGTTTACTGTTCTAAGCAGCGTCAGCTCTGTAGTTTGACTGACAGGTGAAGGGGGCGGGGCTTCCTCTATTGTTCTGAATATGAGCCCACGCTGAGCTCTGATTGGTCCGTGTCTCCGTGTCACAGACGTTCCCGTCTGGTCGAAGCTTCAGGCCGGTTACGTTCCAAACGTTCAGGAGATCTTCCAGATCCTCGACAACCACCTGAAGATGAACCAGGTGGATCCAGCAGGCTTCTCCTAGAGCTGCAGGTAACCATGGTAACCACCTCTACCTGTCTCTCTCTCACCTGTCTCTCTCTCACCTGTCTCTCTCTCTCTCTCTCTCACCTGTCTCTCTCTCACCTGTCTCTCTCTCTCTCTCTCTCACCTGTCTCTCTCTCACCTGTCTCTCTCTCTCTCTCTCACCTGTCTCTCTCTCTCTCACCTGTCTCTCTCTCACCTGTCTCTCTCTCTCTCACCCGTCTCTCTCTCTCTCTCTCACCTGTCTCTCTCTCTCTCTCTCACCTGTCTCTCTCTCTCTCACCTGTCTCTCTCTACCTGTCTCTCTCTACCTGTCTCTCTCTACCTGTCTCTCTGTCTCTCTCTCTACCTGTCTCTCTCTACCTGTCTCTCTCTACCTGTCTCTCTCTACCTGTCTCTCTGTCTCTCTCTCTACCTGTCTCTCTCTACCTGTCTCTCTCTCTCTCTCACCTGTCTTTCTCTCACCTGTCTCTCTCTCTCTCTCTCACCTGTCTCTCTCTCACCTGTCTCTCTGTCTCTCTCTCTACCTGTCTCTCTCTTACCTGTCTCTCTCTACCATGTCTCTCTCTCTCACCTGTCTCTCTGTCTCTCTCTCTACCTGTCTCTCTCTACCTGTCTCTCTCTACCTGTCTCTCTCTCTATCCTGTCTCTCTCTACCTGTCTCTCTCTACCTGTCTCTCTCTCTACCTGTCTCTCTCTACCTTGTCTCTCTCTACCTGTCTCTCTCTCTCACCTGTCTCCTCTCTACCTGTCTCTCTCTACCTCTCTCTCTCTCTCTCTCTCTACCTGTCTCTCTCTCTCACCTGTCTCTCTGTCTCTCTCTCTACCTGTCTCTCTCTCACCTGTCTCTCTCTCTCACCTGTCTCTCTCTCTACCTGTCTCTCTCTACCTGTCTCTCTCTCTACCTGTCTCTCTCTCACACCTGTCTCTCTCTACCTGTCTCTCTCTCTCACCTGTCTCTCTGTCTCTCTCTCTACCTGGTCTCTCTCTCACCTGTCTCTCTGTCTCTCTCTCTACCTGTCTCTCTCTACCTGTCTCTCTCTACCTGTCTCTCTCTCTCACCTGTCTCTCTGTCTCTCTCTCTACCTGTCTCTCTCTCTACCTGTCTCTCTCTACCTGTCTCTCTCTACCTGTCTCTCTCTCTCACCTGTCTCTCTCTACCTCTCTCTCTCTCTCTCTCTCTACCTGTCTCTCTCTCTCTCTCTCTCTCACCTGTCTCTCTCTACCTCTCTCTCTCTCTCTCACCTGTCTCTCTCTCTCTCTCTCTCTCTCTCTCACCTGTCTCTCTCTACCTGTCTCTCTCTCTCTCTCTCTCCTCACCTGTCTCTCTCTCTACCTGTCTCTCTCTCTCACCTGTCTCTCTCTCTCTCTCTCATCTCTCTCACCTGTCTCTCTCTACCTGTCTCTCTCTCTCACACCTGTCTCTCTCTCTCTCTCTACCTGTCTCTCTCTCTCACCTGTCTCTCTCTCTCTCTCATCTCTCTCACCTGTCTCTCTCTCTACCTGTCTCTCTCTCTCACCTGTCTCTCTCTACCTGTCTCTCTCTCTCTCACCTGTCTCTCTCACCTGTCTCTCTCTACCTGTCTCTCTCTCTCACCTGTCTCTCTCTCTCACCTGTCTCTCTCTCTCACCTGTCTCTCTCTACCTCTCTCTCTCTCTCTCTCTACCTGTCTCTCTCTCTCTCTCTCACCTGTCTCTCTCTCTACCTGTCTCTCTCTCTCACCTGTCTCTCTCTCACCTGTCTCTCTCTCTCTCTCTCTCTCTCTCACCTGTCTCTCTCTAACCTGTCTCTCTCTCTCACACCTGTCTCTCTCTCTCTCTCTACCTGTCTCTCTCTCTCACCTGTCTCTCTCTACCTCTCTCTCTCTCTCTCACCTGTCTCTCTCTACCTCTCTCTCTCTCTCTCTCTCTCTCTCTCACCTGTCTCTCTCTACCTGTCTCTCTCTCTCTCACACCTGTCTCTCTCTCTCTCTCACCTGTCTCTCTCTCTCTCTCTCTCTCTCTCTCTCTCTCTCTCTCTCTCACCTGTCTCTCTCTACCTGTCTCTCTCTCTCACCTGTCTCTCTCTCACCTGTTTCTCTCTACCTGTCTCTCTCTCACCTGTCTCTCTCTCTCTCTCTCTCTCCTCACCTGTCTCTCTCTACCTGTCTCTCTCTCTCTCTCTCTCTCTACCTGTCTCTCTCTCACCTGTCTCTCTCTCACCTGTCTCTCTCTCTCTCTCTCTCTCACCTGTCTCTCTCTACCTGTCTCTCTCTCTCTCTCTCACACACCTGTCTCTCTCTCTCTCTCTACCTGTCTCTCTCTCTCTCTCTCACCTGTCTCTCTCACCTGTCTCTCTCTCTCTCTCTCTCACCTGTCTCTCTCTACCTGTCTCTCTCTCTCTCTCTCACACACCTGTCTCTCTCTCTCTCTCTACCTGTCTCTCTCTCTCTCTCTCTCACCTGTCTCTCTCTACCTGTCTCTCTCTCTCTCTCTCACACACCTGTCTCTCTCTCTCTCTCTCTCTCTCTCTCTCACCTGTCTCTCTCACCTGTCTCTCTCTACCTGTCTCTCTCTCTCTCACCTGTCTCTCTCTCTCTGTCTCTCTCTCACCTGTCTCTCTCTCTCTGCAGTGCGTTTGGCGTCCCGGCTCGGTGGAGCGATCAGTTCTTGGCGTTATGAAGGTTCGGCCCTAAAGCAGACTCTGTGGGGTCCAGCCGGATGTCCCCTGCCAGGAAACGAGCGCTCCCTCTCTGCCGGGTCCCAGCGCAGCGCCGCAGTACCCACAATGCACCTGTGATCCGGTGATGTGCCGACACACAGACGGAGGATTGATTTTATTTATTGACTTTGAGCTTTAAGACAGAAACCTGCGGTACCTGTTAGCTTCCTGCTAATTACCCAAACAAACAAACAAACAAATAATCAATAATCAATAGTTTGACCATCATCTCTGTTGAGTCTCAAAATGTTTTCAAACTTAAACTTTGTTTCTCACAAATGTTTCAGTTCATGAAAATTAGTTTTTACTTGGTATCTGCTCAATAATCAATAAAAGTGTCGACAGTGATCAGCTGACTCTGACACTCCAGATCCTGAAGGATCCAGCAGATCCAGCAGGATCCGCTGGATCCGTAGAAGTTTCTGGCGTCTCCAGTCTCAGAAATGTGAAGATGTTTGTTTATTTGGTTTTTGGAAATAAAATATGATTCAAAGTTTGTTTGTTTCAGTTTTGTGTTTGTTTTATTGATAAAGCATCAGATCGTATCAGCAGCTCTGATCTGGAACTCTTTAATCTACAGAAACTCAACGTTCCTCCTTTAACGGGAAGAAACTAGCAGAACGACTCCAGGAGAGAGAAAGAAGGAAAACAACAATAATAATAGAATGAGAATAATAGACATATGCACAATAATAATAATAACAGCAGTTAATTGATTCATTTTTTAAGAAATAGTCTAGGCCTATAGCTGCATAACTAAGGGCAGTCTAGGCCTATAGCAGCATAACTAAGGGCAGTCTAGGCCTATAGCAGTATAACTAAGGGCGGTCTAGGCCTATAGCAGTATAACTAAGGGCGGTCTAGGCCTATAGCAGCATAACTAAGGGCGGTCTAGGCCTATAGCTGCATAACTAAGGGCGGTCTAGGCCTATAGCAGCATAACTAAGGGCGGTCTAGGCCTATAGCAGCATAACTAAGGGCGGTCTAGGCCTATAGCAGCATAACTAAGGGCGGTCTAGGCCTATAGCAGCATAACCAAGGGCGGTCTAGGCCTATAGCAGCATAACCAAGGGCGGTCTAGGCCTATAGCAGCATAACTAAGGGCGGTCTAGGCCTATAGCTGCATAACTAAGGGCGGTCTAGGCCTATAGCTGCATAACTAAGGGCGGTCTAGGCCTATAGCAGCATAACTAAGGGCGGTCTAGGCCTATAGCAGCATAACTAAGGGCGGTCTAGGCCTATAGCAGCATAACTAAGGGCAGTCTAGGCCTATAGCAGCATAACTAAGGGCAGTCTAGGCCTATAGCAGCATAACTAAGGGCAGTCTAGGCCTATAGCAGCATAACTAAGGGCTGATCCAAGGCCAGCCTGGTCAGACCTAACTATAAGCTTTATCAAAGAGGAAAGTTTTAAGCCTACTCTTAAACATAGAGAGGGTGTCTGCCCCTCGGACCGAATCTGGGAGATGGTTCCACAAGAGAGGAGCCTGATAGCTGAAGGCTCTGCCTCCCATTCTACTTTTAAATACTGTAGGAACCACCAGTAAACCTGCATACTGGGAGACCAGTGCTCTAGTGGGATTATATGGTACTATGAGTTCTTTCAGATAAGATGGTGTCTGACCATTAAGAGCTTTGTAGGTAAGAAGAAGGATTTTAAATTCTATTCTGGATTTTACTGGATTTTTTACTGAGTTCAGTGCTGATGACAGGAAGAAGAACGTTATCAAAGCCAAACTAATCCGGCCTCTGATGGTCCAGTTGTCTAATGGAGTGTAGTCCAATAATAGGAATTCAAAAGTCATTAAGTAATGATTATTTTATTTTATTCTGATACATAATTATAGTTACAGTAACAGTGGAGAGATGTCAGGCGACCTGACACACCAGAGCTGAAGAACAGATCCCACAGAGGAAGTTTAAATATTCTTTAAAACTTCATATTTACAGATAAAAATCACAGAACTGTCATCAGCACAGATGACCTGAAGCCTGTTCTGGTTAACGTGTTTGTACAGAACATTTCATCTGAACAGCTGGAATCTGTTCTCAACAAATAACTTCATGAATAGTGTCAGACTGCAGTAGATATTAATAACGTTACAGCGCCGCCATGAGGTGATGGGTGAGAACTAACATGATGTCAGGTTTGATGTTTGTAGGTGTTTCTGATCTCCAGTCTCATCATAACAACAATAACATGATAATCATCACACATCAACGTTAACAATGATAACAATCATTTTCATCATAATCATAACTATTATAATAACAGCGACATTAATAATAACACTAATCATTTATTACAGTTATCAGAAAATGACTTGAACAGGAAACAGTTTATTACTAATTAGATGTTCAATCACTACACTAGTTATTAATATGAGAGGAGGTGATCTGGTCAAAGACTGATCAGCTCAGAGTCCAGCAGGTCGATTCAACTGATGGATCTGAAGTAAAGACGGGAAGCGAGAAACACAGCGACAGCAGAACACCTGAAACACAGAGAAACTTGATCTATAGTGTTTACCAGGGATCTATAGAGTCTAACAGGATCCAGGGATTCTGAGGCAGTGTCTGCTGACAGTTTAGTTGTTACCTGCTGATAGTTTAGTTGTTACCTGCTGACAGTTTAGTTGTTACCTGCTGACAGTTTAGGTGTTACCTGCTGACAGTTTAGTTGTTACCTGCTGACAGTTTAGTTGTTACCTGCTGATAGTTTAGTTGTTACCTGCTGACAGTTTAGTTGTTACCTGCTGACAGTTTAGTTGTTACCTGCTGACAGTTTAGTTGTTACCTGCTGACAGTTTAGTTGTTACCTGCTGACAGTTTAGTTGTTACCTGCTGACAGTTTAGGTGTTACCTGCTGACAGTTTAGTTGTTACCTGCTGACAGTTTAGTTGTTACCTGCTGACAGTTTAGATGTTACCTGCTGATAGTTTAGTTGTTACCTGCTGACAGTTTAGGTGTTACCTGCTGACAGTTTAGTTGTTACCTGCTGACAGTTTAGTTGTTACCTGCTGACAGTTTAGTTGTTACCTGCTGACAGTTTAGTTGTTACCTGCTGACAGTTTAGTTGTTACCTGCTGACAGTTTAGTTGTTACCTGCTGACAGTTTAGGTGTTACCTGCTGACAGTTTAGTTGTTACCTGCTGACAGTTTAGTTGTTACCTGCTGACAGTTTAGATGTTACCTGCTGATAGTTTAGTTGTTACCTGCTGACAGTTTAGTTGTTACCTGCTGACAGTTTAGGTGTTACCTGCTGACAGTTTAGTTGTTACCTGCTGATAGTTTAGTTGTTACCTGCTGACAGTTTAGTTGTTACCTGCTGACAGTTTAGTTGTTACCTGCTGACAGTTTAGTTGTTACCTGCTGACAGTTTAGTTGTTACCTGCTGACAGTTTAGTTGTTACCTGCTGACAGTTTAGTTGTTACCTGCTGACAGTTTAGGTGTTACCTGCTGACAGTTTAGTTGTTACCTGCTGACAGTTTAGTTGTTACCTGCTGACAGTTTAGATGTTACCTGCTGACAGTTTAGGTGTTACCTGCTGACAGTTTAGGTGTTACCTGCTGACAGTTTAGGTGTTACCTGCTGACAGTTTAGTTGTTACCTGCTGACAGTTTAGTTGTTACCTGCTGACAGTTTAGTTGTTACCTGCTGACAGTTTAGTTGTTACCTGCTGACAGTTTAGTTGTTACCTGCTGACAGTTTAGGTGTTACCTGCTGACAGTTTAGTTGTTACCTGCTGACAGTTTAGTTGTTACCTGCTGACAGTTTAGGTGTTACCTGCTGACAGTTTAGTTGTTACCTGCTGACAGTTTAGTTGTTACCTGCTGACAGTTTAGTTGTTACCTGATGACAGTTTAGTTGTTACCTGCTGACAGTTTAGTTGTTACCTGCTGACAGTTTAGGTGTTACCTGCTGACAGTTTAGTTGTTACCTGCTCACAGTTTCTGCAGTGATGTTTCCTCATTCCTGTGCTGAACTTGTCTGAACAGAAGCTGCAAGATTCAACAGAACGATCTGCAGAAGAAACGTCAGTTTAAAACACAGATGCACCTGCAGCTCACCTGAACACACTGAATATATTCTCCCTGATCTCACCTGTCCTCTCCCTGCAGGAGGTGCACTCAAACACCTTCAGGATGAAGCTCAGCTCAGCAGCACCGTCAGTCTTCTCACCTGATACACCTGGACAGGTGGAGACAGGTGGAGACAGAGAGGACAGGTGGAGACAGGTGGAGACAGAGAGGACAGGTGGAGACAGAGAGGACAGGTGGAGACAGAGAGGACAGGTGGAGACAGGTGGAGACAGAGAGGACAGGTGGAGACAGAGAGGACAGGTGGAGACAGGTGGAGACAGAGAGGACAGGTGGAGACAGAGAGGACAGGTGGAGACAGGTGGAGACAGAGAGGACAGGTGGAGACAGAGAGGACAGGTGGTGACAGAGAGGACAGGTGGAGACAGGTGGAGACAGGTGGAGACAGAGAGGACAGGTGGAGACAGAGAGGACAGGTGGTGACAGAGAGGACAGGTGGAGACAGAGAGGACAGGTGGAGACAGGTGGAGACAGAGAGGACAGGTGGAGACAGAGAGGACAGGTGGAGACAGAGAGGACAGGTGGAGACAGGTGGAGACAGAGAGGACAGGTGGAGACAGAGAGGACAGGTGGTGACAGGTGGAGACAGGTGGAGACAGAGAGGACAGGTGGAGACAGAGAGGACAGGTGGTGACAGAGAGGACAGGTGGAGACAGGTGGAGACAGAGAGGACAGGTGGAGACAGAGAGGACAGGTGGAGACAGGTGGAGACAGAGAGGACAGGTGGTGACAGGTGGAGACAGAGAGGACAGGTGGAGACAGGTATTCTCACCTGAGCTCATCACACAGAGCTGCTGTAGGTGATCGTCACTGTTGTTACCATGGAAACAGGCGTGGAAGTCGTGGCCTTCCTGTTTCTGTTTGCTGAGTTCAGCCTCATGGAAACAAGAGAAAGAGATACTGAGCTTTAACAGTCAGGTGAAGCTGCAGCAGATGTTCACGTCTTCAGGTAACGATGTAACTGAACACGTTTATCATTTAGGGATCAATGAGAGTAAAGTGAAATGATTGGCTGCTGATTGGCTGCTGATTGGCTGCTGGTCACATGAGAGGCAGATTAAAAACAGTCAGGGTCTCACCTGAGTGCCGGCTGTGATCCTCCACTGACTCAGACTGGGGTAGAGCCCGGAGCTCTCACCCAGCTGGAGAGCTCTTACTCTGGGTAAACTCTGCCCACTGTCCCCCTCTGTCTGCCAGGCGTCTGTCTGCCGGGCGTCAGTCTGCAGGGCGTCTGTCTGCCGGCCGTCTGTCTGCAGGGCGTCAGTCTGCCGGGCGTCTGTCTGCCGGGCGTCTGTCTGCAGGGCGTCTGTCTGCCGGGCGTCAGTCTGCCGGGCGTCTGTCTGCAGGGCGTCTGTCTGCAGGGCGTCAGTCTGCAGGGCGTCTGTCTGCAGGGCGTCAGTCTGCCGGGCGTCAGTCTGCAGGGCGTCAGTCTGCCGGGCGTCAGTCTGCAGGGCGTCAGTCTGCAGGGCGTCTGTCTGCAGGGCGTCAGTCTGCCGGGCGTCAGTCTGCAGGGCGTCTGTCTGCAGGGCGTCAGTCTGCCGGCCGTCTGTCTGCCGGCCGTCTGTCTGCCGGGCGTCTGTCTGCAGGGCGTCTGTCTGCAGGGCGTCTGTCTGCAGGGTGTCAGTCTGCAGGGCGTCTGTCTGCAGGGCGTCTGTCTGCAGGGTGTCTGTCTGCAGGGCGTCTGTCTGCCAGGCGTCTGTCTGCAGGGTGTCTGTCTGCAGGGCGTCTGTCTGCCAGGCGTCTGTCTGCAGGGTGTCTGTCTGCAGGGCGTCTGTCTGCAGGGCGTCAGTCTGCAGGGCGTCTGTCTGCAGGGCGTCAGTCTGCCGGGCGTCAGTCTGCAGGGCGTCTGTCTGCCGGCCGTCAGTCTGCAGGGCGTCTGTCTGCAGGGCGTCAGTCTGCAGGGCGTCAGTCTGCCGGGCGTCTGTCTGCAGGGCGTCTGTCTGCAGGGCGTCTGTCCTCTGAACATGTTCTTCATATGGAGGAGCGCTGGGACACCTGACAGAAGGATGAAGATCAGTGCAAACTGCTGAGAGCTCAGGTTTCAATGTTTTCGTTGTTTGTAATCAATAATCAGTTTTATTTCATCTTTTGCAAACTAATTAATTAAAAAACGTCTGATCGTACCTGGAACACCTGCAGGGAGTCAGCTGACAGTAGCTGTTCAAACACAGCAGCTCTGAATCTCCCTCCTCCCCCTCCCCCTCCCCTCTCTCCTCCCCCTCTCCCCCCTCCCCCTCCCCTCTCTCCTCCCCCTCTCCCCCCTCCCCCTCCTCTCTGGAGCAGGCCGGGGGGAGGCGGCTGGTTTTGCTTCTCTGCAGAGCTGCTTCCACCCAGAGGCGGGACAGAGCGGAGGGAGGCAGCGGGGGAGACCTCCGGCTTCTCCCCCCCAACAGAGGGGAGGAGGGCAGAGAGCAGGGGAGACGCCTCCGCCTCCCTCCCCCACCTGGAGAGGACGGGAGGGACGAGCTGTCTCCCATTTTAACACAAGGTCGGACAGGAAGTGGAGGAGAACACGCTTCTGTGTCGGAGGCTCCGCCCCTGGCAGGTCTGACGCTGATGATGTCACAGGCGGCAGGATGAAGGTGTACTTCCTGTGGGGGCGGAGTCTGCAGCTCCCTGACAACAAACAAACAAACAAACAAACAAACAAACAGACTTGTGTATTTCAGGTGTTTGGCTCCATTGTGTTTGATTATCAGCAATAACTATTGATTATCAATTATTAATTATTAAAATCAAAACAATTATTAATAATAATTAAAAATAACAGAGAACCACCGAGATTCATTCAGTGTCCAAATTTACTAAGTTATCAATGAGGAACTCTGATCAATAGTTAAAGTGATCAGGCAGCATATTGATCAGAAGGCAAAGCGGCTCCAATGAGCTGAACCAGACCTGCTCAGATCCTGCAGACCTGCTCAGATCCTGCAGACCTGCTCAGATCCTCCAGACCTGCTCAGATCCTGCAGACCTGCTCAGATCCTCCAGACCTGCAGACCTGCTCAGATCCTGCAGACCTGCAGACCTGCTCAGATCCTGCAGACCTGCAGACCTGCTCAGATCCTCCAGACCTGCTCAGATCCTCCAGACCTGCAGACCTGCTCAGATCCTCCAGACCTGCTCAGATCCTGCAGACCTGCTCAGATCCTGCAGACCTGCTCAGATCCTGCAGACCTGCAGACCTGCTCAGATCCTCCAGACCTGCTCAGATCCTCCAGACCTGCTCAGATCCTTCAGACCTGCTCAGATCCTGCAGACCTGCAGACCTGCTCAGATCCTGCAGACCTGCTCAGATCCTGCAGACCTGCTCAGATCCTGCAGACCTGCAGACCTGCTCAGATCCTCCAGACCTGCTCAGATCCTTCAGACCTGCTCAGATCCTGCAGACCTGCAGACCTGCTCAGATCCTCCAGACCTGCTCAGATCCTGCAGACCTGCTCAGATCCTCCAGACCTGCTCAGATCCTTCAGACCTGCTCAGATCCTGCAGACCTGCTCAGATCCTCCAGACCTGCTCAGATCCTCCAGACCTGCTCAGATCCTCCAGACCTGCTCAGATCCTGCAGACCTGCAGACCTGCTCAGATCCTGCAGACCTGCTCAGATCCTCCAGACCTGCAGACCTGCTCAGATCCTGCAGACCTGCTCAGATCCTGCAGACCTGCTCAGATCCTCCAGACCTGCAGACCTGCTCAGATCCTCCAGACCTGCTCAGATCCTGCAGACCTGCAGACCTGCTCAGATCCTGCAGACCTGCTCAGATCCTCCAGACCTGCAGACCTGCTCAGATCCTGCAGACCTGCTCAGATCCTGCAGACCTGCTCAGATCCTCCAGACCTGCAGACCTGCTCAGATCCTGCAGACCTGCTCAGATCCTCCAGACCTGCAGACCTGCTCAGATCCTCCAGACCTGCTCAGATCCTGCAGACCTGCTCAGATCCTGCAGACCTGCAGACCTGCTCAGATCCTGCAGACCTGCTCAGATCCTTTATGACGTTTATGACATCATCACCTGAAGAAACACAGCGGAGCGTCCAGCCTCTGGGGGGCGGGGCTCATTGTCTCCAGGGTAACGCTGACATCATCACACACCTGACAAGTCTTCGCTGAGGTCAAAGGTCGAATAACATTTTCTACATCCTGATTGAGAGACCACAGAGATATAGTGATCAATAACATTTACTAATAACTAATAACAACCAGCGATAACTATTAATAACTAATAATTAATAACTATTAATAACTAATAACAGTCCACAGAGACACACTGATAAATATTATTAACTCATGAACTGATATTAACTAATAATATAATCAATAACTAATAACAGTCCACAGAGACACACTGATAAATATTATTAACTCATGAACTGATATTAACTAATAATATAATCAATAACTAATAAGAGTCCACAGAGACTACAGCACCACTGTTCACACTGCCAGACCATAATAACCAGTATTAACAGTAATAACCAGTAATAACCAGTAATAACAGTAATAACCAGTAATAACAGTAATAACCAGTAATAACCAGTAATAACAGTAATAACCAGTAATAATAACCAGTAATAACAGTAATAACCAGTAATAACCAGTAATAACCAGTAATAACCAGTAATAACAGTAATAACCAGTAATAACCAGTAATAACAGTAATAACCAGTAATAACCAGTAATAACAGTAATAACTAGTAATAACAGTAATAACCAGTAATAACAGTAATAACCAGTAATAACCAGTAATAATAACCAGTAATAACAGTAATAACCAGTAATAACCAGTAATAATAACCAGTAATAACAGTAATAACAGTAATAACCAGTAATAACAGTAATAACCAGTAATAACAGTAATAACCAGTAATAACCAGTAATAATAACCAGTAATAACAGTAATAACCAGTAATAACCAGTAATAATAACCAGTAATAACAGTAATAACCAGTAATAACCAGTAATAATAACCAGTAATAAACAGTAATAATAACCAGTAATAATAGTAATAACCAGTAATAATAACCAGTAATAACCAGTAATAACCAGTAATAACAGTAATAACCAGTAATAATAACCAGTAATAACCAGTAATAACCAGTAATAACCAGTAATAACAGTAATAACAGTAATAATAACCAGTAATAACCAGTAATAACCAGTAATAATAACCAGTAATAACCAGTAATAACAGTAATAATAACCAGTAATAACAGTAATAACCAGTAATAACCAGTAATAATAACCAGTAATAATAACCAGTAATAACCAGTAATAATGACCAGTAATAATAACCAGTAATAACAGTAATAAACAGTAATAATAACCAGTAATAATAGTAATAACCAGTAATAATAACCAGTAATAACAGTAATAACCAGTAATAACAGTAATAACCAGTAATAATAACCAGTAATAACAGTAATAACCAGTAATAATAACCAGTAATAACCAGTAATAACCAGTATTATTAATAGTATGTACATGGTATATATGGTGAACACATAAAGGGGAATGTGTGTGTGCCAACATGGCGTTATGACCTGTGGTCATTATTATTATTACTTTGTTTTGCTCCTGCGGCTCATTTGTTTACATTGTGTGCTGTGAATGGCTGATTGCATGCAGGTGGTGCCCTCTGATTGGCCTGGTTGCCAGGACAGCTGATGGCTGATTGGCTGAACCAACGATTTAAAAACCAGCTGATGCCTGCTCCCGCACTCTCTCCCACTGTCAGCCTTTAGTGTGTCTGTATGTGAGCAACCAATCATGGAATCGCTAATCAGTTATATGATTTTATAGATAACAATAACTTATTTGAGGCTTTTCAGTCTGGATTTAGAGGCATCATAGCACAGAGACAGCGCTGGTTAAAGTCACAAACGACCTCCTGACTGCATCAGACAAAGGACTTGTCTCTGTACTTGTCTTGTTAGATCTTAGTGCTGCATTTGACACTGTTGACCATCAGATCCTGTTACAGAGACTGGAACATTTCACTGGCATTAAAGGTTCTGCATTATGCTGGTTTAAATCCTATTTATCAGATCGATTTCAGTTTGTTCATGTTAATGATGAATCCTCCATAAAAGCAAACGTTAGACACGTAAAATCATTAAAATCAGACTCGTCTCTAAAACTTGTTTCTGTCATTTCACATCATTTTATAAACAAACAATAAATTATTGAGTTTTTATCTTGAGCCTGTTTGGCTGCTGTTGACATTACTTTAATAAATTATTTATTAACAGATTATTATTATTTGGTGTCTTTTTAAATGAACTCAGCCAGAATCTGTCAGACAAACACGTGATGACAGCAGGTGTCCTCTCAGGTGTTTCAGACTCAGTTACAGCCTGCAGACACGACTGAGGGACAAAACACTATCAGGTTCACCTAGAAACACCTGCTCACTGTCACTGGCCTCATACAGGTAAACTCACACCTGAACTCTCTGACACATGCAGGTAAACTCACACCTGAACTCTCTAACACATGCAGGTAAACTCACACCTGAACTCTCTAACACATGCAGGTAAACTCACACCTGAACTCTCTAACACATGCAGGTAAACTCACACCTGAACTCTCTGACACATGCAGGTAAACTCACACCTGAGCTCTCTGACACATGCAGGTAAACTCACACCTGAGCTCTCTGACAGGATTTTACAACTTATTTTTGTGTTTCCATGTGTGTTCGAGCTGCTTCAGAGAAGAATTTTGTTTATTGTGTGACAGAAAATAAAGTTTCTTGTATCTTGAATCTTGAACCACCTCTGATCTCCAGAACTCACCTGGCTCAGGTAGACTCACCTGGTTCAGGTAGACTCACCTGGTTCAGGTAGACTCACCTGGTTCAGGTAGACTCACCTGGTTTAGGTAGACTAATTTTAAACATTAGTTTCAAATGTTTCTTTTGTTATAATTCAGTTAAATGAACTCAAAGATGAATTAAAACATTATAATATTCATATAAACACGAGTTTGTAGGCTGCGATTCTATATTTCTATTTATTGTTTGTTTCTATATTTTTATTTATTGTTTGTTTCTATATTTTTATTTATTGTTTGTTTCTATATTTCTATTTATTGTTTGTTTCTATATTTTTATTTATTGTTTGTTTCTATATTTCTATTTATTGTTTGTTTCTATATTTTTATTTATTGTTTGTTTCTATATTACACATATCGAAATTTTAACAATCAGCTGATCAACAGATTTCATATTTTTACTTTTATTAAAAATAAGAATCTGGATTGTTTTTACCTTTTTGGGTTTGTGGAGCCACGTCCTGATTTTCTCCATCGCTCCTCTGCGTGTGTGTGTGTGTGTGTGTGTGTGTGTGTGTTCTGACTGCTTACCTGTTCAGGTGGACTGCAGGTGGGCGGGGCTTCAGTCCTCTTCTGTTCTCTTTGTGTTTGTAATGAAATCTAAAACCTGATCCCAGAGAGTCCAGAGGGGTTTTACTACGAAGCGATGTCACGAAGGTGGCTCTCTTTTAACATGGCTCAATCACCATGGTAACTGATGGCTGGATCACCGTGGTAACTGATGGCTGGATCACCGCGGTAACTGATGGCTGGATCACCATGGTAACTGATGGCTAGATCACCGTGGTAACTGATGGCTGGATTACCGCGGTAACTGATGGCTAGATCACCATGGTAACTGATGGCTAGATCACCGTGGTAACTGATGGCTGGATCACCGCGGTAACTGATGGCTGGATCACCGCAGTAACTGATGGCTGGATCACCGCGGTAACTGATGCGGCAAACTTAACCTGGTCCGGAGCAGTTTATGTTCCCAGTTTCAGCTTAAAACATCAATAAAAACAATAAAAAGCTGAACTATTAACTAACTACTGGATTTACTGCCGAGTGTGTTTCACACTGCTGCTGTTAGAACATTGATTGGAAAACTGATCAATTATCAGACTGATTATTGATTTGATGTTACATTGTAAATTTGAAATGGTGCAAGAGGTTTGGGTTACTGCAGGATTTAGTTACAACATATCAAACTGTATTTCAGATAATACTTTGAACAAAAATAAAATTGATTTGTCTATTGGTATTTATTACAGATAAATATTATATATATACACACACACACATATAAATACACACATACATATATATATATAAAGTGATTGATCTTCATTCTGGGAGTCAGATCTGAATGAACCTCTTGAGTTTAATGTGTAAAGTTTTAGAGTTGTGGATGTGGAGGCGCAGAGAGCAGCGACTGGTGAAATAAATATCAACTAATTACATAATTAATGAATTAATGTTTTAATTAACAAATTCATACGATCAGCAGTTCTCTGCCAGCGTTCATCTCTCAGCGTATTTGCTGCTTTTTGCTGTGATGATGTTTATATTCTTCATATCTCTATAACGACCTGTTCCTCCTGACTGCAGCAGGCGGCTCCTGATTGGTCCGTTTTAAGCAGAAAAAGAGTCACATGACGCCAAACGCTCCTTTTTATGGCGCACAGAGACTGAAGCAGAAAGAGTTAACAAAGAAAGTTCAAATCCACCGTCGTGATCCCACTGATCTCTGATCATTGATCACTGATCTCTGATCAGAGATCACTGATCATTGATCTCTGATCACTGATCATTGATCTCTGATCATTGATCTCTGATCTCTGATCACTGATCACTGATCACTGATCTCTGATCTCTGATCACTGATCAATGATCAGTGATCATTGATCACTGATCTCCAGTTTCGGGTTTGTCGAGCAGCAAACACAAAGAAAGCCTGAATATGTTGAACCGGCTTCGTAGTAAAACCCCTCAGGTCCACATGTCCCTGTCTGAAGGTATGGTCAATAAGTAATTACAACTGTCTCCTAATCAATAACTAATAATAACAGAGAGCTCAGCAGAAACATGAGATCATAATGTAATCAATCAGTTTCATTGATCAGAGATGATCAGCTGATAAAACTCAAAGCTGCCAGAGTGAAAGAAATATTAATAATGTTTGCAGAATAAATAAATAAAAGCTCCAAAATACAGATTTACATTTACAGAAGGCAGCTGATATGTTAATTATTTAATTGGATGATTAGTTTAATTAGACAATTAGGTAATTTGTTTATTAATTAATTACCAACATTAAAATGATGATGATGAGGATGAAACATCACCTGAAGCCACCTCAGAGAGAACAGAGTGCAGGACCACCGAGTCCTGTTGGGTCTGTTTATGAGGAAGTCCAGAGCCGAGTTTTCCAATCAATCAATCAATCAATCAATCAATCAATCAACATATGTGTATATCTGTCTATGGTGGTTTTTAGTTAAATTAAATGAGGTTTGAAGTCTTTGTGTTATTTTAACATTAACGAGGTGAAGAAAACATAATTTCCATCTGAGAAACAACTAAAGTACAAATATTTATAATCACAGAGAAACTATGGAAACAGACAGACAGATATCAGGGAACACTGCCGATAAATATCAGGATATCAGGGAACACTGCCGATAAATATCAGGATACCAGGGAACACTGCTGATAAATATCAGGATATCAGGGAACACTGCTGATAAATATCAGGATATCAGGGAACACTGCCGATAAATATCAGGATACCAGGGAACACTGCTGATAAATATCAGGATATCAGGGAACACTGCCGATAAATATCAGGATATCAGGGAGCAGCTCACTGGATATTTTTAAACTTTTACACAAACATTTAAATAGATTGCTGCACCTTTGAATGTTATATGATGTGATATGATTATTATGCATTATATGTATTTTAGTTTAATTTCATCAAGTGGGTTTTACTTTTTAATTTTATTTTCCATCTTGTGTCACGTCAGTGTTTTTTGTTTTTTTCTACATGCTTTTATTTTTATGTCCTGTATGTCGTGTATTAAAACACTTTGAGCTGCATTTATTTGATGCATTAATGCAGAGAGACTGGACGGAAAAGAGTTTAGTGTTCAGTTAAATTGTTTTTTAATTAAATATTTTATGTAGTTGCGTTTGTTTAGAGGATTGTAACTGTAGTTGATCCTCCGACACAGCAGGCGGCGGAAAGGAGCCTTAAAGCTGCTGCTGCTATAAAACAGGAAGAAGAAGCAGAAGTAGAAGAAAGCGCCTTCCAGTCCTGCAGATAGATGCTTAAATACATTTAGATTTATAAATAAATACGTAGATATAACAACAGGAAGCAGCGGATAGCAGCAGCTGACACTAACGTCAGCGGCTCGGTGGGAATCAACCAATCAGCTGTTTATTTATCTGAAATTACACGAGCTAACAGCTAACAGCTAACGAGAGGAAACACTGACGGTGAGTGAATGTAGCTAACTGCTAACAGCTAACTGCTAACAGTTGTTGAGTCAAACTTTGTTTCCCTTTAATCCATTAACCCTGACTTGTTAACTCTGACCTGTTAACACTGACTTGTTAACTCTGACCTGTTAACTCTGACCTGTTAACTCTGACTTGTTAACTCTGACCTGTTAACTCTGACTTGTTAGGTCTGACTTGTTAGGTCTGACCTGTTAACTCTGACTTGTTAACTCTGACCTGTTAACTCTGACTTGTTAACTTCGACCTATTGACTTGTAAACACTGACCTGTTAACTCTGACCTATTAACACTGACCTGTTAACTCTGACTTGTTAACTTCGACCTATTGACTTGTAAACACTGACCTGTTAACACTGACCTGTTAACTCTGACCTGTTAACTCTGACTTGTTAGGTCTGACTTGTTAGGTCTGACCTGTTAACTCTGACTTGTTAACTCTGACCCGTTAACTCTGACTTGTTAACTCTGACTTGTTAACACTGACTTGTTAACTCTGACTTGTTAACTCTGACCTGTTAACACTGACTTGTTAACTCTGACCCGTTAACTCTGACCCGTTAACTCTGACTTGTTAACTCTGACTTGTTAACACTGACTTGTTAACTCTGACTTGTTAACTCTGACCTGTTAACACTGACCTGTTAACTCTGACCTGTTAAGTCTGACCTGTTAACTCTGACTTGTTAACTTCGACCTATTGACTTGTTAACCCTGACCCGTTAACTCTGACCTGTTAACTCTGACTTGTTAACTCTGACCTGTTAACTCTGACCTGTTAACACTGACCTGTTAACTCTGACCTGTTAACTCTGACTTGTTAACTCTGACCTGTTAACTCTGACCTGTTAACTCTGACTTGTTAACTTCGACCTATTGACTTGTAAACCCTGACCCGTTAACTCTGACCTGTTAACTCTGACCTGTTAACTCTGACTTGTTAACTCTGACCTGTTAACTCTGACCTGTTAACTCTGACCTGTTAACTCTTACTCGTTAGCTTTAGCTCATTAGCTTTGGCTCGTTAGCGCTGACTCGTTAGCTGTGGTGTTAGCATGATGCTAACATGTGTCCTTGTGTCTCCGCAGCGTCCCGGCTGGCGTCTCTGATATGAGCGGCTCTGTAAGTTTCTTTTTCTCTGACATGAAACTTTAATAAAACATTTAATTTTTGCTTCACTCGTCATTTTCAGTGAAACTTGTTAGTTTATCATTAATAACAAAGAACATAACTATCGATGCATCATATTATCGGCTCAGTATCGGTATCAGGTACCCACGGTGTGGATCTTGGTATTGGGGACCCATGATGTGGATCTTGGTATTGGGGGACCCATGATGTGGATCTTGGTATTGGGGGACCCATGATGTGAATCTTGGTATTGGGGGACCCATGATGTGGATCTTGGTATTGGGGGACCCATGATGTGGATCTTGGTATTGGGGGACCCATGATGTGAATCTTGGTACTGGGGACCCATGATGTGAATCTTGGTACTGGGGACCCATGATGTGAATCTTGGTATTGGGGGACCCATGATGTGAATCTTGGTATTGGGGGATCCATGATGTGGATCTTGGTACGGGGGGACCCATGATGTGAATCTTGGTATTGGGGGATCCATGATGTGGATCTTGGTATTGGGGGATCCATGATGTGGATCTTGGTACTGGGGAATTCATGATGTGGATCTTGGTATTGGGGGATCCATGATGTGGATCTTGGTACTGGGGACCCATGATGTGAATCTTGGTATTGGGGGACCCATGATGTGGATCTTGGTATTGGGGGACCCATGATGTGGATCTTGGTATTGGGGGACCCATGATGTGGATCTTGGTATTGGGGGACCCATGATGTGAATCTTGGTATTGGGGGACCCATGATGTGGATCTTGGTATTGGGGGACCCATGATGTGAATCTTGGTATTGGGGGACCCATGATGTGAATCTTGGTATTGGGGGACCCATGATGTGAATCTTGGTATTGGGGGACCCATGATGTGAATCTTGGTACTGGGGACCCATGATGTGGATCTTGGTACTGGGGGACCCATGATGTGGATCTTGGTATTGGGGGACCCATGATGTGGATCTTGGTATTGGGGGACCCATGATGTGGATCTTGGTATTGGGGGACCCATGATGTGAATCTTGGTATTGGGGGACCCATGATGTGAATCTTGGTACTGGGGACCCATGATGTGGATCTTGGTACTGGGGGACCCATGATGTGGATCTTGGTATTGGGGGACCCATGATGTGAATCTTGGTACTGGGGACCCATGATGTGGATCTTGGTACTGGGGGACCCATGATGTGGATCTTGGTATTGGGGGACCCATGATGTGAATCTTGGTACTGGGGACCCATGATGTGGATCTTGGTACTGGGGGACCCATGATGTGGATCTTGGTATTGGGGGACCCATGATGTGGATCTTGGTACTGGGGACCCATGATGTGGATCTTGGTACTGGGGGACCCATGATGTGGATCTTGGTATTGGGGGATCCATGATGTGGATCTTGGTACATTCAATTCAATTCAATTCAGTTTTATTTATAAAGCATCAAATCACAACACAAAGTCATCTCAGGGCACTTTTACATGGAGCAGGTCTAGACCACGCTCTTTAATTTACAGAAAGAGAAACCCAACAGTTCCCCCCATGAGCAGCACTTGGTGACAGCGGGAAGGAAAAACTCCCCTTTAACGGGAAGAAACCTAAAGCAGTTTGTTGCTTGTTAACACTGACCTGTTAACTCTGACCCATGATGTGGATCTTGGTACTGGGGACCCATGATGTGGATCTTGGTACTGGGGGACCCATGATGTGGATCTTGGTACTGCTGTGTATGTTTCCTCTTTGTTCTATTTTTCAGTGTCAAAGATTGAAAAGCAGGAAACAGAACTGGGAACTGATGTCTGTGATCCGCTTCATGGAGTCGACTCGCCGTGTTTTGGTGCGAGTCTCTTTGGATGTAACGAGGTCTTCATTCTCAGCAGCAGTCAGAGACGGTTGGATGTAATCAGGAAGCTGCATCACCTCCGTAGCTGCGTTGGTAACGGTCACAGTTACAGTGGAGATCAATACTGCTGACATGAGGAGCTCCAGCTGAAGGAAAACCCCGCCGCCAGAGTCCGTCAGTGACTGTGATGTCATGACTGTGATGTCATGACTGTGATGTCATATGTGTGATGTTTGTGTTCAGGCTCAGAGGAAGAGGAGGACCACAGGAAGTCCTCTGGTTTCTAGACCCAGCTCCAAGACCAGCAGAGCGGCTTATGCTAGCAGAGCCGCTAACACCCGGAGGACGGCTAGCGCTACCAGGGTGGCTAACAGGACAGCTAACCTCGGCAGAGCGCCCGATGTGGATCCTGCTGCCCCCACAGAGACCATCGATGTAATGGACAACACAGAGGACAGTGAGTACTGATCAGCACTCTGATTGATTATTGGTTATTAATATAAGTAAGTGCAGTAGCAGGGTTAGACACTGTTATATTGACTGATCAATAATCAATATCTGGTACCTGTGCAGGTGTGGAGGAGGTGGTGGATCTGACCTGTGAAGGATCAGAAGCTGCTGCTGTTGTTGACCTGACCAACAACGACTCAGTGCTGGTGACCAAACACACACTAATACACACTAATACACACTAATATACACACTAATATACACACTAATACACACACTAACACACACTAATACACACTAACACACACACTAATACACACACTAACACACACTAGTACACACTAATATACACACTAATATACACACTAATATACACACTAATACACACACTAACACACACTAACACACACTAACACACACACTAATACACACACTAACACACACTAATACACACTAATATACACACTAATATACACACTAATACACACACTAATACACACACTAATACACACTAACACACACACTAACACACATTAATACACACTAACACACACTAATACACACACTAATACACACACTAATACACACACTAACACACACTAATACACACTAATACACACACTAATATACACACTAATACACACACTAACACACACTAATACACACACTAATACACACACTAATACACACTAACACACACACTAACACACATTAATACACACTAATACACACACTAACACACACTAATACACACACTAATACACACGGTTAACTGATGGGTCGGTCCGCTGGGTCGTGAACAGTCCGCTGGGTCGTTAACGGTCCGCTGGGTCGTTAACGGTCCGACGGGTCGTTAACGGTCCGCTGGGTCGTTAACGGTCCGATGGGTCGTTAACGGTCCGCTGGGTCGTTAACGGTCCGCTGGGTCGTTAACGGTCCGACGGGTCGTTAACAGCCTGCTGGGTCGTTAACGGTCCGACGGGTCGTTAACGGTCCGACGGGTCGTTAACAGTCTGCTGGGTCGTTAACAGCCTGCTGGGTCGTTAACGGTCCGATGGGTCGTTAACGGTCCGCTGGGTCGTTAACGGTCCGCTGGGTCGTTAACGGTCCGATGGGTCGTTAACGGTCCGACGGGTCGTTAACGGTCCGACGGGTCGTTAACGGTCCGCTGGGTCGTTAACGGTCCGACGGGTCGTTAACGGTCCGACGGGTCGTTAACGGTCCGACGGGTCGTTAACGGTCCGACGGGTCGTTAACGGTCCGCTGGGTCGTTAACGGTCCGACGGGTCGTTAACTGGTTAATCTGCTTACTGTGGGAAAAACTAACTTTTGTTGTTCTTGTGTTTCTGTCGTCGTCTCTGATGTGGTGATGATGATGATCAGCTGGTGGATGAAGGTAAAACACTTTCTATCAATATTTCTGACCAGTTAGTCATCAGCAGTCTGTTAATCACCCCCCGTCTTCAATCAGGTCCTCAGAACAGGAGAGCCGCCACAGGCGAGAGTTACGTCGTCAGCAGTGATGAAGATGAAGCAGCGCCCCCTACTGTTAACACTGCCATGTTGTCTTCTATACAGGCCAACAGTGCCTCCAGGTAATAGACTGATCCCTGACATGATATTAACCTCAGCCAGGTCATAGACTGATCCCTGACATTACATTAAACCTCAGCCAGGTCATAGACTGATCCCTGACATTACATTAAACCTCAGCCAGGTCATAGACTGATCCCTGACATTACATTAAACCTCAGCCAGGTCATAGACTGATCCCTGACATTACATTAAACCTCAGCCAGGTCATAGACTGATCCCTAGAGTCTCTGTGTCTGCAGGTGGACTCCGGGGACGATCAGCTGTCCCGTCTGTATGGACTCGTACTCTGAGGTGAGACTCTCGCACACCTGTAAAAGTCTTGACAGCAGGTAGATTCCTGTGTTCTGATTGGCTGCTTGTCTTCTCTTCAGATAGTCGAGAGCGGCCGATTGGTGGTTTCCACTAAATGTGGTCACGTGTTCTGCAGCCAGTGTCTGAGAGACGCTCTGACATCATCACACACCTGTCCTACCTGCAGAAAGAGACTGACCTCCCGCCAGTACCACCCCCTCTACATCTGACATCACTCTGACATCATCACACACCTGTCCTACCTGCAGTACCGCCCCCTCTACATCTGACATCACTCTGACATCATCACACACCTGTCCTACCTGCAGTACCGTCCCCTCTACATCTGACATCACTCTGACATCATCACACACCTGAGCTGCTGTTATTTATTTTTTTATTGGTGCTGTTGTTCAAACGGACCTGAGGACAGTTTACAGTCGCTGGTCGGACAAGATGAAGGTAACGAGGACGACTAACGAGACAGAGACACATGGGGAGAATATTAACGATGAAGATGGAGGAGGAACGCCGTGCGAGCGTACCTGAGGAGGCGGGGTTTGGGTCCACTGCTGAACTTCCCAAACAGGAAGTTTTTTGCTGCTGTAATTAAAGTGACATCATCAGATCAGAATGTTGAACGTTTAGTTTGTTTGCCAACGAACGGAGTTTCATTGATTGATTATATATTTGATATGTTTATTAGTGTTCCTCTGATCTGTTTACATGTAAATGTGTTAAAATAAAAATAAATTCTATTGAGTTCTGTGCAGGTTTTTCATTAACAGGAAACCGTAAAACCGAAGTTACGCTGGTGAACAAACACTCAACAGGGTTCTAGATTTGATTTATTGAACTAATCGTGGTCTGATTAGTTCGATCAGCTCAGATATTTAATCAAAGTGTTTTGATCTGAGACTAAATGTTGTATTTTTAGTATTTAATGTTTATTTTTTAGTGTTTACAGTCTGAGTCGGGAGTAGGACTCGTCTCTGCCTGAGTATAAAACTGCACAGATTGAAAAACAAACAACCTACAAACACTTTGAAGCTGCTGCTGGTTCCAACCTGGAGGTTTGCAGGTGCATTGTGGGAAATGTAGTGTTCAGGCCACTTCTGCTGCTCAGTCTGAATCACACCGGCCTGTTTGTGTCTTTCGTCTTGTGATGGTGACTCACCTTCACAAGACTGATGAGTCACTGTCACCTGACCCGAACTCTGCTGCTGATTGGCTGCAGGGACGTCACACTGACTGATGTAACATCTGACAAACTTCTGGCAACGCTGACCGAAACAGTAAATATAATATTTGATCTTGATTTGAAACAAACAGCTGGAGAGCAACAACAAAAACAACAGAACTTAGATTAAAGATAAAACTACATGTTCATGTGATGAGATCATGTTTAATACACAATAAAACATACTGAGACACAAAATACCACAAATAAGCAACAACATGAGGAGAATATAAGAAATAATTAAATATATTAAACATTTGTTGTGTTTTTCACCTTCAGAAGAAAAATTAAACTAAATAATCTGTAAATATTTAAACTGACTTTCTTCTTATTGATGTTTATCTGGTAAATAAAATAATTCAACATTATTTATCCCTTCAGAGCTGAATTTGTCTCATAACGATGACAGTGATTATCGATCCGGTTGAACCTGATTAGTCAGGTGACTCAGCGGGAAAGTCCCCTCATTGGAAAGTGCAAAGTCATTCCTCGGCCTCTCATTGGTCCTTTGGGTGGAACTCCACGGACTGGCCAATGGGAGGACACGTAAATATTTACTTCTCGGGACAACGATGACGTTCATCGCGGAAGTAAACATAAAGGAGTCTGAAAGGATTTAACGCTGCGTCACAAAGTTTGGAGTCCGGAGTTTGGTTCACTAAGAGCGGCCAGCAGCAGTCTGAGTGTCCGGGGTTTGGTTCACTAAGAGCGGCCAGCAGCAGTCTGAGTGTCCGGGGTTTGGTTCACTAAGAGCGGCCAGCAGCAGTCTGAGTGTCCGGGGTTTGGTTCACTAAGAGCGGCCAGCAGCAGTCTGAGTGTCCGGGGTCTGGTTCACTAAGAGCGGCCAGCAGCAGTCTGAGTGTCCGGGGTCTGGTTGAGGTCAGAGACCGGGTGTCTGTTCAGCATGTCGGTGACGGTGAAGGCCTACCTGCTGGGGAAGGACGAGGCGGTGAAAGAGATCCGCAGGTTCGCGGTGGATCAAGATGTTTCCTGCAGCTTCGAGTATCTGAGCAAGAAAACCGGATCGGTCTTCAGCAACCTGAAGAACTTCAACATGTTTTACAGAGGTTAGTTAATAAAGTTAACATGTTTACAGGTTAGTTAACAAAGTTAACATGTTTACAGGTTAGTTAATAAAGTTAACATGTTTACAGAAGGTTAGTTAATAAAGTTAACATGTTTACAGAAGGTTAGTTAATAAAGTTAACATGTTTACAGGTTAGTTAATAAAGTTAACATGTTTACAGGTTAGTTAACAAAGTTAACATGTTTACAGATTAGTTAATAAAGTTAACATGTTTACAGGTTAGTTAATAAAGTTAACATGTTTACAGAGGGTTAGTTAATAATGTTAACATGTTTACAGGTTAGTTAATAAAGTTAACATGTTTACAGAAGGTTAGTTAATAATGTTAACATGTTTACAGGTTAGTTAATAAAGTTAACATGTTTACAGAAGGTTAGTTAATAAAGTTAACATGTTTACAGAGGGTTAGTTCATAAAGTTAACATGTTTACAGGTTAGTTAATGAAGTTAACATGTTTACAGAGGGTTAGTTAATAATGTTAACATGTTTACAGGTTAGTTAATAAAGTTAACATGTTTACAGAAGGTTAGTTCATAAAGTTAACATGTTTACAGGTTAGTTAATGAAGTTAACATGTTTACAGAGGGTTAGTTAATAAAGTTAACATGTTTACAGAAGGTTAGTTAATAAAGTTAACATGTTTACAGGTTAGTTAATAAAGTTAACATGTTTACAGGTTAGTTAACAAAGTTAACATGTTTACAGGTTAGTTAATAAAGTTAACATGTTTACAGGTTAGTTAATAAAGTTAACATGTTTACAGGTTAGTTAATAAAGTTAACATGTTTACAGAATGTTAGTTAATAAAGTTAACATGTTTACAGGTTAGTTAATAAAGTTAACATGTTTACAGGTTAGTTAATAAAGTTAACATGTTTACAGAAGGTTAGTTAATAAAGTTAACATGTTTACAGGTTAGTTAACAAAGTTAACATGTTTACAGGTTAGTTAATAAAGTTAACATGTTTACAGAAGGTTAGTTAATAAAGTTAACATGTTTACAGAAGGTTAGTTAATAAAGTTAACATGTTTACAGAAGGTTAGTTAACAAAGTTAACATGTTTACAGATTAGTTAACAAAGTTAACATGTTTACAGAAGGTTAGTTAACAAAGTTAACATGTTTACAGAAGGTTAGTTAATAAAGTTAACATGTTTACAGGTTAGTTAACACAGTTAACATGTTTACAGAAGGTTAGTTAAT
This sequence comes from Euthynnus affinis, assembly GCA_029490765.1. Classification (NCBI taxonomy): domain Eukaryota; kingdom Metazoa; phylum Chordata; class Actinopteri; order Scombriformes; family Scombridae; genus Euthynnus; species Euthynnus affinis. The sequence goes on along the minus strand of CM055846.1, from coordinate 90,153 downwards.
AAAGTTAACATGTTTACAGATTAGTTAACAAAGTTAACATGTTTACAGAAGGTTAGTTAACAAAGTTAACATGTTTACAGAGGGTTAGTTAACAAAGTTAACATGTTTACAGATTAGTTAACAAAGTTAACATGTTTACAGAAGGTTAGTTAACAAAGTTAACATGTTTACAGAAGGTTAGTTAATAAAGTTAACATGTTTACAGATTAGTTAACAAAGTTAACATGTTTACAGGTTAGTTAACAAAGTTAACATGTTTACAGGTTAGTTAACAAAGTTAACATGTTTACAGAAGGTTAGTTAACAAAGTTAACATGTTTACAGATTAGTTAACAAAGTTAACATGTTTACAGAAGGTTAGTTAATAAAGTTAACATGTTTACAGAAGGTTAGTTAACAAAGTTAACATGTAGATCATAAAGTTGTTTACGTTGCTTCATTTAGTTAATATTTAAGTTTAAGTTGTTTTTCAGGTGGAGAAACTCTGACTGGGTTTATTATCATAATAATATTGATATTAATAATAGTTATATTAACAATATTGATCATATTAATTGTGTCACTTTCACTGTTTAATCAGCTTTAGTTTAAAGATTATTGATCGTCTGGAGGAATTAAACTGATGATCAATAATTACCATGACGACGTTGATGATGATGATGTGTTTCAGATGAAGACGGAGACCTGGTGGCGTTCTCCTCTGATGACGAGCTGATGATGGGTCTCGCCTGCATGAAGGACGAAACCTTCCGTCTCTTCATCAAAGGTTCGATGTTTTTCTGACGCAGCGTCCAAATGAGTCAAATCTAGTAGATATCTTTCAACGTTTCAGTCTTTTTAGTGGCAAAGTCCCTCTTTTTGTTTCTATACTTCCACCTGCAGCTCAACAGGGAAACACAAAGAGGAGAATTTGATGCTAAAAAGACTGTAAATGTGTCAGATATCCACTTGATATGACTAACTCAGACTGCTGAAGCTGAACAGAAGCTTCACACACACTTTAAATGTCTATCTGGACACACTGTGGATGAAGGAGATCTTTTAATATCCAGTATGAACAGGAGGAATGAACCTCTCTCACTGTTGCTATGGTAACCAGACTGCTGGTTTAACTGGTTTTATTGATCTCTTACAGAGAAGAAGGAGCACCGTCGGGACTTCCCTCTTCACGCCTTCCCTCCTTTCACCTTCATCCCTCCTCCTCCTCCTGGAGCTCCTCATGCCCCGCCTCCTCATGTGGCCCCGCCCCCCACCGTCCACCCGAACGTCACCTGTGACGGCTGCGACGGCGCCGTGGTGGGAACTCGCTTCAAGTGTTCGGTGTGTCCCAACTACGACCTGTGCTCCGCCTGCCAGGCGCGAGGGACGCACACTGAGCACGCTCTGTTGCCCATCTGGCACCCACTGCAGGTGAGCGGCATCATGGGAAATGAAGTGCTGCCTGACAGACTAAACTGAGGGCACACTGTGTGTTTGAGCCCTGCGTTGTGACTGACAGGCTGTTGTGTTTCAGCAGTGGTTTCCTCGCGGGAAATGGATGAAGAGGATGAGACACTGCGTCTGGAACCAGAACCAGAACCAGAACCAGGCTCAGGACCAGAACCAGAACCAGGCTCAGGACCAGGACCAGGACCAGGAGCGTCCTGGAGCGTCCAGCAGCGCCCCCTCTGGTCAGTGTCGGCTGTTTTAAAGCTGCTTATCAGGTTATTGATAACCGGTCGCTGTTATTGACCTCTGACCTCCCCGCAGCCTCTCAGGACAACGTGGACTTCCTGAAGAACATCGGCGAGGGCGTGGCGGCCATGTTGAGCCCGCTGGGTGAGTGACATCACCGACATCAGTGAACGTTTCTCATTGGCTGTTTGCAAAGACAGGAAGTGATGTCATGTTTGTGTTCAGGTATCGATGTGGACATCGACGTGGAGCACGAGGGTCAGAGGACCAAGGTGACTCCGCCCCCTCAGAGCAGGGCGGCGGAGGGTGACGTAGCGATGGACGGGGCCAGCGAGGGTGGGGCCAGCGAGGGCGGGGCCAGCGAGGGCGGGACCAGCGAGGGGTCAAAGGTCAGTTCATGAAGTTCATATTTACAGTGAAAAGTGAACAATGAAACAACAAGCCCCGCCCCCTTCTCCTGACATCACACCTGCAAGAGTCACCTGACAGGAAGTCACAAAAACACAAACAAAGAAATTATCTTTATTTATTTAGACAGAAAAAAGAAACAATTAAAAGAAAACATGAAAGTTTCCAACAAATAATAAAATGTAATAAAGATAATAAAACATGTTTCTTTCGTGAACCTGCAGCTCAGCAGAGACTCTGATGACGAGTGGACTCATCTGAGCTCCAGAGAGGTCGACCCATCTACAGGAGAGCTGCAGTCCCTGCAGGACCGGGACCTGAACCAGGACCAGGATCCTCCGGTCCAGCAGGGTCCGGTCCAGCAGGGTCCGTCTGGGCTCAGGGAGGCGGCTCTGTATCCTCACCTGCCTCAAGGTAAGTCCTGGTTCTTCCTCACTGATTCTGCTGGTGTTCCACCATCTGACCTCTGACCTCTGCTGTGACCTCTGACCCCCAGAGGCCGACCCCCGGCTGGTGGAGTCCTTGTCCCTCATGCTGTCGATGGGCTTCACCGACGAAGGCGGCTGGCTGACTCGCCTCCTTCAGGCCAAAGACTTCGACATCGGCGCCGCGCTGGACGCCATCCAGTACGCCAAACAGCCCCGCCCACCGCAGCCGTGATGTCAGCGCCGATGACGTCATCACACAGAGGGCGGCGCTTCTGTCTCTAATCATTTATACTGAACCAATTATTGTACTGCAGCTTATCAATACTTTAACTCACAGATCAATAACTGCTCATTGATTACTGATCACTGTTCTGTTAACCTGATCAATAAAACATGAAGTGAAGCTGCGTCAGTTTCTAATCAATAAATTCAACATTCAGGCTGAAAGAATCGTTTTATTTACAGAATTCAGTTTCAGAATTTATAAAACATCAAACAAAAAATCAGAACCCCGAACTGACCGGAGAGAGAAGAGAGAAGAGAGAGAGAAGAGGGGGGAGGGAGAGAACAACAACAACAACAACAACAACAAGCAACATCAGCAACAGCTGGTGAAGGGCAGAAGAAGGACGTCAGCACATCAGCATGGTTTATGGTTTATGGAGCTTCCTGTGGATCAGAAAGCACAAAGAACTCCGGGGAAGAAGTAAAGTTAGTAACATGCATTAATAGTAATAAAATACATAGAGATGGAGGAGAGGAGAGAGGAGCCCAGTGCATCATGGGAAGTCCCCCGGCAGTCTAGGCCTATAGCAGCATAACTAAGGGCAGTCTAGGCCTATAGCAGCATAACTAAGGGCAGTCTAGGCCTATAGCAGCATAACTAAGGGCAGTCTAGGCCTATAGCAGCATAAGATGGTGTCTGACCGTTAAGAGCTTTGTAGGTAAGAAGAAGGATTTTAAATTCTATTCTGGATTTTACTGGAAGCCAATGCAGTGAAGCTAAGATGGGGGAAATATGATCTCTTTTCTTAGTTTTAGTCAGAACAGGAGCAGCTGCATTCTGGACCAGCTGCAGAGTCTTTATAGACCTGTTAGGGCAGCCTGATAATAATGAGTTACAATAATCAGCCTAGAAGTAACAAATGTGTGGATTATTGTTTCTTCTTGTTGAGAAAGGATGTGTCTGATTTTAGAGATATTACGAAGGTGAAAAAAGGCAGTCCTTGAAATGTGTTTTATGTGGGAGTTAAAGGACATATCCTGATCGAAGATAACTCCCAGATTCCTTACGGTGGTGCTGGAGGCCAGGGTAATGCCATCTAGATTAGATAAATCATTAGATAATGTGTTTCTAAGGTGTTTAGGACCAAACACAATAACTTCAGTTTTATCTGAGTTTAGCAGTAAATTGCAATATATTGATAAATATATTTGTGTATCATCTGCATAACAATGGAAATTTATGGAGTGTTTCTGAATAATATTCCCTAAAGGAAGCAGATATAAAGTGAATAGTAAAGGTCCCAGAACAGAACCTTGAGGAACTCCGTGTCTAACTTTTGCTTTTATGGAGGATTCATCAAACAAACAAACAAACAAACGTTCAGACTGAAAGAATAATTTTATTTACACAAACAAACAAACAAACAATCAGATTTCTTCAGAGTTTGAATCGGACGTCAAAATTCGTCGAAGTTGAAGTCGTCTCCGCTCTCAAACATGGAGAAAACAGGAAGCTGGGGGCGGGGCTTGTCTGGGGGCGGGGCCTTGTTGGTGATATCATTAGACTCCGCCCCCTTCTTCACCTGGCAGTCAGCACTGAGGGAAACAGTCTGCAGAGAGACGAGGTCATCAGGTTACAGGTTCATTTAAGTTATTATTATTTACACTAAAATCAACGAGTTCGTAGAAACTAAAATGGCCGTCGGGATCGAACCTGCGGTCATCAGACCATGCTGGACGCCATCGCTGCGTCGCAGCCGATCAGCTGGTTTGATTACAGGATGAATGATTATAAACTATTCAGTATCTGATGATGTCACGCTGCCTCCTGATGTTTGTTTGTCTGGATGCTAACTCGCTATGCTAGCACAAACACTGGCAGCTGGTGACAGGAAATGATGTCATTAGACCTGTTACCTGTTCGGGTGTGGAGCTGTTCAGTTTCCTCTTCCTGTCAGAAACAGAGGTCAAAGGTCAGGGGAGTTTTCATTCTGACAGGTAGGTGGGCGTGGCCTTGGCCAACATAAATACTGAGGTCATACCTGCTGTTGCCATGGAGATGCTGCATGTCCATCAAAACATTCTCCTCTGGCTCCGCCTCCTCAGGAGTGTCCAGGTATTTGCTCCAGCGGCTCACCTGAGGGCGCATCACCGGGTCACAGGTCACCGGGTCACAGGTCACCGGGTCACAGGTCACCTGGTCGTCTCTCGCTTCGTCGGGTTTTTCCTCCGTCGGCTTCCTGTCAAACAAACAGAACCTGATCAGGTGAGAACACCTGTAGCCTGAGCAGGTGATCAAGGTGGAGACAGGCTGGTTACCATAGCGACCAGGTGCTCTGCTCCTGCTCCTCCATTATGGCTCCTCTCATGGCGTTCAGTTTCTGAACATGACGTCTGCAGTCAGCGCCGGAGCCCCGTCCGAACTCCTGTCAACCAATCACACAGTCAGTCAGAGACTCACCTGTGCAGGTGTTCGTTACCTCAGAACCAAACTGACCTTCAGCAGCGACTGCTTCTCTCCACACAGCTTACAGCTCCACCTGTTCACCTTCTTCACCTGTCAGACACAGCACAGGGCAAAACATTCACCTTACAGACACAGCTCAGGGAAGAAATATTAAACCTGTCAGACACAGCACAGGGCAGAAACAACAACTATCAGACACAGCAACAGCCTGTTAGTTAGCTGTTAGCCTGTTAGTTAGCTGTTAGCTGTTAGTTAGCTGTTAGCCGTTAGCCTGTTAGTTAGCTGTTAGCCTGTTAGTTAGCTGTTAGCCGTTAGCTTGCTGTGTTACCTGTTGCACCTGGAAGCTCTGGCAGCTGAAACAGCGGAGGACGTGAAACTGCTGACTCATACCGACGGCTCAGTTCTGTTCGTTTGTTTCCGGTTCTGTTTCTTCGGCGGATTCTTCGCGCGATCCGTTTGAACCACGGTGTTACGTTACGTCACCGGCTACGTCACTCAGGCGGCAGCGCGTGTAGTTAGAGCGCCGCCTGGTGGCGGGAAGAGCTGATAGAAAAAGATTGATCTGTAATCAATAATATTCTAATCATTCAGAATAGTAATTAAAGATTTTAATATTAACATTCTAACTAATAAATGTTCTGATATTTATTGATTCTCTGTAATTCAGTTAAAACGAACATTATTTATATTTATTTATGTAGATAAATATTTATCTGTTTACCAACAATCAGGAGCTGCTTTAACCACCGTCAATGAGCTGGAAGCTGATTGGTCCTCCCGTCTACATTCTGAGCCCTGATTGGTTCTCAGAGCAGCGGTTATTGACGACGGCTTCACGTAAACAAAAACATACAAACAGAAAAAATAAACTTTTTAATGCTATAAATGAATAAACAATAAACAAGTAGATTTACATTGATGGAGTTATTAAATAATATTTATATTATTGATCGTGGACACATTTGTGTTTTTCTGTTTATTATAACAAACAAATCAATAAAACTGATCAATACTATATTAGTTCCAGTTAAAAACTGTTTAAAAGATTGATTTATTGATTATTAATTATTGATTAGGTAGAAACCACGCAGTCCTTCTTCCACAAACTGGTTCCAGTTTGAGTCTGATCTGTTCCCAGCAGGATAAACTGGGAGCTCGGCGTCGGTCTGCGGGACGAAACGAAGCCGCCTGGACGAGATTTAAACTGCAAAACCTTCAAATAACCTGAAGTTACAGTGTTTTATTATTATTATTATATTATTATTATTATTATTATTATATCTATAGTATGTAAACACATCCGTAAATATTTTATCTCTAACATTATTATGAATCCAATAATCAATTAACAGATTTCTGTTTATATCTTTGTTCCACATAAAACAGTTAAACATTGGTCATCACTGCGTGGCGTGTAAACATGGCGTGTGAACGTGGCGTGTGAACGTGGCGTGTGAACGTGGCGTGTAAACGTGGCGTGTAAACATGGCGTGTAAACATGGCGTCCTGGTGGCAGCAACCCTTGAAGGAAACACTGAAAAACGGGAACCAATGAGAACTCAGACTCGGCATCATGTGACCAGAAAACATTTTTATTTCACTTTTACAAAAACAACTAAAAACAAAATGACACTAGAAAAAATAGAGTCTGCAGGGAGGCGTCTGATTGGCTGAGCCGCTCTATGATGTCATCATCCGGGGAGCGATGCTCATCGACATCAGTTCCTGGAACAGAAGCTTGCAGGCGTACGGCATCCTCACCAGAGAGATCTGCAACGATCAATACAGGTTATTGGCCAGGGAGTGATCGGTTATTGGTCAGGGAGTGATCGGTTATTGGTCAGGGAGCGTACCTGTGTCTTGTTGCGGCAGCCTCGGCACTCGTACGTGTGCGTGCGCGTGTTGGCGATCGCCATCAGGCCGCACAGGTTACACACGTGAACCTGATACGGATCCGACGCCTCGAACAGACGCTCTCTGAGGAACTGAGCCGCTCCGTGAGCGATCTGACAGTCACGCTCCATCTCGCCAAAACGCAGCCCGCCGTCACTGAGGGGAGGAACAGTCGGTAAGACGGAGAAACAGTCAGTAACAGTCAGTCAGTAACAGTCGGTCAGTAACAGTCAGTCAGTAACAGTCAGTCAGTAACAGTCAGTAACAGTCGGTCAGTAACAGTCGGCCAGTAACGGTCAGTCAGTAACAGTCAGTAACAGTCAGAAACAGTCAGTAACAGTCAGTCAGTAACAGTCGGCCAGTAACAGTCAGTCAGTAACAGTCAGTAACAGTCAGAAACAGTCAGTAACAGTCAGTCAGTAACAGTCGGTCAGTAACAGTCAGTAACAGTCAGTCAGTAACAGTCAGTAACAGTAACAGTCAGTAACAGTCAGTCAGTAAGAGTCAGTAACAGTCAGTCAGTAACAGTAACAGTCAGTAACAGTAACAGTCAGTAACAGTCAGTAACAGTCAGTAACAGTCAGTCAGTAACAGTCAGTCAGTAACAGTCAGTAACAGTCAGTCAGTAACAGTCAGTAACAGTCGGTCAGTAACAGTCAGTCAGAAACAGTCAGTAACAGTCAGTAACAGTCAGTCAGTAACAGTCAGTAACAGTAACAGTCAGTCAGTAACAGTCAGTAACAGTCAGTCAGTAACAGTCAGTCAGTAACAGTCAGTAACAGTCAGTAACAGTCAGTCAGTAACAGTCAGTAACAGTCAGTCAGTAACAGTCAGTCAGAAACAGTCAGAAACAGTCAGTAACAGTCAGTCAGAAACAGTCAGTAACAGTCGGTCAGTAACAGTCAGTAACAGAAACAGTCGGTCAGTAACAGTCAGTAACAGTAACAGTCAGTAACAGTAACAGTCAGTAACAGTCAGTAACAGTAACAGTCAGTAACAGTCAGTAACAGTCAGTAACAGTCAGTAACAGTAACAGTCAGTAACAGTCGGTCAGTAACAGTCAGTAACAGTAACAGTCGGTCAGAAACAGTCAGTAACAGTAACAGTCAGTAACAGTAACAGTCAGTAACAGTCAGTCAGTAACAGTCAGTAACAGTCAGTAACAGAAACAGTCAGTAACTGAAACAGTCGGTCAGCCTCACCGGGATCGTCCCTCCATCGGTTGCCGGTTCAGGATCTGGACCGGTCCTCGGGCTCTGGAGTGGATCTTGTCGTCCACCATGTGCTTCAGACGCTGATAATAAGTCGGACCGATGAAGATCTGAGACGTCAACTTCCGACCCGTGAAACCGTTATAGAGGACCTGATGATCAATAATCAATGATCAGTGAGCCGATCGCAGATCAATAATGAGCCGATCACAGATCAATAATGTGTGTGATTGATCACCTCGTTGCCTCTCAGGTGGTATCCGTACTCCGACAGCAGGTTCGATACTTTCTGCACGTTGACGGCGTCGTTAAACGGCGTCGCGTCGCCGATCTCGCCTTTATTCGCCGACACCTGAGAACGACAGGAAGTGATAATCAATCACAGTTTATCATCATCTCCTAATGATCGGGATCGTGTCATCACGTTTATTGATCACCTTGCCCTGCAGACACTCGATCAGATGGCCGACCGTCATTCTGGACGGGATGGCGTGCGGGTTGATGATGATGTCAGGTGTGATTCCCTCGCAGGTGAACGGCATGTCCTTCAACACAAACAGAGACCACGTTACCCTGCTACTTCCTGTCTGACTGGTTCACTTCCTGTCTGACTGGTTCACTTCCTGTCTGACTGGTTATACACATATATATTTTTCTGTTCTGTCTCATGTCGCCGTCCTTCTTTATCTTTTTTATTCATGATGCTGATCGTCGTCCGGACAACTCGAAGTCTTTTTATAGATGGAGACGCATTTCATCGTCCAACTGTGTCTGATGGTTTTTGTTTTTTTGTTTACTTGTATATGTGAAAGTTCAATAAATATATTAAAAATAAAAAAAACAACGAGACCACGTTTAACCTGCTACTTCCTGTCAGCTGACTGGTTTACTTCCTGTTTACCTCCTGTCTGTACTGGATTCCACACGTTCCTTTCTGTCCGTGTCGGCTGGCGAATTTGTCTCCGATCTGCGGAATCCGGACCGACCGAACCTGCAGGACCAGAAGAAAGAAACTCAGAGAGAAAGCTCCGAAAAGTTTGTTTGTTTGTTGCTAATGCTAATGCTAACGCTGCGTCTTAGGTGCTGTTGCTAATGCTAATGCTAACGCTGCGTCTCAGGTGCTGTTGCTAATGCTAACGCTAACGCTGCGTCTCAGGTGCTGTTGCTAATGCTAATGCTAACGCTGCGTCTCACCCTGATCTTGCAGAACTTGTAGCCCTCCTGGTTCAGGGTCACCATGACCTGGTCCACGATGCCGGTCTCGCTGGTTCTCAGGAAGGTGCTGCAGTCCCTCTTGGTGTAGCGCCGGTTGGTGCTGTCCAGCTCGTCGTCGTTCTCCGGCAGCCTCACCGTTTTACCGATGATCACGTCCTCGCCGGAGACACGGACGCCGGGCGCGATGAGGCCGTCGTCGTCCAGCTTGTCGTAGATGGCGTGTCTCATCCCTGAAAGAGCCGAGATTTAGTTTCTTTGTGTTTTAACATCGTTTGTTTTCTGTGGTAGCGTCTGATCACACATAAACTCATCAATCGTAACATCTGGACAGATGTTCTCATGTTCTCACCCTGACAGGTTTCACGTGTCGGCTTCTCAAAGATCTCCTCCTGATCGAAGCCTTTCTTCGACTCCTGCTCCTTGTAGGATCGATAGAAAACAGACCTGCAGGGCGACAACACGGCTGTAAGGAAAACATCTGGAACATCTGGAACAAACATCTGGAACAAACATCTGGAACATCTGGAACAAACATCTGGAACATCTGGAACAGTCAGACTGACCTGAAGAAGCCTCGGTCCACAGCAGACCGGTTCATGATCACAGAGTCCTCCTGGTTGTAGCCGGTGTACGAGGCGATGGCCACGATGGAGTTGATGCCTGAAAACAAACAAACAAACAAACAAACAAAGTCGTGACGAAGAAGAAAACACAAAACAGTTCTTTGTGTCATGTGATTAAACAGGAAGTCACCGTTCAGTCGCTGCTGCTAACAGCTGACTGGCTACATGGTTTATCTTAACGAGTTGAAATACTTATAAACGCCCTAACAACCTCGTTGCTATGGTGACACGTCAGTGAACGGAGATGAAGTGCAGGTGGAGCTGAATAAAATCAAAAAACTGCTTTTGTAGTCGGAAGACGTGAAGATGAAGTGAAATATTTTCACTAAGACGACGAGTCGGCTGAGCGGAGCGGAGCGGCGTCCGGGCGGAGCGGCGTCCGAGCGGAGCGGCGTCCGAGCGGAGCGGCGCAGCATCAGGCAAACACAGAAAACACTTTAAATGACGCCTCGGACCAGGGATTTATGACGGATTCTCGCTGGACGCTCCGTTACATCGTATGATTGGTGGACAACCCAACCGGCAGGTTAAACGGCAGCGTGCGAGGCCGTGAGGTCAGCGGGGAGAGTTTAAACATGTTACAGACGTGTTTTCAGCACCGACCCGCCGTCAGCCCGAGCTGGGCGCCAGGTTAGCTTGTTAGCTTGTTAGCCTGGATGCTAGCTGCGGGAGGATAGCACCGCATGTGGCGCCTCGCGTGTCGAGTGGAACATTGAACATGCTGAATCTAAAAGGATCGAGCCTGAAGAACAAACACAGACACGCTAACTGCTGCAACAGTCCTGATCCACTGCAGGCGCCGCGTTTCAGCCCGGCGGTCAGTCCGCCAGGAGAAGAGTCCACTACGACCCCCCAACATTAACATATTTATATATGTGAGGAGTGTCGTGCATCACCTGCAGGCAGCTCTCTGAAGCGCAGGTACTCCATGGATCGAGTGGTGACCAGCGGCTTCTGAGGGTAATACAACACGTGAGCCAGCGTGTCCATTCGCACATGGAAGTTGGTGATGTAGACTCCCATGGCCTGTTTGCCCATAGCCGACTGGTAGGTGTTCCTGGGAGACTGGACAAGGAGACACACGTTCATCAGTTCATCACGTGTTCGTCATGTGACTTCCTTTGGTTTGATGCGCTCCGTGACCCAAACAGTTAACGTCTGCTGACTCAGAGGAGGATCAATAACTAGTGTTGGTTTTAATAATTAATAATTATCTTCATAATCAATTATTGCTGATTAACTGAAGTCTTTGTCCTCCCGTGCTCCTCCAACCATCAGCTGGTCGGCTCGGGCGCTTCAGTGTTTCTATGTGACGTCCTACCTGGCCGGCGGCGGAGAGGATTCGTACCTGGTTGTGGTCGGGGAAGGGGATGATGGACGCGCAGACCCCCAGGATCATGGACGGATGGATCTCACAGTGGGTGTAGGTGGAGCAGTAGGCCACGCCCTTTTCCTGGAGGTCATCAGGGGTCATGGCGAGCATCACCGTCTCTTCCTCCAGAGTGTCGATGTACTCCACCACGCCGCTCGCCACCAGGTCCTGCCAGCTGGCACCAAAAACATCAACAACCGGTCAGTCAGTGCAACGTCAACCAGGTAAACCTGCCGGCCTCACCTGTACCTGCAGTCTCTCACCTGTACCTGCCGTCTCTCACCTGTACCTGCCGTCTCTCACCTGTACCTGCAGTCTCTCACCTGTACCTGCAGTCTCTCACCTCTACCTGTAGTGTCTTCACCTGTACCTGTAGTCTCCCCTGTACCTGCAGTCTCCCCTGTACCTGCAGTCTCTCACCTGTACCTGCAGTCTCTCACCTGTACCTGCAGTCTCTCACCTGTACCTGCAGTCTCCCCTGTACCTGCAGTCTCTCACCTGTACCTGCAGTCTCTCACCTGTACCTGCAGTCTCTCACCTGTACCTGCAGTCTCCCCTGTACCTGCAGTCTCTCACCTGTACCTGCAGTCTCTCACCTGTACCTGCAGTCTCCCCTGTACCTGTAGTGTCTCACCTGTACCTGCAGTCTCTCACCTGTACCTGCAGTCTCCCCTGTACCTGTAGTGTCTCACCTGTACCTGCAGTCTCTCACCTGTACCTGCAGTGTCTCACCTGTACCTGCAGTCTCTCACCTGTACCTGTAGTGTCTCACCTCTACCTGCAGTCTCTCACCTGTACCTGCAGTCTCTCACCTGTACCTGTAGTCTCACCTGTACCTGCAGTCTCTCACCTGTACCTGTAGTGTCTCACCTCTACCTGCAGTCTCTCACCTGTACCTGCAGTCTCTCACCTGTACCTGCAGTCTCCCCTGTACCTGCAGTCTCTCACCTGTACCTGCAGTCTCTCACCTGTACCTGCAGTCTCCCCTGTACCTGTAGTGTCTCACCTGTACCTGCAGTCTCTCACCTGTACCTGCAGTCTCCCCTGTACCTGTAGTGTCTCACCTGTACCTGCAGTCTCTCACCTGTACCTGCAGTGTCTCACCTGTACCTGCAGTCTCTCACCTGTACCTGTAGTGTCTCACCTCTACCTGCAGTCTCTCACCTGTACCTGCAGTCTCTCACCTGTACCTGTAGTCTCACCTGTACCTGCAGTCTCTCACCTGTACCTGTAGTGTCTCACCTCTACCTGCAGTCTCTCACCTGTACCTGCAGTCTCTCACCTGTACCTGTAGTCTCACCTGTACCTGCAGTCTCACCTGTACCTGTAGTGTCTCACCTGTACCTGCAGTGTCTCACCTGTACCTGTAGTGTCTCACCTGTACCTGTAGTGTCTCACCTGTACCTGCAGTCTCACCTGTACCTGTAGTCTCTCACCTGTACCTGTAGTGTCTCACCTGTACCTGCAGTCTCTCACCTGTACCTGTAGTCTCACCTGTACCTGTAGTCTCACCTGTACCTGTAGTCTCTCACCTGTACCTGCAGTCTCTCACCTGTACCTGCAGTCTCTCACCTGTACCTGCAGTCTCTCACCTGTACCTGTAGTCTCTCACCTGTACCTGCAGTCTCACCTGTACCTGCAGTCTCTCACCTGTACCTGTAGTGTCTCACCTGTACCTGTAGTGTCTCACCTGTACCTGCAGTCTCTCACCTGTACCTGCAGTCTCTCACCTGTACCTGTAGTGTCTCACCTGTACCTGTAGTGTCTCACCTGTACCTGCAGTCTCACCTGTACCTGTAGTGTCTCACCTGTACCTGCAGTCTCTCACCTGTACCTGTAGTGTCTCACCTGTACCTGTAGTCTCTCACCTGTACCTGCAGTCTCTCACCTGTACCTGTAGTCTCTCACCTGTACCTGTAGTGTCTCACCTGTACCTGCAGTCTCTCACCTGTACCTGTAGTGTCTCACCTGTACCTGTAGTCTCTCACCTCTACCTGCAGTCTCTCACCTGTACCTGCAGTCTCTCACCTGTACCTGTAGTCTCTCACCTGTACCTGCAGTCTCACCTGTACCTGCAGTCTCTCACCTGTACCTGCAGTCTCTCACCTGTACCTGTAGTGTCTCACCTGTACCTGCAGTCTCACCTGTACCTGTAGTGTCTCACCTGTACCTGCAGTCTCTCACCTGTACCTGCAGTCTCTCACCTGTACCTGTAGTGTCTCACCTGTACCTGCAGTCTCTCACCTGTACCTGTAGTGTCTCACCTGTACCTGTAGTCTCTCACCTGTACCTGTAGTCTCTCACCTGTACCTGCAGTCTCTCACCTGTACCTGTAGTCTCTCACCTGTACCTGTAGTGTCTCACCTGTACCTGCAGTCTCTCACCTGTACCTGTAGTCTCACCTGTAGTTGTTGTACTCTCTCTCTTTCAGCTGGTCGATGTGTCGTCTCTTCAGAAGCAGTTTCTGCTTCTCGACGATCAGCAGCGGTCGGCAGATTCGTCCGGCGTCCGTGTAGATTCTGATTTCACGTTCTCTGATGTCTCTGATCATCGACACCTGAAACATTCAGAACCAGCAGGAACCATGAGCCGGACCCGGACCTGTTAAAGGGTTCTTCATGGTTCATGTGAACTGAGTCAAAGTAAACTACAGCGTGTCGATGGTGATGTTTCCGTTACCTCGGAGACGATGATGTCCATCTGTCGCCGCAGCTTCCTCAGCGTGTTCATCAGCTGTTCAGGGTCTTTGTGGATGCCGACCCAGCAGCCGTTCACAAAGATCTTTGTGGCACTAAAACATTTCAAACAAAATACAGACGCTCATCATTCATGTCGAGTCGCAGATTCGCTGACAGTTCTGATCACTGATTGGTTGCTGCAGGTTTAAGTCAAAGCGGTCCTCAACTAGAGCCGACGGTTCTGGTTTTCATTCTGGTTCAACGCTGCCGTCTGCTGGTCTAACTGGGAAAGGGTTTTAGCTACTGAGCCCAGCACTGATGTCCTCAGACTAGAGGGTCAGACGCTGCATGAAGAAAGTGGATCCTAATGGATCCATGAGGACCCTGGAACCTGATGGATCCATGAGGACCCTGGAACCTGATGGATCCATCGGGACCCTGGAACCTGATGGATCCATGAGGACCCTGGAACCTGATGGATCCATGAGGACCCTGGAACCTGATGGATCCATCGGGACCCTGGAACCTGGTGGATCCATGTGGACCCTGGAACCTGATGGATCCATGAGGACCCTGGAACCTGATGGATCCATCGGGACCCTGGAACCTGATGGATCCATCGGGACCCTGGAACCTGATGGATCCATCGGGACCCTGGAACCTGGTGGATCCATGAGGACCCTGGAACCTGATGGATCCATGAGGACCCTGGAACCTGATGGATCCATCGGGACCCTGGAACCTGGTGGATCCATGAGGACCCTGGAACCTGATGGATCCATCGGGACCCTGGAACCTGGTGGATCCATGTGGACCCTGGAACCTGGTGGATCCATGAGGACCCTGAAACTTGATGGATCCATGAGGACCCTGGAACCTGATGGATCCATGAGGACCCTGGAACCTGATGGATACATGAGGACCCTGGAACCTGATGGATCCATGAGGACCCTGGAACCTGGTGGATCCATGAGGACCCAGGATCTGTTTGTAATTAGTGTCAGAGAGCTGAATAATGAGGTGCGACTGACTCTGCGATGGCAGCAGGCGAGATCTCCTCCAGGTTCTCCATACTCCACTCCTCCAGAAACTCCAGGATGGGGGACGGCTGGGAGCCCACAGAGATGTAGGCCATCAGAGCCAGATTCTTCACCAGACCCACAGCGTGACCCTGAAACACAAACACCGTTCAGCGGTTCATGAATATGAAGACTGATGTTCAGGTCTACATCCAGGTCTACACTCCCTCATCCAGATCTAGACTCCTTCATCCAGGTCTACACTCCCTCATCCAGGTCTACACCCCCTCATCCAGGTCTACACTCCCTCATCCAGGTCTACACCCCCTCATCCAGATCTAGACTCCCTCATCCAGGTCTACACTCCCTCATCCAGGTCTACACTCCTTCATCCAGGTCTACACCCCCTCATCCAGGTCTACACCCCCTCATCCAGGTCTACACTCCCTCATCCAGGTCTACACCCCCTCATCCAGGTCTACACTCCCTCATCCAGGTCTACACCCCCTCATCCAGGTCTACACCCCCTCATCCAGGTCTACACCCCCTCATCCAGGTCTACACTCCCTCATCCAGGTCTACACTCCCTCATCCAGGTCTACACTCCCTCATCCAGGTCTACACTCCCTCATCCAGGTCTAGACTCCCTCATCCAGGTCTACACTCCCTCATCCAGGTCTACACTCCCTCATCCAGATCTAGACTCCCTCATCCAGGTCTAGACTCCCTCATCCAGGTCTACACTCCCTCATCCAGATCTAGACTCCCTCATCCAGATCTAGACTCCCTCATCCAGGTCTAGACTCCCTCATCCAGGTCTAGACTCCCTCATCCAGGTCTACACTCCCTCATCCAGGTCTACACTCCCTCATCCAGGTCTAGACTCCCTCATCCAGGTCTAGACTCCCTCATCCAGGTCTACACTCCCTCATCCAGGTCTACACTCCCTCATCCAGGTCTAGACTCCTTCATTCAGGTCTACACTCCTTCATTCAGGTCTACACTCCCTCATCCAGGTCTACACTCCCTCATCCAGGTCTACACTCCCTCATCCAGGTCTAGACTCCTTCATTCAGGTCTACACTCCTTCATTCAGGTCTACACTCCCTCATCCAGATCTAGACTCCCTCATCCAGGTCTAGACTCCCTCATCCAGGTCTACACTCCCTCATCCAGGTCTACACTCCCTCATCCAGGTCTAGACTCCCTCATCCAGGTCTACACTCCCTCATCCAGGTCTACACTCCCTCATCCAGGTCTACACTCCCTCATCCAGGTCTAGACTCCCTCATCCAGGTCTACACTCCCTCATCCAGGTCTACACTCCCTCATCCAGGTCTACACTCCCTCATCCAGGTCTAGACTCCCTCATCCAGGTCTACACTCCCTCATCCAGGTCTACACTCCCTCATCCAGGTCTACACTCCCTCATCCAGGTCTAGACTCCCTCATCCAGGTCTACACCCCCTCATCCAGATCTAGACTCCCTCATCCAGATCTAGACTCCCTCATCCAGGTCTAGACTCCCTCATCCAGGTCTACACTCCCTCATCCAGGTCTAGACTCCCTCATCCAGGTCTACACTCCCTCATCCAGGTCTACACTCCCTCATCCAGGTCTACACTCCCTCATCCAGGTCTACACTCCCTCATCCAGGTCTAGACTCCTTCATTCAACCCAAACTTCAGTTTACTGGTGTTACTGGTGTCGTTCCTCCTGACTGGATCGCTGCTGGTTTTACTTTGGACAAAACCGTCTGAAATGATCGATCGTATCTGGACACAAACATGTAAACAAGCATGTAAACAAACATGTAAACAAACGTGAACAAACATGTAAACAAACGTGAACAAACATGTAAACAAACGGAGACGGAGCTGCTCTTCCTGGCTTCTGTCTGATTCGACAGGGATTGACCTCTGACCTTTCCAGACTGTTTCTTGTGTGTGATGGTTTCGGGGCGTTTCATACCTCGGGCGTCTCGGCCGGACACACCATCCCCCACAGCGTGTTGTGCAGCTGCCGAGGTTTCGCCAGTTTGCCGTCTCTGCCGATCGGGGAGTTGACTCGCCGCAGGTGGGACAGCGTGGAGGCGAAGGTGAGGCGGTTCAACACCTGCGAGCAGAAAACAGTTTTAGCAGCCGACCTCACAGATCAGACCTGAACTCATGTCAGCAGGTCGCTGCTGTTCGCCAAGAAATAAATACAATAAATGTGCACTGACTGGCGGCGGCGGCGGCACCGCGGCGGTCTCACCTGTGACACTCCGGCTCGGGCCTGGTGAGCCTTCTTGACGTCGCCCCAGTTTCCGGTGGCGAGGGAGTATTTGAGGCCGTCAGAGATGATTCTGGTTTTGATGGCGAGCTCCAGGTTGAAGTCTTTTCCTCGGTCGATGAACTTCTGAGCGTAAATCCGGATCTCCTTCAGCAGGTTCTTAAAC